>CM053791.1:238416757-238746757 GCA_028749045.1 Cupressus sempervirens
CCTATCCCATGCCCATTCTATACTTCTTGAAACATTATTTGATAATTGGACAACACTAGTTCATTACATTCAAACTATCAGACGTTCCAAACATAAAATCGATCCATTGAAGACATTACAATTTCAACATAATATTGCACTACTTGAAGCCCATAATAGGTGCTAAGATCCTCCAATTGACTTGCTGACCTTGATGATGCATTCCATTCTTTTGATTTCTACTGAATGTTCTTGTAGTCTTCATAGTTTTCATTTCTGAAGTGGTTGAGTGTGGTGCTCCTACACCATACTCCCCACCATGAAAAAAACTCTTGCCCCAAGAGTTGTAGTACTTCTACCCACTGTATTTGCGCATAGTGATTTGATGTTTAGGAATGATACACTCCCCCAAGGTGACCTACTTCTATATCCTCTTACCTATATTCACACTCAAAAGATTATGTACTAACTTATTTGGAGATGGCTATCTTTATTTATGATGATATTGATGTTGTACTTTGTAATCCTGAACGAACTTCATTTGTCTTTGCCCTATCACTAGTTTATCCTCATCTACTTATCCCTCAACAGGACACTTCACTATTCTTATCAAGACAAAATGGTTTTTCAAATAGCCCTACCACCCTTGGTCTATTCTGCCCCTTAATTTGCCATTGTTTCAAACCCTAACTAGTTTCATATTGTAAGGTATTCTAACCTTGCACTTTAACATGCCTACCAAAACACATCAGTATAGATTCCTTATGACTACTCACCAATGGATGCAACTTATACCTCACCTTTCCTTGTTGGACTAAATATGCATTTTCATAGCCATCATGCATAACTCTTCTTGAACCTTGCCAAGATCTTCCTAATATTAGATGGCCACAAGTCATGTGCATGGCATCACACAATACCTTGTCTCTTTAACTCCCAACTAAGAACTCAACCATCACTTGATCCTTAACCATCAAATTCTGACTCTCATTGACCCAAGTAGTGTAATAAGGAGCAGTATGTGCAAAAGTTTTCAAATTTAATTTCTTAATAACCTCATAGGATAACACATTATTACTTGTCCCTATATCAAATATAAACTTATATACCTTGTTTTGAATAAGACAATTTGATCTGAATATGCCTAGATATTTTGGTATTTGATTGCTTCTACCCATTAGCAAGCACTCTCCTTCTTTTGGATGATTTTCAATGGGTTCTCTTTGCTCATCTTTTCTTGTTTCTTCATCAACCAAGTTCACTCTTCTGCCTCTCCCTCTGTCTTCCTACCATTTAGGACACCTAAAGGACTGATGGCCTTCTTCATTATAGTTGAGGCATCTTCCTATGAATACTCCTCTTCCTCCACTTCTTCCACCTCTATAACCTCCTCTAGATTTTGAAATTTTTTTCCCTTATCTTTGTCATTGTTGCTCTAAAAATTAGATTTTTTTCTTCCACCTCTTCCCCTTGTAGAAAATCCTCCTCTTCAATTACTTTTCTTCTCTTGTCTCTTCTTTATCTTCTCTTCAACCTTCAAGGCTAACAGATAGCACTCATCAATTGACCTTAGGGTAGAAAGACTAAGTTCATCCTGGATGGTGAACCTTAGCCCCCACATATATCTTGCAATTGTTTCTTCCATCTCTTCATCATGATTCCCCCTAATATCAAGCTTGTGGAATTCCCTAGTGTACTTCTATACATCAAACTCCTTTTGCCTAAAATCCCTCATCTTCTTGTACAACTATACTCTATAATATTTTGGCAACAATTTTTCCTTCATTTTGTCCACCAAAATATACCAAGATGTGATCTTGGGTCTACCATTCTTCCATCTATCTGCTTGGATACAATCCCACCATAATAAAGCATGTCCCTTCAACTTGGACTTTTCTATCTTCACTTTACCTTTCTCTTCTATCCCTTCACACTCAAAGTAGTTTTCAATTGCACCGAACCAATCTATTAGTTCTTCATCATCCATCCTCCCTCCATATCTAGGTAAATCTATCCTTACCCTTACATCTCCATTCCTTATGGATTATGTCAACTTAGCCATCCTTATTTCCTTAGGGTCCACTTCTTCTTCTTCCTCTTTGATTTCTTCATCCAATCTAATGTGTTTATCCTTCTTCTCTAGTGTTGACAGCCTCTGCATCATATACTTTATCAATCTATCTTTTTCAACATTCTCTTTTTCCCTTTGGTGTAATGATGACCTTAACTTTTTTTTATCTACCACTTGTTCTTTCACTATCTTTGCCAACTCCATATTTGTCAAGATTGTAGGAATTTCTCTTCTCCCCTAGACATGGCTACTTGATCAACTTGGTACAAGAAGCTACTATAAGGCTACTCCTCCAAGGATAGTTCAACTGCGAGAGCTTACTAAGGGATTCAAGAACCAACTTCAAAAGACCAATTACACTTCCACAAGACCTTTCCCTCTCTAATACCACTTGATGTAGTAGGAAGGGTTAAAGTTATTCAAAACACAATAAGAGTTAAAGATTTCAGAGGTTTTGGCACTCTAGCCAACAGATCACGTGAAATACTTCAAGGATCTAATTTGTTAAGACTATCTTCAAGGATCCTAAATGAAGAATTTGGTTTTATAAACTTTAAAATATTTGAACTCAAAGGTTCTAAGGCTCCAATACAATTCAAATACCCCAATTCACACAACACTTTCTTAAATTGTTCCAATAACCTAATTCTCTACCCTTTAGGCCTACTTAATACTTGAAATTGGAGTAACTTTGGTTTTTCTCAAGATATGTAACAATGTAATCATGCCAACTAATGACTTATTTTATGTATTACAACATATCATAGATTTCCTTATGTTTTTTTTGGACTAAAACAACTACCCTAGGCTAGTACCCTATTTTTATGCATAAAAATGACTAATTTTCCAAAGGAAGTATCATCAAATGACATCTAATCAACCCCAACTCCTAGATAGTGACTTATTACCTCCTCAATTGCTTAATCCAAAAATGAATTATTCTCCAACACCCTACAACATCAAAACCCTCATAATAGGTGCTAGGATCCTCCAATTGACTTGTTGACCTTGATGATGCATTTCATTCTTTTGATTTCTATTGAATTTCCTTGTAGTCTTCATAGTTTGCATTTCTTGAGTGGTTGAGTGTGGTGCTCATATACCATACTTGCCACCATGAAGAGAACTCTTGCCACAAGAGTTGTAGTACTTCTACCCACTATATTTGAACATAGCGATTTGATGTTTAAGAATGATACACTCCCACAAGCTGACCTACTTCTACCTCCTCCTACATTTATGTACACTCAAAAGATTAGGTACTAACTTATTTAGAGATGATTATCTTTCTTTATGGCAGTATTACTACTTTACTCTATACTCCTGAACAAAATTCATTTGTCCTTGACCTATCACTAGTTTATCTTCATCTACCTGTCCCTCAATAGGACACTTCACTATCCCTATCAAACCAAACAAGGTTTTCAAATAGCCCTACCACCCTTGGACTATTCTAACCCTGCACTGGAATATCCCTACAAAAAAACATCAGTATAGATTCCTTATGACTCCTCACCAATGGGTACAACTTATACCTCATCTTTCCTTGTTGGACTAAATATGTATTTTCATAGCCATCATGCATAACTCTTCTTGAACTTTTCCATGATCTTCCTAAAATTAGATGCCCACAAGTCATGTGCATGACATCACAAAATACCTTGTCCCTCTAACTCCCAACTAAGAACTCAACCATCACTTGATCCTTAACCAACAAATTTTGACTTGCATTGACCCAAGTAGCATAATAAGGAGGAGTATGTGCAAAAGTTCTCAAATTTAATTTCCTAACAAACTCATAGGATAACACATTATTACTTGCCCCTAAATCAACTATAAACTTACATGCATTGCCTTGAATAAGAAAATTTGATTGCTTCTTTTGGTATTTTATTGCTTCTTCCTATCAACAAGCAATCTCCTTCTTTTGGATTAATTTCAATGGGTTCTCTTTGCTGATATTTTTATTTTTCTTCATTAACCAAGTTCACTCTTCTTCCTCTCCCTCTGTCTTCTGACCATTTAGGACACCTAAAGGATTGATGGCCTACTTCATTGCAATTAAAGCATGTTCCTATGAATACTCCTCTTCCTCCATTTCTTCCACCTCTATAACCTCCTCTAGACTCCAAATTTTTTTGGTCCTTATTCTTGTCAATGCTACTCTAAAAATCAAAGTTTTTTCTTCCACCTCTTCCTATTGTAGAAGATCCTCCTCTTGAGTTACTTTTCTTCTCTTGTCTCCTCTTTATCTTCTCTTCAGCCTTCAAGACTAATAGATTGCACTCATCAACTAACCTCAAGGTAGAAAGACTACGTTCATCCTGGATGTTGAACCTTAGCCCGCCATATATCTTCCAATCTTTTCTTCCATCTCATCCTCATGATTAACCCTAATATCAAGTTCTCATCCCCTTCTCTCTCTCTCTCTCTCTCTGCCCCCAACCCTCTCCCATCCCCTACTCTCTATATCTCTCCCTCTCTCTCTCCCTCTCCCTCTCTCTCTCTCTCTCTATATATATATATATATATATATATATATATATGTGTATGTATATATATATGTTTATATATATATATATATATATATATATATATATATCTGTATATATATATTAATGTATCTATCTTGATCTTCATCTCCATATTTCTCTAGCTAACTCTCTCTCGCACTCCTCTATTTTAATATATATTTCTCACACACACACATTTCTCTCTCTCTCTCTCTCTCTCTCTCTCTCTCTCTCTCTCTCTCTCTCTCTCTCTCTCTCTCTCTCACATCCCATCCCCTACTCTCCCTATCTCTCACTCTCTCCTTCTCCCATGCCCTACTCTCCCTCTTTCTCACTCTCTCCCTCTCCCATCCTCTACTCTCTATCTCGATGTCCCTCTCTCCCTATTGTACCTTCTCTAATGCCCTACTCTATCTATATTTCTCCCTCCCTCTCTCCCTATTCCACCTCCTAATTTCTCCCTATCCTCTACTCTGTCTCATTCTCTACTCCCTCTCCTTCCCTTTCATTCAAATTTAGGCTTTAAAAGGTCATGTGCACCAAAGCACATATGCTCTATGCACTATTTAAAGATTTGGATTCTACCAAGCCTAGGCTTGGCTTTTCCTTGGGGATCCAACCCAAAGGTTTGGAGTTTCTAAACTTGTCCAAGATGTGTTCTTTTGCAAACATACAAAAAATGATTGATTTTTCTTGTGTGCTCTCCTTCAAGTTTCCTCGTGGTTGAGCATCGATAAAATTAGGTTGCATGACATTGTGGATATCTATGTTAGCTATATAACCATATAATTTATTTTTAATTTTAATTATTTCAAGCCTTTCAAGTATAATTTCTTTTGAATGTATGTCTATTTTATGTCAAAAACCAACATGTACTAATTGGGTTGTAGATTTTAGCTCATTCATCAAATTTTAGAACAACTTAGTTTTTTACAAACTAGACTCCATTCTACACACTTTAAAAAAATGAAGTTTTCATTTTAGATTAGTTTTCAATCATTTCTAGGGGGAGCACATAGATATTTCACATTTTTGAGGTGTGTCCAATTAAAAAATTCATAAAACAGATATACACATTATAAAATTACCTAAAAAATCTAGGATAAACTACATAGTGTTAGGTAACTTTTGAACAGAGCGATTAAAGAATTTCAAAAGAAAATTTTAGAAATTACGGGGCCACACTCTGCACTGTGTTATGTTTTTTTCTAAAAAATAGTACCACTTTCTATTGCCCCTTTTTTTGAGGACCTAAAAATAAACCATTTTGAAAAAAATTAGTAGTTTAGAAACTAGATTCAAAGGACTACTACTTTTGTTTTTGTCACATCTTAAAATTTTGAGCATAACTATCTTCAAATTCTTGTCAAAGTTTAGAAATTATTGATTTCAGAAAAAATATGGCCACTTATACCCCCCTTTTGGCACCACAACTTGGTGCACTTACCCCTATAAATATACCAAAGAACCTTGTGATGTACACAAATACTAAGCACACTACAATCAAGTATCATCACATGAGAGAGTTAGTTCAAGACAAAGAAGTGAAGATGGAATATGTGAATACAAAAAAGTAGATAGCTAATATCTTTAGAAATGAATTACCTAAGGATGTTCATGACTATCGAAGAGGTAAACTAGGGTTGGTACCCTTGTCTAGAGCTACTTAAGAGGTACAAGTAATGCCCTACATTAGCTAGAGCTGAATGTTGTATCTTACACATTGATGTAGTGGATCTTACTTTAGGAGATCCCTAAATTAATCGAAGAGATGGAAAAATAGATCAGTGACATGTAAGGTGACAAAGGGAGAAACTAAAATTGTTAACATCTTTATGTTGAGATGACAAGTCTTTGGTATTGTTGTCAAAGAGGGAGATATAAGATTAGAAAAAAATAGTAAAGGGAGAAATAAAGAATACCAAACACAGAGGAAGATAGTTTATTTGATGTTTACTAAAGAAGGAGAAACAACTAAAAGAAATACTTCTACCTAGTAAGAGGGAGTAAGTATTGAGAGAGATATAAGTAAGAAGGAGAAGCCTATGAAGATGACAGATGAAGGGAGTCATAAGGAAGAGTTGATTTTCTGTTGATTAGAAAAAGAATTTGTAGCCTATACAGAAGATGAAAGCTGATGATAGAGGGAGAGATTTCAATAAATTGAATTATTTTCTTTTTGGTATTATTGTTGGTATTGGTTTTCCATCAATGCCAAAGAGGGAGATTGTTGAGACAATATTGATACAAGTATGAGAATGTGTTTCAATCATTGTTTTGTCACTGAAGCCAAACTAGCTACTTGCTAGTAAGACAAGTGCTTAGTAGATTTGAGTACTCTTATTTGTTTAATTAAAGAGGTTTTGATCAAATGAGATAATAAGAGCATCTAGAGGAAAGTTTTAGTTATGGTATGTAAAAGGGATACAAAGATTAGTTAAGACAATGATGTTATAGCATATTGATTATCTACTTAAGGCTACAAAGGTTAGATACACTAATTAAGTCTAGGAGAACAAGTAAGAAGAATTGAGTCTACCAAACTTGACTAAGTAGACAGTATGTGATGAGAAAAGTTAGTGCAAGCTAAGAAAAAAATTAGTTAGAACTGAGAAAAGTGAAAATTTAGTATATGCCAAGTGAAATTAGTGTAAGCTAAGTAAAGTTTAGTTGATACCAAGCACAAGTAAACTTTAGTGTTTTTTGAGTTATCTGGTTGAGGATGAGTGGAAGAACAATATAAAAGCCGAGTGAAAACATATTTATGTCGAGTGCTAGTATTCATGTTAAATCATAGATTTGATGAATCTGAACTAACTATATTATTTTCTTGAATTCTATGTAGCATGTGGAGGATAACTATGATAAGCTAGTGGCATAGAATTCAAGGTAAATCATTTTTAGGTGAATTCAAGGGAGATTGAAGAAGATATTTCTAGAGGAACCAAATAGAAAAGCTGGTAGATTCATTGTATCCTACCTAATCCTACCTAACCTTAAAAAAGAAAATTGAGGTTGAATGGAAAAAGATCTTAAATCTCTATTTATAGAGAAAGTTGGTCAGTAGCAAAGTTTTTCATGTACGAGAACCTAAGGAAGACAAGGAGTCTAGGGTATTTTGTTCATTTTGTGAGCAAAAAAAAGAGACTGCTATTGGCAAGAAAAGAAACAAGACTTAAGAGTGTGAATTCTTGAAGGGTGAACAAGCTATCAGAGCTGAAAACCTAGAAGAATGGAGGACTAAAACAAAGATCTATAATCTAAAAGTGAGTTGTAATTTGTTATCAGATCAAGCCTTACTATTACTTTCTAATCATTGTATCAGTCTAGGATAAATCCTTTGGATTAAGGTTGAATTGACAATCATTTGTAAATCATTTAATCGGGTGATATTCCAAGTCAATGATCTAAAGTCCTCTTAAAAGGCTCACTCCTAATAGGGTGATTGAGATCCTGCAACCAGGTCACATTTAACAATGTGTATTGTAACCTTTAATAGGGTTAGCATTCACATGGCATCACTTTAGAAGAGCGATAATTAGTAGTGTATTACTAGTGGTTTTTCCCAAATTGGGCCTCCATGTAAAATCCATGTGTCAAATGTGTTATTCAATATGTTATGTTCCATGTTTATATTTCTTCAAAGTTTTTTTGACCTAGAATGGTAACCTAGAAAGCTTAAGTGTTGTATGATCTAATGGATGCATGCATGAAAATGTTTTATGGATATGGGTTCATTAAGTTGTGAAAAGTTTTATTTGTGCATCTAGACCTTGGATAAATGATTCATCCCCCCTCTTAGTGATTCTAAAGAATTCCAACATGAGCATAATCCATTGTTTAGAGAAACCAAATGTCTCCATGCATTTGCAAAGGAATATCCAGTGCACTTTGTCATATGTCTTTTGAATATCTAATTTAACTAGGATATATGGAGTTTTTCTATTTTTAATTGAGTGGTTGAGTTATTGTATGATGATGATACTGTCCATAGTCAACTTCCTAGAATGAAGCTTATTTTTTCATCAAATATGATAACAAGGGGGGTTAATTTTTCATTACATTTGGTGTGTATCTTGCAAATATTGTTATATAATGAAATTGATATGAAGTCCCCAAGATGGATTTCCTCTAATTTCTTTGGGACTAGGGTGAATTACATGTAGTGGATTTGTCTAAGGAGATTACCAAAGTTCTTGCTTCCTTTAAGGGCTTCCCGGAGGTCATCACCTAGAAAATTCCAAAATTTTGGAAAGAATCTTGCTTGGAAGCTATTAGGTCTGGGGGCCCTTTTGGGTTACATCTAGAAAATATAATTTTAAATTTCTTGTTTTGTAATTTTTTATTTAACATCACATTATCATATGTTATGATTAATTTAGAAATAATATTCAAGAGCGTAGATTGAGTTGTTAAGTCTGAGGGTTCCTATTATAATTATGATTGAGAAAACCTCAAAACTAACTCAATGCATTATTTTGAGGACATAGTATAACGGAAAGTATTTTCCTTGTGATGAAATATGTAAGTTTCAATTCAGAATGTAATATAAATAATTGGTAAATGTGACTAAGTACTAAAGGCATCATTGTGATGCTAAGTTAGAGATTTGGTATTGAGATCTAACAAATTATTTGTTGTAGTATTGGCATAGTAAGAGGATAGAGAAAGATTTTGAGTTGGTGAGATAAGTTATATTTCTATTATTTTGAAAGGAATGGTATAGAGGCTAGTTGAACATTGAGTTTGGCGGTCTTACTCCTAAAGTTATTTGGATAGTAGGTCCATCTTTTTCCCACAACTCTTAATAGGGTTGGAATATCCTAACAAGGATTTAAGGTCTTCTAAGAGGGACTAATATGTACTCATTGTATTTTATTGGCTCCTAATTGAGTTTGTCCTCTTACATTGAACTTATATATTAGTATATCATTTTATGAGTACCTTCCCCACTACGGTTTTCCCTCTAATCAATTTTTTTTCCCTAGTTAATATATTTAGTATAATTATGTATGTGTATCTTCTTATGATTTTTTTTGTTATTGATCCCATTATTGAAGTTTAATGAGGTTGATTAAAGTTTTAATGGTTAGATAATTGATTGACTCCCCCTTTGTCACCCCCTTGCCACTTTCAGTTATCTTGGTGGACTTTACTTTCTAATAGTATAAAGTAGAGACTTTTGTCAAAGGGAAGAGAACATATAGTTTCAAAAAAGTAGGCCTTAGGATTTTCCATTTTCCATTTGTATTTGCATAGAAAGATTTTTTATATATTGGACATATTTCTCTACAATCTCCTCTCTAGTTGGTTCTCTCTTTTAAATTATTGATTGAACACCAAAGTCATGGTCTATCATCCAACCCCTACTTCTATTGTATGAAAAATGTCAATCACCATTTTGTTCTAATGTCTTAACTATGAGCTTTTGAACTTACACATATTGTTGGAATTTAATTTGATCTTCACTAGTAACTTCATTGTGTACTTCAGTTTCTTGATGAAAAGGTTGTAGGCACCTAGGTAGTAATGCTAATCCCTCAATACATGATCTTGGAGTTCTTAAAGGGGTATTATTTCCATTTTTTCCAAGTTGTGCATGATTCACAAAGGTGTTTATAAAACCACCATTAGAATTTTAGTTTTCATAGCCATTTGTGTATGCATTTCCAAAGCCTTCAGTATTATTTTATGGGTACCATTTCCTCCATGAGCATGTATTGATGACATTTATTATAATGTTACACCTCTTGATGAAACTAATAGGTATCACCACTAACTACTAATAGAATTTAAATGAAGATCTTTTCTATATTAACAACAATTTTATATTAATTCATTATGTTTATTTCCTTAGGGTTTTAATTAAATGAAAGGGATACTTGGTTAAAGCTTCTAGTTCGAATGGCTATTAAAATCCCCTAAGAATGCAAGTCTGAGTCATGAAACAAATGTCACTCAAGAGTTGGGTGACTCAATCATTTCAACTTGAATTCCCAAAGGAATAACTAGAACTAAGACTCTAAAGAAGACAACTCTCACCAATTTTAGCCAACAACAAGAAGAGATCCATGTTAGCATTTAAGATGCACAAGGATCACCGAATGGTCACAAAAATCATAGACCTTATCAAGGTAGGTCAGGTCACAAGACCCTATCAAGCAAGGTCGAGAGACACTAAAGTACTATATGTGGACACAGAGTTGTCAAGTGATAATGATTTTGCCAAGCTATGAATATCTAGTAAACATTAAAATCTTAACCGAGTAGAAGAAAACCTATCACTAAGAAAAAAAATGTACCAAGCATTAATAGTGATTGCAAAGAAGAAATTCATTAAAAATTAGAAAGTGAATGCATTTTTTCACTACAAATTTTCAAAGCTAGTTGAGTTGAGCAATTTCAGAGTGATTTTAGAGTGATTTGAGTGTTTTTTGTTCAAGAGATTTCAATTTTTTCAAAACCCTACTGAGCATGGCATCTTCTAGTAGCAAAACCAAAAAGGAGTAAAAAATGTTGGTTCAAGGAGTCGATTACAAGGCACTAAACTCCAAATTGAGTATCACAATTGTAAAAGTGCTAAACCCAACTAGTACACAACTGCAATTTTTGCCCAAGGTATTGATCATACACAATATTCATTCATATTATAAATGTTCTATTAAAGATATAGGCACACATGAGATGAATGAAGCATTCAACAATTTACGTGTGAATGGCATTCTAAAACCTAAGCATCAACATCTAGAAGGTAAGGGCTTAATACATGTTTCACATATGCCAAGGAACTTTCAATAAAAGTGGATAAGATTTATCCTAAGCCAAGTTTGCAATAGAAAGTTATGGTTAGAACAACACATTCTAATCATAAGGAAAATGATACACATAATTATGGGTCTTCCAATATTCGACAAAGAAAAAGAAACCAAAAGCCTAGGTTGGGTGCAACTTGAAAAGAAAACTCTTTCTGAGTGGAATGTCAGAGGAATGAAGATCAACAATGTAACTAACATGGAACTGAAATTTGGCATCCATATCATTGCTCACAAAATCTATAGCTCCAGTCATCTCAATAGTGTATCTTGTAAAGCAGTTGATCTAGATCTCAAGGTAGTGAAGAATAACATGTCATTTGACCTTTCCAAGTTGTTATTGAATTAGTTTAATAAGACTATGGAAAGCATCAGAGGTTCGAAGAACAATTTGTGTAAGTTTGGTTCACTCTTGACTTGTTTATTTTTCTTTGTGCAAAACTTCTTCCCTTTTAAAGGATCAGTAGTATGGAGAAATGATGTCCTTGTTTTGTATCAAATAAATGAGTATATAGAAGAAATTGGTGAAAATTTTGATAGCATCATGGACAGTTACTTTTAAAAATTCAAAGAAAAGATGAAAAATAGGTATAGGATACCTATGAAGCTTGTAGAAGACTACAAGGATGATTTTTTTTTTATGGTAGATTGTGATCAGGTATATATTCAAGTAGTTAGGCCTAGAATAGCATAAGTTAAATTTCTAGAGTATGAGTTAATATAGATGAAACCAAAGATATCATTGAGGCTCTACTGAATGAGCCTATGGATCCTAAAGCACCATATTTTGGGACTTATGAAGATGAAATTCAGCTTCCTCAAGTAGTTGTCAAAGGGAGAAAGAGGATAGCAAAACTAAAATAAACAAGTTTTGCTCTTCTACTGACAGAAGGAAAAGTTGACGATGTGGAAGAAGACAATGTAGAGGATGAAGATGAGGAATCCAAATCTGAGGAAGAAGAACCTATAAGAAGAAAGTTAAGGTTATCATAACCAAACCTACTAAGTCATCCACTATTGCATTCACAAGAAGGGCACCAAAATCTAGGAAGAAATTGAAGATAGGTGAGGAGGATGTCAGCAAATTATGTTCAAAAAGCCTCCACCTAAACTTCATGAAATTTTTTGGAGGAATTGGAAGGAGGAGCCGAAATAGAAAATTTCAAATCTCTTAGATATGAAACTAGGAATGTGGATGAGGAAAAGTATATTGAGGACATGATGATGAAAAAACTGGGAAAATGGAAGCACTCACTTGATCAGCTTGTACATCAAATTACTAATGGGCTTATGCAAGAAACCAAGCCTAGATGGGAGTACACAAAGAAGATTGCAAAAGACATATTTGAACAAACTTTGAGGCAACTCATACCAAGTCTCAGTGAAAAAGAGGTGAAAGAATCTTTGAAGAAAAATGAAGAAAAACTCACTCTTAAATTCAACACATGCATGATATTGATAAAAGATATTAAATATATAGTAAAGGCTTCCAAAACTACATGGAAAAACATTTACAACCTACATCAACCTAGTAATTTTGTTATTCATGTTAATGACAAAGATGATGATGATGAGGAAGAGAATGTGCAAGTAAAAGATGATGAATTAGATGATATAAATTTGGATGATGAGGAGAAAGAACATTAAGCAAGTGAATGAAGTCTTCCAAACATTCAAAGTATTGAGGACACTAATACAAAAAAGATTGCAGCCACAATAATGGCTTCATTTCCTCATCCTCTAAGAAAAGTCTTAGTGCAATATGGATCCAAGAAAGATTTTACCAAGTTGGTTGTGTCTACCAATGCAATACCATGCACCCAACCAAGCTCTGGAATTGTTCAACTGGTTATTCCATCAAAAAAAAGTGACAAGAACTTCATTTAGTGAGCAACAAACACCTGCATCATCAAGTTTTATCATTCACCAACAAGGTATTTGTACTATATATATGGTTTGCTAGCCCCTCTATCTCTACTATAGTGTCAACTGAGTACTAAAGGTTCAAATAAGGGTAAAGGTAAAGAAGATGATATTGATCTAAATGAGCATATAGTTATTCTGAATTGGGATATCTCACCTCTAAATCTTAATCAAATGAACATCATGGGTGAATTATTGCAAAAGAGAGCTAAGAAATAGAAGCTTAGAGAAGAAAAGAGAAAGAAAACCCAAGTGCTTGAAGATGTAAATGACATATTTATAAATGCACTAAGTATTGAGGTTGATAGTTCATAACCTATTTTGGATGACTTAGCAAAAATTTTCTAGATATTCAATGAAGACTTGAATGGACAGAATAAGTTGCTACAAAGAGATGTAAGAAAATTTGAGAACAAGGTATTGGAACAAGTGGCATAGAAAATTGCAATTAACCAAGTAGAATTGTATAATATTCTTGTTTCATTGGAGACATTTGTAAATAATGTCACTTTATTATTTGTTAAGTTGTGTGACACATCTATCTTCACACAAGAAATTAAAACTAAACTATCAATGATAGATGAAAATATGATGGCAAGTGCACATCAGTTATGACTTGACCCAAGCTATACCTCTTCTCATTATTCAAAGATCTAATTTCTAAAAAAATTGCAAGTAAAATTGCTGAAGGAATAAGATAGGATTAGGGCCACACTCACAGAAATCTAAGGCATGACTCTTCCAAACATGGATGCATTGCATAAATACATTGCACATGCTAAGACACACATCCATGAAAATAACTTCTCCATAGTTGATCACATGATGGAGCTATCAATAGAAGTCCAGATTGCATTACATGTAAGCAAGGTGTTACTAGAAAATTAGGACAAGACAAAGGCATTAATCCTAAAGGTACACTCTAAATTCTTGTCACATTTTGGCATTACCATGTAAAATACACCTTCGTCATTTATGTCAAATAGGGGGAGAATTATATGTAATGATATGAATGTACATATGTATAAAGAGGGAAAAGTATTTGTAAAGATATGTAAAGGATACATGTATTGGGGAGTAGTACTCTAGGTATATGTATGGGAGAATAGTATTGAACAAATAAGCAAAAAACATCTTTTACAAAAGTAATTTTGAAAAATAAAAAAATAGACTGTGTTACTAAGTTGTAGACACAGAATGGAGATAAAGAATGTTTTGACTTGTAATTTTTTTAATTTAGATTTTGGATGATAAGTTTTTTTGTCACTAATGGAAAAGGGAGAGATTATTGACATTATGGTTGATTTTTATATTAGTGACTCACACTTAGTCAATAAACAGTTGCTACCAAGTTTCTCAGTTGCTACCGAGCTTTAGAACCTATGTACAATTTATGCCAAGTGTAGCAGTGTTTATTGAGTTATTTAGTACAAGTGATGGAAACTCTAGTGTTAACCAAGTTCCATAGTGTTAACTGAGTTCCACAATGTTAATGATGATCTATAGTGTCTACCAAGCTAGAAGTGCTAGTGATGTGAATCTAGTATTGATCAAGCCATGGAGTGTCATCTACGTCATTTAATATATGTCAAGTTTTACAGTATTCACTGAGTCACACAATGCTGACCAAGTTCAAGATACTTGGAAGTGATTAGTATGAACTGAGCCTCTTCATCAAATAAGTACTAGATGATGCTAAGTGTTGACAATGGTTTTCAAGTATCAGAACATCACTGAGTTTGTCTTTAGAACCTGAGTTACAATTGTGTATTTTGGAAAAAGATGTATTATAGTAGACTACAAAAAGTTGTAATTTAGACTGGTATATATGTAATGCATTATATCATATCCAAATATTTAAGCATATGATGAGAATAAGTGCAAATTAAATAAGGCTACAAGAAATATAAGGGACAACAAAGTATTATCTATCACAACAAGGTGATCATTACAATTCAATGAATCTCAACCAAAAAATTAGAGTTGCAGATTAGAGTTTAGCCACTGGTTCATCTTAATAGGTCCTTTAATAGGGTAGACTTAATAGTCTTTGATAAATTTCTTTACCAACTGCATACTTCATTGTATGTTTTGTAAATCCTTTGACTAGGTGGACCTCACAGTCCTTATTGCTCCTATTAGGGCAGATCATTAGAAGTGATCAAATTGTAAGCCTTAACAAAAAACTTTATATTGCATTACTAAAGCTTGTGGGTATCATCCCCACCCCAGTTTTACTTTCAATTTGCAAGGTTTTTGGGTCACCATATCTTGTGTTAAATTGCTATGAATGTTTATTTTCTTTCATTCTTTCATGCATTCAATTAGATCAAAATATTGTATGAAGGATTAATTGGTGAAATAAGATTAAGTTTTATTGGCTCTTGATTCAGCCCCTCCTCTCAATAACATTTCCTACCTCATATTTGCAAAACTAAGAACACCTAGAAAGTATTCATCTTCATGCAGCTTCAGATAACCCTATTAAACTCTTTATTTCATTCATATTCTTCTATTGGCACATAATCCATATAATTTGTATCTAAACTATCATGAAGATTTTGAATTTTGGTCATTGATCTTAAACAATGATCACAATTAAAAGCCAACCATTTCCCTTTATGAATTTCTCTATGGGTCCACCTAGGTACACATGTTGAATCACCATTATGTCACTATAATTAGTATTTAGGAAACTTTCCATAGAGACATAACAATAAGCATAGATCTCTTTTTTATCTAATGGTGGCAATAAAAGATCTTAAGTCTCTATTTTTCTCTACATTGTGGGTCCACTTTCTAGCTATGCACACCGTGGAAAACAAGTGGCACAATTTTGTTACTTGGAGAATCTAAAATTGACCTTTTTTTTTGTTTTGTGGCACTTCATGACTAGGTTTTGACTATAGAATGTGATGGGCCCAGTAGGACACATGTTTCTCTCTCGCTATGTGACCATGATTAATGATTGAGCAACTTTACATGCCAACATAACGACAACCATAGATCTTTCCTAAGATGAATGATCTCCATTGTGTTCACCAATTACTATGTATAAAAAGATGTTCCCACCTCAGTTGGGTCCCATGAATAGTTGCCAGCTTGTCACTATCTCTCCATGACTATTCCTCATGCAACTTTGGAAAGAAACATAATGATAAGCGTAGATCTTCTTTTGATCTGATGGTTAGGAAGGTGTCAACTTTGCAAAGTAGACAGTGAATTAGTTACCACAAAACAAATCCATAGATCCCTTAGATGTCTGATAAAACTACTTACTATTGTCACATGGTAAACATACTAAAAAATATTGTAACTCAATAAGTGTAGTGTATGTTAACTTTAAACATTCACAGTGATTAACATGCATGCATAAAAAAAATAACTTGAACACATGAGACACCAGATTTAACATTGAAACCTAATATGGGAAAACCACCAATGTAACCAGTTACCATTTTTCACTCTTTTGAAGTGAGCTCTATTAGGAGCCATCCCTGTTAAAGGTTATAAAACACACTATTAGGTGTGACCTTTTTAGAAGATTTAATCACCCTATTTGGAGTGGCCTTGCAAGAGGGCTTTAGAACAATTCAAAGGAACTATCACCTTGTTAGAGTATTTACAAATGGCTATCAAACCAACTCTATTAAGAGATTTATGAATCACTACTACAATGGTGAGAAAATAACAATGAAATGACCTGAATGAGATGCAACTAAATTGTTGATACAGATCTTTGTTCTGCTTCACTAAATAAAACTTTTCTACTCCTTAAGAATATTTTTCTATCCTTCAACATTCGCTCACACTTTCCTCTTCAATAAATACACTTGCATGCTCACTCATTACATCCTCATTTGACACACAATTGAATTCTCAACTTGATCTTTCATATATAGCTTTGAAATTATCAAGTCAACCCAATTACAACTTACAATTACCAATAATCATTACCTTATTCAGCTAGAATCAATACATCAAATAATTAAACTTTATTCCCAAAACAACAAAATTCTTCATTTGCCGAACTTGCTCAGTAAACATTACTCCATAAGTGATTTCCAATGTTAACCAACTAAAGTTCAATGAACACTAAAAACTCTGCAAAATCCTTTGGAGACCAAGTGGACTCGATAAACACTAACTTTCCTTTGTTAACCATGTGAGCTCAGTTAACACTACTTTCTGTCACATTTTCATTCGATGCTTGAGTGAGCTTGTTAGACATTGCTTTCACAAAGTAACTTCCAAGAATGCTCGATAGACGTAGAAATTTTCTTTGCTAACCAACTTAGCATGGTAGATACTGAGAATTGATATTTCATTTGTGTAACATCAAACATAACACTCAGTTAGGCAATTGTATCCAATAATATTGACTCGATATATATATTTAATCTATATATTCAACATTATTGAAAATTGCAGTATTATTACACTTTCTTTTTAATTAATACTTTCTCATATTCCTATGAGAGGAAAGAATGCAGCAGTTGTACACATTGTTAAACAAAATAAGCAATAACAAAAAATTCTGGCCCTACTAGTGTAACATTGTTTATTTTCATCAACATTATAACACCTAAATTTTAATTTTAGATGCCTCTAGCTAGTATCAAATTTGATCTTTATCCATTGCAAATGTCTTTTCTAACAATGTATTCTTCAGCTCATGATGAAGTGTAGATGCTTGCTTTGATTGTCACTCTGATAATGTCGAGTGCATTATCAGAAACAAGGAGCTTGCAAACATCTTTGACTATGCCAAGTACAACTGGAAAAACCTTGTTTTGCTATATTTTGTAATGTGCTAATCATGCATTATTATTTTTTTTTGGGGGTGGAATTTATACTCATGGACCTATTTTTTGCACTAATGGATAGACCTTTAGTTGATAGAACAATAGAGACTACTACTATTGAAGCTTAACCATTTCCTAGAGTAGTCCGTGTGACTAGTACTGGTTCATTTGCGGGGACATTCTTGCTAAACAAGAAAACTATGTTTCCATTAAAATTATGAAAGCTTCTAGGTGCTTTAAAATTGTTATTATTTATAGTGTAGTTGTAGTTTACTTATACATAAGTCATTTTGGACTAATAATCCCATGATGTTTTTGTTCGAAATGATGTTTTCTTTGATTATCTTTTTGATATGACATTGAAGCTACTTGGACCCATCATACATAAAAGGTATGTAGTTTCATATCATTGCTACAATATTTTTCTTTTCTTCCATTTATTTTACTATATTAAAGGTTTTGATCTAACAATTTTTATTTTTTTTAAAGGTAGAATGATTAGGGTCCTGAATTAAAAAATCATCTCATTACATCTTTTGAAGACATTTTTGAGAAAAATAATTTTTGACACTACCCTAATTCTCAAAAGAGCATACAAACACATAAAGCTTGTAAGGAAGCAATATAGGAGGGGTTTAAAGGATAACCCAAAGTATGACCATCCTCGTATGATTCCACCAATGGAGTGGAATAAAATAATAGAAGATGCAAAAGAGATTAGGCTACATGATAAATGAAATAAACCAGAAAAGGACAAAAGAAGGAATGTCATTATAGTATTAAGTAGTATGTAATTATGCACTAATTAGTGATCTTTGTAAATATATAATCTAACATGTTTCAAACTTTTCATAGAGTACAGGACACATCAAAGGCTATAAAAGTGAGACTAAAAAAGTTTGTTCAACACAAACTTGGCTCTGGTGGCTATATGAATCTTCAGTCTTGACTTGTAAGTAACATCAATGAAATTTCATATAATTCTTTTAAATCAAATCATATAGGCAAAACTGATGATATTAAGACAAAAAATGTAGGGCACATAATTCAATGTAGTGGCCATGGATAAAGATAAAAAACTTGGCTTGAAGGAAGGCTATAAAGTCATGGTTGCACGCATACGGCAGGAACCTGAAAGTCATACCCAATAATTTGGTGCACCAAATGAGACACAGGTAAATTTGTCAAATGAGAAGTAAATCAAATTGAATAGTTGAGAAATTTCTTTTTTTGGTGTTAGTTTCCAACACAAATTGACTACATAATAATGCACATAACATTTCACTTCAACCTTCATATCCTATCACAAAACTGGTGTGCGATGAAGGCCATGATGTGCATCATAGTGGTGGAGGAATTAATTTTCTATTGGAAATTAATTATGCAATTATGAATACAATTTAACATCTTTAATTTCTATATGACATGGAACCTTTTTTGAATATTTTAGAGCATGTTGGTCATCATGGTGAAGGAGTGCAACATGTTCCAAGTGTTCAACATGTTAAGTTTACAGTGGATCAAAATGTTATTGTATATGATGTGTCATTTTCAGGTAAGAAAAATTCATGTTATGTTCTAATGTGTAATAAAATACTTGTAATAGTTAAAAAAAGAAAAACAGTATACCAATTTAACCCATTTACTTGTTATTGCAACATAGCCCCATTTACTATAGTAGCCTCCTACTCCTCAAAACAAGAGGAGGCATCATAGTTTGACATTACATGTGCCACAAGGGGAGGAGAATGAGGAAGATATTGATGCTCCTATCAGCCTTTACCTTAAGAAAGCTAAGAAAACAAAAAGAAGAAATTATTTTTTAAAAATGCTCTTTGATAAACCTTGTTTGATAATGAAAGAATGTTGTTTTAAGTAATTATCTATGAATGAAGTATGTAATTAGATGATAATGGGGAATTTATATTGATGTTAGGGGGAGGCTCGTGAGTCTAGATGAGATTTCACCTTCATGTGGTTGTCCTTGTTAAGTAGAGAATATTAAAGTATTCTCGAAACCAAGTGAAGCTCAAACTAACATACCTTCATTAATTAATTAATTTCATCCAACAACTTTACCACTTAGCTCATTTTGGGTCTTGCAATTGGATCTAGGGCTAACAATAAAACAACAATTTTACATCTAGGATGTGGTTGTTGGCAGTAATCAAATGAAAATAATGGTGAGTAGACCAGTATGAATATTACTTTGTTTGATTGTTTTGATTAGGGTTTCATTTTATTTATGTTGGTGAAAATAATCATCCACATTAAAAATTACAAATATAGTATTGTTCAACCACTACATTAAATTTTGATGAGCAGATCAGTATGAATTTTAATGAGCAGTCATGCAACTTTGCCCTTGATATATAGTTCTACCACTTAATTTGAAGGATGAATACATAGATTAGAAAGAAATTGTTTCTATATTTAGACTTTCTATTTATTTCATTTTCCAATAGTCATTGATCTAGTGAATTGCCTTATTTTATTTTAACTTTGTGAAACTCATATGATCATCTTAATTTTCTAAACGAGGGAACACAATTTCATAGTTACTTGCATTATCTAAAAGACTTTGTGTATTTTAATGTTTTCTTATATTTTTCCATTTTTTGTTTTGACAATATTGAAAAATATAATATAAAATTGAAGCATGTGAGATATTTCATTTGTCAGATAAGCCTCCAGCAGGCTTTGGAATTAGTGCAAAAAAGTTTGCTTAGTTAGTTAGAGATAAAGACTTTGAAAATCTGTCGAAGATTGGAGGGGTAAGAAAATAAAATGATCTGCCCATGGAAATATTACTCTTTATGTATTTCAAAGAGGTTTCCATTAGGGTAGCTATGATGGTAAAAAACATAACTGGTAATAGGTAAAGGACACAACAAAGCTCTTAGACACTAATATTGAGAAGCGTATGAAAGAAAATCCATAAGAGTTGCTATGCCATAGAAATGTGTATGGGGAGAATACATATCCCTAAAAGGTTGCACACAATTTCTTTGTAATATTTACTTTCCTTTGCTCTAAATAACATTTACTCTTATTTTGAATTCTTTTTTACATAATTGACATTATGGTTATTGATATGTTTTTTTCCTTTGCTCCTAATAACATTTACTCTAACTGTGAATTGTTTTTTTCCATAATTGATATTATGGTTATTGATAGACTAATTTCTCTAGTGTTTAGGTTTTTCTATGGGAAGCCCATCAAGACACGACATTAATAATCTTATTGATTTGTGTGACTTTATCACTTGGGTTTCAAATATAAACTGAAGTAAGCCATAAAATCTTTTTCACCTTTTGCATTTCTCCTAATAATATGGCTAAATATCATTCTCTTTCAAAATATTGAAGTTAGCAACAAATTTTCTCTTTGCAACGTGTAGGGCATCAAGGAAGGGTGGTATGATGGTGGAAGTATATCTTTAGTTGTTATTCTTGTAATTTTTGTCACAGGTAAGATTTCATTCTACATATATAGTAGATTTTTCTTTTGCCAAAAAGATTTGGAATGCTCTATGTTCATTTATGTGCTTGCTACTTTTCATATGTAGAAAATCTTTCTCAGAAAATCAAGATCTTGTGAATTGATTTAGAACTGAAAATTGAGGTCATGAATTTTAGATAGGGTGTAGGCAATTTTTTTTTACCTAAAGCTATATTTATGCTTTAACAAAGTTTTCTTTTCTAACATTATCTCCAATTACTTTATGTTATGTAGAAAACCATTTTCATGAACTAGTATTCACGTAAGAATTTCTTGTTTTGAGCATTGTGTTGTATTTTACAAACTATTATGTGCCTTGTCCTCTTTTTTTTTGAAACATTTAGTGACTACCAACAGTCTTTACAATTCCAAAATCTGAATGAAGAAAAAATGAACATTCAACTGCAAGAATATATCTTGTTTCTATTTTTCCCCAATCTTGTATTTCACCAATAGACAATTTTTTTTCTCTTTTTTTGTTCTATTGTTAGTTTCTTTGATTTGACAATATTTTACATTACATGTTCAAGTTATCTAAGGGGGGAGAAGATTTAAAGTTTCTATTTTTTATCGTCTTTTTGACGATGTTCTACCTTTAAATATTGGTGATTAGGTATATATGTGAATTGCCTAACATTATTATCCTATACATTATTTTATTAGAAATACAAACAATCTTTTGAATTCTATAATTGAATAAATATTTTTTAGTTATTAAAAAATAGAAATTAGTAAGTCTATTTGTCTCAAAAAACAATGTCAAATCTGGATTTTTGTAGTGTAGTATGAAATTCTACCATCTTGTAAAATTGAATCTCCAAAATTGAATTTATATATTACAACAAAAATAATTTGGCCCTCATTATGCATTCTACAAACACATTAAATATAAGAAAAACATTGAAGAAGACAATGAAAACCACTCACGAAACCTATATTTAATTATCTAAAATATTTAGAAGAGGGCTATTTTGACCAAAATCTGATTTTTTTTTGAGTTATCCAACCATGAATATTAATGCTCATTTTCTATATTTTCATATCCATGTGTATTCCTTGCCCAAATAAACTATGAAATATTAAATATGTTCAATAGAATGCAAAAAGAAATCATTTTAGAGGACTTTGGTAGAAATAAAGAAATCGTTAATAATATTCTACAAAAATTTCATTCCAAGGTTTCCACACTAAATTGGGATGCAGAGATGTCATTATGGAGAAGCAGTTATGGCTGATAATCATAGAAGATAATAATATCGAGTAAGGAAGTTGCAAAAATTTTAAAGAAGGAAAAGCTTGTAGAAGAAATAACTAAAACCAAATCTTTTCATTTGACTTCACCATCTTCTTGATCATGTCAAATAAAGTCTTTCTTAAATTATTTCTTCTATAGAAATTTTCATTTCTAATCTCAAATAAAATATATGATTGATTCCCAGCACAGCTACACAAGAGAAAAAAAGTGTAGATAGTAATTTAAAGTCATCTTAGTAGGCATGCACACAAAAATAATAGTGATAATGTAAACAATTATCATGCAAAATTAAGGAAATGTTTGGCATTAAATATTCTTGCCACTTAACACTATCTTTCATTTCTATAAATATTCACAATGGCACCAAATCAACATAATATCCAACTTGGGTCCTGAAGAGTCTTATGAACCTAATATCCAACTTGCTCCTGAGAAATTTGTAGGTCAGAGTTAGGGATAATAGAAGGAGACACAAAAATAAACTTGTTAGTGTCCTATAAGAAACAATTTCCACTTTCTGTCTAAGGCAAGTTAGATATCAAATAACATCATAGTCTTCCTTTGATGTAATATCAAAAATAGATAGATTACATATTAAATATGCAAATTTATTGAGGAACTTGAACCAAAAGTGTCAACAGGAAAGAATAGAAAGAGCAAGAGGATAAATGAAGAGTTTTAACCTATCAATGCCCTATAGTTAATTGAACCACTCCTTTATTGCATTAACAGGTTAGATACTACTAAACTGGATTAATAATTACCACATCTAATAGAGGGTTAGAATTTCTAGTTTAAACTTCTCATTTGTTGGGCATATCCCAGATATCAAACCTATCATAGCATAAAGGAGACAACAGAAAGCCACCACAACCCTTAAATAGAAACCAATAGTATCTTGATGTTTATCTATTACCATTAAAAGCTTGAAAATGAGTTTAAATGAGTCATAAAAATAAAAAAATACTACCTTTTTCATAAGACAAAATGGGAGGACAAGTTATTTGAGGAAAAGATAAGAAACTAAAAATAAAGACTACCCAAACAAAGTCCTATATAGACATCTAATACTGCTTATGCTACTCCGAGTCATCATCAAACTCCTCTCTCAGTTCCTACACTTCTTCTTCCATTCCTTCATCTTCCAACACCCCATACTCTATAATGTAATCTTCTACCCAATTGAAATTTATTGGATCAAACACTCCATGATAATGTGCAGTGAAACTCAAATTTCTTGAAAAGATGGGCATTGTTTCTTGAAAAACTTCCTCATCTTTTGTGAAAATGATTGGATATGTTGGAACTTCTTCCCCCCTGACATGTAGAATTCCATAGTTGGCAATTGATGGAATTTTTAGGTCACCCCTAATGCTCCAAAATGCTTCTTCCAAAAAATGTTGAATGTTAT
Organism: Cupressus sempervirens; assembly: GCA_028749045.1. NCBI lineage: Eukaryota > Viridiplantae > Streptophyta > Pinopsida > Cupressales > Cupressaceae > Cupressus > Cupressus sempervirens. The sequence continues at coordinate 238,441,028 of CM053791.1, forward strand.
GATGGAAAATTTTAGAGCAGAGCTCTACTATCATATCATTATCACAAAAAATGTGACGGGATATGGCTGCAAAAATTGCCACTATATCAAAATTAGATCTCCACCTATTTGGGAATTTGATATATTGATCTCCTAATATCCTCATCACTACCCTAATAACCTACTTGTTTTGTTTATTCAACATCAGTCTTATTCTCTCTACATTGACAGGTTCATCAAAGGCCATGAGGCTAGAGTTGCTACAGAGTTTAATTGGCATGTCCATTACAATAAATTATAGAGAGAGTTCCCACTAAGACCCAGAAGTGAGGGGAAAAGTACCTTGAATAGTGATATAAAGTTGCTGAACTAAATACCATAGAATCACAAGTAAATTGCTAACCCATAAAGCTACAAAATTGAAAAAATGTTATACACCAACAAGAAGTCCACGGTATAGGACTGAGAAATAGTCACAGAGATAAGATAGGAGAAAATTTTCAAAATAATTTGTAGATAATCATTTTAGTTAGAGAAAAAATATAAACATTCTCTCATAGCCTACAGATCCTTAATACAAAGGTAATCGATGAGCAAAACTTTCCCATAGGGCCATAATTAGGCCAAAATGATTGCTAATCCTAAAAAATGGATATGAATTCTGATAATCAAGGGATTGACCAAGAATATCTCTATATGATATTGCCATATATGGGGATATCCTATTTGGAGGAATAAGAGACATATATTTTCCACTAAATTTTTCTTTTCAAACAAATCATCTTGGTAAAAATTTCACGAATCTTGGTTGATATTTCCACCAAAGTTTGGTCAAAATTTTGACCAATGCATTGATCATGGGTTTCACATGCTGGTTGATCAAGAACTAGCATTGGTAAAAATTTTAACCACAATTTGGTGGAAATTTTTACCAATTCATTGGTCGTGGGTTTGGCATGCTGGTCAATCAAGGGCCAGCATTGATCAAACTGTTGACCAATGTTTGGTGAAAATTTTGACCAAGATTGGTTGAAATATTGACCAATGGTCCTCACAATAACATAACTCATTTTTGATTAAATGCTTCCAATCAAAATTATGACACATACAAGCGTTGGTCAAAATATCGATGACAAAACTAGAAACAAAGCAATTGGTCAAAAATTTCACCAACATGGGTAAAAAATTTGACCAATTTTCATTGAAAAATGAGTCAAAATGCACTACTCCTAGTTAGAATGTTAGTGTTTTAGTTCATGCAATTTTTTGTGAGATATTTTGTCAGCCACCCTTAAACATCACACACTATAGGGTTGGCATTCAAAGATATATTAGGACTTATAAAGGTATTAGATTTTTGGTTTGGTATCATGATGTGAGGGAAAATAGTTGTAATAGATTGTGAAATGCTTTTAGGAATTTTAGAACTACATATTTTTTAGATCACCAATTTTTGGTACATCATGATCCTACACATACCCATGAGTGTAGTGCAATAGGAATAGATTTGTTCATGGTTAATTTATTAGCATTAGAGAACCATCTAGATTTCCATTTATCCATATTTTTATCCATATTTTTAATGATTTGGTCCCACACATTTGTATACTTGTTCCCGTTCTTTAGAGGCATACCCAAATAATTGCAAGGACAAACCCCTTCATTAAACCCCAAAATACTACATATCCTATCTTGAGCATTCAGATTGTATTGATCAGTAAAAATTCTAACTTGTGAACATTAACTATCTATCTTGAGGCTGTCATAAATAATTCAAGGTTGGATTTAAGGGATTTTTCATCATTGATGGAATATTGGTCAGGTAAGATAGTATCATCTGTGAGCTAGTGAAGAGCTATGTTGGGAATTCCTTTTGTTACCTTAATCCCTTTAATGAGTCCCTATTCTTAGGATGCCTTGGTCAACCTTCCAAAGATTCCATCAATAATAACAAATAGGAAGGGAGAGATAGGGTCACTCTCCATAAGTGCTCTAGTGCTATCAAAAAAGCCTTCTAGAACCCCATTGAGTAAAATGGAGATTTTGGGATAGGAGATGCAACTAAAGATGAGGTGAATCCATTTTCTAGAAAAATAAAATGTCTCCATGCATTTGTAAAGGAATATCCAGTGCACTTTATCTTATTCCTTTTGAATATCTAAGTTAACTAGCATACGTGGAGTGTTGTTATTTTGAATAGAGTGGTTAAGTTCTTTGGTGATTATGATACCATCCATAATCAATTGCCTAGAATGAAGGATGTTTTTTCATCAAAAATGATAAGTGGGGGATAATTATAAGTCAATTAGTGAGGTATTTGGTTAATATCTTTAAAATATTTTTATATAAATTAATCAATCTAAAATCACTATGATGGATTTCATCTACCTTCTTTCGGATGAGGGTGATGTAGGTGTGTTTATTTTCTCTAAGGATATCAGTACAGTTCTTGCTACCTTTAAGGGCCTATCATAGGTCATCACCTCAAAATTTCCAACATTTTTGAAAGAATCTTTCCTATACGTTATTAGGTATGGGTGCCTTGTGTGGATGCATTAGGAAAAGAGAAATTTTGATTTCTCGTTTCATTATTTTTTTATTTAACATTGCATAATCATATCTTGTGATTTATATAGAAATAAGTTTCAAGAGGGTAGGTTGGGTTGTTAAGTTTGAGGATTCCTAGTTATTTAGAATTTTTTCAAGTAAGATACAAGCTCATTAGCCATGGTTTTAGGATCCTTAATAGCATTTTCCTAGGAGTTTTATATTTTTGAGATCCAATTAATGAAATGCATATATTTAGAGCCATTATATAATAGTTTAATGTTTCTATCTCCCTCAAATAGTCATGATTCTCTATATTTGTTTTCCACTATATCTTATTTTTTGGAAGCAGGTCAACTTTCTTATTTTGGAGGAATTTCTCCTAGAAGTAGCTATCATTATCCATCCAACTGATAAGAAACAATTTGTTTAGGTCCTTAATTTCGTATTCTACATTGGCTATTTCTTCAAATATGTTTTTGAAGTAGAGCTTGTTCTAGGATTTGATTCTTCACTTTAAGTTTTCTCAATTTGGAGACAAAAAAACATTTTTGAGCCTTAAAAGGACTCTTAATTCTATCAAGATATAAATAGGGAAATAATAGGAGATCAAGTTAGGTCCTTAGAATATAGAGGTTGAAAAAGGTCCTATTTTCTGGAGACCTTCCCTCCTTTAATCGTAGTCTAATAGTTGGAACTGAACCCATCTCAGGTTCAAACTACTTCCCTATTTTGGTTCTTCCACAATGTCAAGATAAGCAGAGAAGTAGTTCTAACCTAAGATGGGTTTGGTTCCAACTATTAGAGTATGATTAAAGGAGGGAAGGTCTCCAAAAATTAGGAACCCATCCAACCTCTCTATTCTAAGGTCCTAATTTGATCTATTATTTCATATGAAGGTACCATTGGAAGTGTTAATATCAAGAAGGTTGTTGGAAGATATCCAACTCTTAAAGTTTTTTGATGCTTGGTTGAGAATTTTGATATGCCCTACCTTTTCCTTGAGATTTGTGATAGCATTGAAATCAGTGCCTCTTACTATGTCACTAGAATAATGGGTAGAAAGGTAATTGTATAGTTCCTCCCATATTTACAGCTATCGTGTGGTGGATATTGGTCCATAAACATTGATGAGGATGAAAGCAAGATTATAGTTGATACTTCTAACCTGGTCACTCATCCAATGTGGCTGATTTACTTCTAGGGTGAATTGGATAGATTTTGGGTTCCATATACAAGTAAGTCCTTCTTATGTTGGAATAACTAGGTGACCCCATACTTTCCATACTTTTAACTTCTTGTCTAGTCAGACAAATTCAATGAAATATAATTTAATTTCTTATAGAAGAATAAAATTAGAATAAAAGAAATTAAGACAGTTCTTTTAAAGTAATTATTTCATAGGAGCATTGAAGCCCCTAATATTCTAAGAGGTTATGTTCATGAAGCAGGTGGGAGGCTCTTCAACTTCTCATTTTTGAAAATGGAGGTACTATTGGCTTGATTGTCAGCCTCACCATATTTCTTTTGTAAATCAAACTTAGATTTTTAACCTTTTTTCTTGGAATTCCTACCACAATTGGGTAATTTGCAACCTTCGATATTATCCACAATTCCAAGACCATTTTGAGAATGTTGGTACACCATATCGAGGAAATGAGGGTAGCATTCCAATTTTGAAGTATGATCCAAGTGTTGTTGGAAAGCTTCCAAATTTATGTTTAAAGGAGATTTTCTAAGGAGAACATGATCCATATTAGACTATTGGCTTGATTGTCAGCCTCACCATATTTCTTCCATAAATCAAACTTAGATTTTTGACCTCTTTTCTTCAAATTCCTACCATAATTAGGTTATTTACCACCTTGGATATTATCTACAATCCCAAGAATATTTTGAGAATGTTGGTACACCATATCTAGGGAATGAGAGTAGCATTCCAATTTTGAAGTATGATGCAAGTGTTGGTGGCAAGCTTCCAACTTTATATTAAAAGAATATATTATAAGGAGAATATACTCCATACTAGACATTTGATTCAAGCCAATCATGTCATATATTGATTCAAATTCCATAGGAATATTTTCTGATAGGGGATTTTTATTCTATTTATTTATTAGGGTTATGTTTTAAATCTCTAGGAACCAAGATTGCAACTCCTAGATTATCAACAATTCTTTTAGGAGGTCATCTTGAGTACAAGATAGTTGTCCCATCAAGTCACTAAGTTAGAGAATTCTAGTTTTTAGGGTTTTGATTATAATCATTGCTTCTTTTTTACTAGAAATATATAACCTATTTAGAGTTGGGGTAGAATGATAAGAAAGGTTCTCCGAAGAAGGGGAGTTAATCACATCCATATCTATGAGTGACAATCCACAAGGAGGATATTGGGATTACACATTAGTAGAAATGAAAATGTCACAACTATCCAAATTAATGAGAGGGGAGGTATGGATGTAGATTTATTAGGGTTAATGTTGGAAACAATGACCTATTTGAGAAGGAGCGTTGGAGGAGGGTGGGAAATAATACCATGGCTAGAGATGTAGGGGATGTTTGGGATTGTTATTTATAAGAAAAGCCTCCATCTTGAAAAATACTTATTCAAAGGTTTTGTAATGGCAGAATGGGGTTATGAGAAACTAATTTTAGGCTCTACATAATGCTAACCCCATTTTGTCCACAAAGTCCCTCATACGTTATTAAGCACAGTACATGGAAGTGTCCATAAGGGTCGTTAAGAAACATTGGGTACTGACATTTGAGGGGGCATATCTTAGAGATCATGAAACGTATTGAAAAAAGGTTAGATTATATATAATCATATTATTGAGGCCTATGGTAACGTATCTCAATTTTAGAAGATCCAACTTTGTTTGGATTTCGCATCCATTTCTTGCGTAATGCTAATAGTTACAGTGTAGCTTAGTTCAAATGAGAAAGGTTGTGTATCTTTCAAGCCATTTATGTAGCAATTGAATCATCTTATTCCTTAGCTCTAGTTGACCAGGTAAATGCTAGTACCAACCTTTTTTTGGCTATTCAGTCCCTTGAACATTATTAAGCACATTACATGGAAGTGTCTATAAAGGTCGCTAAGCAACACTGGTGACCTTGTAAGGCTAATTGCTTTAGTGACTCAATCTAGTAACACCAAAAATGATTGATTCAACAATTTCATAGTATGTGTTTACACTATTTGAGTCTTTTCACATCCTAACATAACTAAAAAACTCTGGCCTTCTACAATTTAAGAAAAAGATGTAAATTTTCTATATTGCAACTTTCTTACTAAAAAATTACCAAACATAGAAAGTTCTAAAAAATGTTTACAAAACCTTTTGGAACTGAAACCTTTTCAAAAAATGCATGCCAAATGAGGGCCAAACCTCAAGATAAGGTCTTATTGACTACAAAACAAAACAAACACACTCCTTAATCATAAAACACAATAAACACAAATTGATCAACATCTTGTGCTTCTTTGCATTCACTTGGAGAGTTAAGGAGCTCTTCTTCTTGATGTGCATGCTCCCATAAATTTCTCTAATGGTAGTACCACCCTCATTTTAGCGACATAGTCCATCAAGCATTATCAAGCACACTGCATGGTACTGTCTATAAGGGTCACTAAGAAACATTGGTGACCTTGAAAGGCTAATTGATTCAAAGATGAAAATCAACCCAAATTGTATCTAGGGTCTTGATTATTGTTCTCCTACACTTGAAGAACTTATCCTACATGAATACTTTTGATTAAGTAAAATAGGTTTTACAAGTATCCTAAAACCCAAAAGTTTTTACAACATATCAAATATAGAAATATTCAAAAATTTCCAACAACAGAGAAACTACTTAGAAAAGGCCAACCCTAAACAACAAGCCCACAACCAAGACAGGAAACCAACTAGACTAGAACAAGAAAAAAAAAGCAACATAAGGAAAGAATGAGATAGCAAAAAAGGTTTAACTATCAATTTTGTCTATCAAGAACTTGTAGGGTCTCTATAGCTTCAATGGTCTTCCTTTTGTCTGCATCCTCCTGATCCTAGTTTTGAACTTCCACCTAGTCCCTAGTTTCATTTGGATCATCCTCAGCCTACCCAAAGTCTAGTCTAGTCTTCTTTATCTTATCCCTACCAAAACTAGAACTAATCAGTGACTCACCCAGACTATTAGTATTCTCTTTCAGAGTATTCAAAGTGGTGGTCATTTGGTTCACTAGGTTCTACTGAAAGAGTCCCATCCTTTGGAATTTTTGTTCAACCTTGGTGATTATGTCCTCCTGGTCTTTCCTATTATCATAGATGTTGAGGAGCTATTGACATCCTTCCTATCTTTTTCCCTCTTCATTGTGCCCCTGGTCATAGCTGATAATTTGGTTTCCATCCTGGCTTCTTCTTCCCTTAAGGTCTTCAATTTCATGGAATAAGCATTTGATAGACTAAAAGTTGTCTATCATGGTGTTCTTAGTGTTTTTCAATAGGTTAAGCCCCATTTCACCTGCATTGTCAGAGATCATGACCAAACTAGGATCAATGGCATGATCATAGTGGGTTTTACCATCTAGGTCCTCCATCACTTGAATATTTAATGGCTCCTTGACAATCCCCAATTTGGCTACACTCGAGTTGAAATTCCTCCAAGACCTCGTCCTATTTTCCATTATCACCTCCCCATGCTCTTTACCCAAATTAGATGGGGTGGAAATAGATCTAGGGCTGGGAATCTGAGGAATCTGGTCTTTAGTTTCAAAAGCCTCATCTACTTTCCTTTTCTTAGGGTTCCCTAACATGGTAGCTAAATCCTCCTCCTCTGCCTTTTCACATTCCCTCCCCTTTTCTCCTTGTCATCCTCCTCCCCCTTTTCCTCATCCTCTTAGTTAGTATCCTCCTCATCATCATTGTCCTCCTCATCCTCCTGAGGCTTAGGCTTAGGAAGGGTGTGGGGAAGCCCTTTGGGACTCTTTCTACAAGGAATGCAGGCTAGGGGTTTCCTTTCTTCTGTGGGTTTCAAGGAAACAACATCCTCTTCTTCTGATTTTATGGTCTACACATCCCTAGAGGCCAAGCTCCCCAATTCCTTAGATGCACACATAGGATCCCCAAGGGATATTCCCCTTGTTTGAGACTTTAGATACTCATAAACTAGGAGAAGTAAACCCTCATGGAGGGCTGGGTTAGTAGTTGGTTTCTTCTTGAAACCCTCAATGCCCTTGCTCATGGAGGTGAAGAGATAAAAAGGAAAAGAAAATTTGACACCATGCCTAAAGTGATTAAGAAAAAAAATATGATGCATTCTTATCCTATCAAATCTAGGGCCTAGGGAAATATATTCAATGATTATCCTGAGAACCTAACTCCATAGCTTTTTAATTGATTCCATCTTGTAATATGTCTCCACCTTGATGAGTTTTTTTAGCTCCTTTTCATCCTTCATAAAGGCTTTGCTAACATTGGTCAACATTTTCTTATCTCTGAAAAAATTACTCCCTGACAGAAGGATTTTTGCAACCTAAGCAATCAGATCCATATTGACATGATGGGTGACCCCATCTATTTTGACTCTCCCATTTTTCTAGGAGCCCACCATAAACTTGGTGATACTTACATAAAAACCATGGAGCTTCTCTAGGAATCTAGTGATTCTTCCCTTTTCCAGTTTGCGCCAAATCATTAGTTTCTCCTTCCAGTTTTGTGCCTCTCTTGACAGCTCCCTCCTGCTTCTCTCCCCCACCATGGTTTTCTCATAAACAATATCCTACATGAATATTGTTCTCCAATATTAGATAAAATAAGCTCCCCTCATCAAATTGAGTCAAAGAAATTGAAGGATGTATTGAAATTGAAGATTATCATCTTGGAGGCATTCAAATAAGGGTTAATCAGAAGGAAAATCTTACATTCTTCTTATAACGATCTTGGGTTTTCAAACCCTAAAAAATAACCAAAGCAATTTCCCATACTCTAGAGGATATGTTTACTGATGAGAGAGAGTGGAGCATTCCTAGATTTAACTATAAAGTGATTCTTTGCATTTTCCAAGATAGAGAGTTAAAATTAGAAGGAAATTCCTTAAATAGGAGGGGGAAACCCTCGAAACAAATTTACTTTCATAGGATCTACAAGAAAATTCTTAAGAGTTTCTAATTAACACTCAAAGAATAAATAATTACAATCAATATATAAAATGCTTGCATGTTCTACAAATCCAAAATTCTAATAATCCATCATATTTGAAATTTTTTTCCCATTCTAGTATGTTAACAATTCATAGGAGCTCAATGATGTCCTAGTATCTAGAATTGCCCTAGGTCTATCATCCTTATGACCGAGGGAAGGAGAGATAGGGTTTTTGGATGCTTCATTATTTATTGAAGTTGGGGATTTAGTACTTGATTTGACAGATATTCCTAGGGGGGGTTTCTTAGTTCTAGGTATGAAATGTGGAATAAAGGATGGTAATAGAATTGCCCAGATATCATCCACTCTGTAAGGAAGGGATTGATAAATGGGAATGGGTATAGATTTCAAGGACTTCCTTCTCCTTCTCAATTTTTCATGTTACTCCTTCCTTCTCATTATTGTATGGCTTTGTTTCCTATGATTTGAAGCTGATCAAAGAATGGTATTTCTTGCATTACTAAGGATGGTTTTTTTTCTTTTTTTTCTAATAACCCAAAATGAGAAACTTTCCATCAGGAAGTGCTAACAATTTCTGATTGGTGGGAACATAGAAATCCTCATCCTCCATATAGAGGGATGATCATAGGAATAGTATGGGAAATGAAAATGCTAGGATCTTAATCAATGTAGACAGAAAGAAGAAGATTTGAATCCTTTCAAAAGTTTTTTGTTCATCAAATATTTTGATAATAATATTTTTAAGTGTCCAAAACTTCACACACGATCATGTTTTATCTCTCATGAGAAAATTATGATTGAAATCAATGTATGGAAATTAAATTGTAATGACCATGATAATGAAAATCAAATGAAATTAGTAGATTTAATGGTAGTTTATTAGCCTAATTGATATCTTCAACTTCTATTCCATTCTCCATACACACTAAAGGTCTTTGGAAAACTATTTATTTACATCATGGATGATCATATAAGTGAACATATCACACAAACATTACCTACCAAGAGGTTTATTACATATTTTAGTTAACTTTTTCTAGCTTTATGGTTTCTCATATCAATCCCTACACTTTGTGGCTCTTTTGATACCTAAAACTTAAGTTCAATCTATAGACGAAATTGATCATCTTGCATGTTGTTGCTACATATTTCTATAACTGTTGTTAATGGATTTTATAAACTCAAAATTTAATTATGATCTTTTTGAGTGAGAATACCATTCCTAATAAATTTCTTAATGATTATAATCTTTTGTAAATTAGTTTCTAGATTAGATTGTGTGGAGATTTTTACCATCAACGTTTCGAATCACACTACGTCATCCATCATCAAGATGAGAGAGCAAGAGATTCAAAATGTTGTTTGACATCTCTTGCTTTCTCATCCTGGTGATGGATCATGTAGTGTGATTCGAAACGTTGATGGTAAAAATCTCCACACAATCTAATCCAAAAACTGATTTACAAAACTACGATGGATTGTGGAAATCTGATCAAATTATAATCTTGTTATAAAAAAATAAAAAAACATCCTCAGAGTTTTAAAAAAAAAACAGGGCAAGGGAAAAGAGGAGAACCCCAAATATGGTCTTTGTTGAACATAGACCCTTGTCAATTATATCTATAAGAAAGTACATATTAAATTCTATATATTATGTAGCATAGAGTTTGCTATAACATATATTAAAATTGGCAGATTTTTATCATGGACAACTAGTGTGTGTGCAAATTACCTAAGACGGTTCTAGAAATGGGGTATGCCAACTATACATAGTTGGTGTTGATAATTAATTTATATTTTTCACATCTACCCATAAATTAATTATCCATTTTTTTGTTAGATATCCCCCCATAGTCTAGAAACTATGGGTCTTGGCCTAATCCTTGTTAGATACCCATTTACAATCATTTCAAAACACTTTCATTGATATTGTTTCCTCCACATCAAAATCACTTTGGTTTTTCATCGTTTAACCCTAATTGATGCAATGTTTAAGTGGTTTAAAGTTCACCATGAACTGTATGAACATCACACAAGTGGCTTGAAGATCACAAATTATTTCGTATGAAAGTGGTTTTGCCTCACCACAAACCTCACTCACAAATGGTTTTAGCACCACCATAAATGATGCACTGAATTACTTTTCAAATCAAACATACACTAGTTCTAATGACCACAAATCATTAGTACACAAAAATCATCATCTCTTTGGGATTCTTCTTTTGTACTTGTATCAAAATTGATCATTGAGTCCATCTTTATTTTCCTATAATAATTTATCCACAAAAAATAACATTCTCAACCTTATCATGAGTGATATCATCCAAAAAAAAATTTCAATTTAAGCAACCAATGACACAAGACCATTCTACCATTCTAGTATTAGCACATTCTTCTTGATAAAATTTAAGAAACTTAGCACCCAAAAAGCTTTAGCATATCATATCACCTCTAATCCAAGATAATTTCAAGCTCAACCAAAACATTCATCTCAAACAACTCTTTGTACCATGACAAAAAAAACTCTAACACGCCATCTTATCATTTTAATTGAGTTTTTTTTACCTAAAGAAAATAATGTTAATAACTATAGACACACACATAATGCATTCACAACATTTGAAAACTTATTAAAGACATTAATTCAAAACTCATTTGGGATTGACCTTTTCCACAACGATTTAATAATGTGAGGCCTCACACCAACCCTTCATAGCCTTAGATGTTACTTTATCATTTTGATACTCACGACTCAAGATGTCAAGACATTATCTGATGCTTAGAACATATTATATTATTTCATGTTGTGTGATGTCACTTTTAGATATTTGATGTTTGTCATTTAATGTTTTATGTATATGTATGTCGATGAATTAAGTAAGAGGTAGGATTAACATTTTGGTTTAAGATATTTAAATGGTTAAGAATTGAATAGGAAGAGAGGAACCCTGATTGATGTATGTTTCAATTTATGTGAAATTCTGATACGTATATATGTACATGTGATTTTTGGGACTACTGATGTGTGCAATGAGTGTGCAAATATTTTTAGCTAAGGAAACCGACAGAGGAACAGAACTGATCCCTATGTTCCATTTTGTGGAAACCTTGTTGTTCGTAACTAAATTAATTGTGAGATGTATGAATGTATCTTTTTTTGTTCAATAAATGTGAATGTCTCATAATTATGTTCTGTTAGTGTCGCTTGACACTCGTTAATTGGTTATGTTCTTCAGTTTTCTGATTAGGGTTAGCTGTGTAACCTTTGGATGCAAGTTGGTTTAAATCAGTGTCAGTTTGCTAATTAGGCTCTTAATCAAGTTTAGTCACCCTTAATTCAGATTACTGCTTAATCTGCATTTTAGAGTTATTAGTTGGTCCTAATTATTTCCTAGCTTTTGTTTGGCTCTAAACCTATTCCTAAGGCTTTAATCATGAAATTATTATACCCAAAGGGTATGGGTATGGGTTAGGGGTCTTTTCCAACCCCTAAGCCCCTTTTTTTGACTTTTGAGGTCACTCAAAAAGTCTCTTTTTCCTTTGTGCGAAAATTGACCATGGTTATCTTGAGTTACCTCATCTCACCTCCACTTAGTTTTTAACCATAGTGTGGGTAGAGTTAGGAGTTTCTAGAATTGCAAGTGGGTGGGAGAAGTTATTGATCCCTTTGGTGGTTGAGTTTGAAGTTTATTTAGAGGCTCTTCTTGGTCTAGTTGAGGTTGTTACCCAACCTCTACATTTAGAGAGGAGTCTTGGAAGATTGGAGCAAGGAAGGGGAAAGCTCTACTCAAACTTTTTCATTGCCATTACCCCTTTGTGAAGGTTGGAATTCTCATCTCCCTTGTTTAGATTTCATGTTTTTTTCATGCCTATGCTACGTTGTTGTTGTTTGAATGCTTGTATGGTTGTGGGTATGTTGGGAAGCTTTGAAAACCATGTTTTTTTTTTTTGGATGATTTCCTTCCATGTTTATGTTTGCAATTTTGAGATTTTTCTTGCATGGGTGTTTTGGTATTACTCACCCTTGGAGAGGGCAGAAGTGACCAATTTTGGGAAAGGTATTACTCACCCTACCTGTCAGCACAAACCTTGTATGATTATGGTATGTTGAAATGGAAGAACGAAAGTTCTTGGTATATAGTTCTGATTGGGCATATGTTTGGTGTTGTGCTTGACTTCTCCTGGTTGGAAGAATCCACCTTTCCGTAGTGTTGATTCATTGTGAATCATACAGTGATAACTTGGTGTGAATATGCATGGTTAAATTGTTCTTGGTCATGCTTGTTGTCCCCTGATCAAATTCTGTTTCCTCCACGGTTCATAGAAATGTGTTGCAAAATTTGATATGGAACCCTTGATGATGGTCATGAAGGAAATTTAAATTTAAGTGATGTAATTCAGGATTGAAATCCTATGTAATTTGTATCTCAAAACTTTGTTGGATTGGCAACGGAGTCGGGTTTTCTTCCTGGTTCTTCCCCGGCTGAACCTTTGAATCAGGTTTGCCAATAAAATGGTGGTTGAGTAATATGGCTTAGCATGAGATTTAATAATAATTTTTAGTTATATGAATGCACATCAAAATAGGATGGAAATGATGTTGATTCAATTAGGCAAATTTCAAGTTTTCTTATATGTTGGAAACGAAAATTGTATTAAGAATGAAAGTTCAGTTTTTGTGATTATTGGAATTAGATCAATTCTTGCATTGTGGTTTATATGGATAATTAAATCTCTTGGTTTATTAACTTGTAAGTATTCCTAATAGATTTACTTTAAAAAAAATATAACCCACTCTTAGTTAATAATCAACTTCAAAATGTATACTTAGAAAAATAAAGGCAAAAAAAATATGTGTCTCAAGAGAGTAAAAACTCTCTGGTTTTTGTATGTAGACCAATTTATTCTTTCTTTGGTGACAGAGAATCTTTTACGATACTTATATGTTTTGAATTTCACAGGAAAATTAATACCATTCAAAGAAAGAATATTTAATATAATCATTATATAAAAATTTATATGCTCATATCCTAAATATCTTTTATCTACCTATAAAACTTTATGCATTAAATGTTTTTTTTCCAATTCCCTTGATGGGCACAGCTCTTTGTTTGGGGCTTGAAAAAACCTTAAATTTAAAATAAATAAAAATTCAAAAGGGTTGCTTTGGGTGACATCACCCTAAATCCTTATCTCATCCTTTGTACAACACTTACTTTTCATAAATATGCACTGAGCTTTTTTCTTGCATTGTGAAAATTTAATTTGTTATATGTTTATCCCCTTTTTACTTTAACTGGGGCGCTCATCTCCTTGCATGGATGGGATGGAATAATAAGATGTTGACAAGACTCATAAAAATTGCATTTATCCACCATGCGAATTGGTTTTGCTTTCATTATTTGAATGAGCTTAGGAGATTGTGTGCCCCATAACTGCTGGACAGTGGTATTTGCATATGGGAGTGGAGGATAGATCTTTTTGCAAGTTGTTTGATCTGACCTTGTCCTTGGATTGCCATTTAATTCATTAGCGCAATTCAAGTGGGAGATGACTTAGTTTAAAAGTAAAATGATTTTGATTTAGTTTTGGTTTACCTCTATGCCTCCATGCAAATTGTGTCAGTTGTAGATGGTCTTGGAACCACGTACTACCCCCCTGTCTCTTTGACCTATGCTTAGGGATTGTGTCAAGTTTGGGGTTAGAATGTAGGGAGTTAGTAGGTAGTTAGTATAGGTTAGTATTAATGTTAGTTAATGTTTTAGTATTAGAATTAAGTTTAGTATATGTTATGTTTGTTAGTATTAGTATTAGGTTTAGATTGAGTTAGTTTTAGTTGTTTAATTATGTTTGTTTATATATATATATATATATATATATATATATATATATATATATATATATATATATATATATATATATATAGTAGTATTAATTTATTAGCATGTTTTAGAAGTAGTTATTTAAGTTAGTTTAAAATGTAATTAAGTTTAGATTTATGACTAGTCGATTATATTAGATCTAGTTACTTTTTTTTTAGATTAATTTAGTTGTTTTAATATTAATGTTAATTTAATTAGTTTTGTAACATTCTTAGTTTCAATTCAGATATATGTAAAATTGAATTTAGTATTTAATTTAAGTTAAATTTTGTTTAGGTTTAAGTTAAGTTTTAGATTTTAGAGGTGTTAGTATTAAATAGTATATTGTTAATTTTGCTTTAGTAAATTGATTTATTAAATTAAATTAGTTTAAAGATAGTTAGCATTAGATATAAATATTAATGGATTTAACTAAAGATGGTTAGTCCCATGTTTTTTTTATTTTAGTAGACTAATTAATAATTTGTTTAATTAATGATCTAATATCTAAAGTTATTCGAATAATTTAGAGATATTGTAAACAAGTATATAAAATTACCAATGTGATAAAACTTTTAATTTACAAATTTGACTGTTAAAATAATTAACCGAGTTATTGATGAAAGATAAAATTAATGATTAATTCATGTGGAAAGATTATAAACTTAAGATGAGATGTAGACAACCTTTACTTAAACTGTGATCGCCACTTATCAAACTTAGAGTTTTTTTTTATTTAATTATTATTTTAAAAAAAAATTGTTGTGTGTGTTTTTGCCCTTATTTTTGGGCATGACAAATAATAAATCACATGTCCCAAACAAATTTAGCCTCTACATTGAGAACTTCACTTTGCACTCTTTTGAAATCTTCTTAACAACAATCTTAGTTCATATGTACACACATATAACCTTCTTGCAGCACTTGGAAATACACTAACCACAACAATCTTTTCCACAAAAATTCCATCTTTATCATGAATGGTTATTTGAGACTTCATTACCTTCCTCAGCTTGTCATCTTTCTTATATTATTCTTGGGGTAACATTCTCCACATTAAACAATTAATCTATCATATTCTTTAGCCAAATGCACCATCAGCAAACTACCATTGAAATTGTGTTACTATTTTTTTCACAACATCCCAACACAAGAAGTGTGTATCCACTCTTTGACACTTCATCTTGTACATAGCTGCTCCAAAAACTACTAATCTTTGGTTGACAACTTCACACGATGCTCTACCTTTTCCTTTGTTTTGCATACCCATTATAGTTTTATTATGTCTCTTAAAATGTCCTTCAAATGGAGTTAATTGTTTCTAGCTCAACCTGTGGTGATTCTCCATGCCCTCCACAACCACCAACATTGCTATACAAACAAGTTGCCTTGTCAAACCATAATAATAATAATAATAATAGGCTCACAAAAATGGAGTTTTTAGCTATTTCTAGTCCCAACTGTGGCTCCTCTCCTTGCCCTCCACCACCACCACCACCATCACCATCACAACTACTCAAAAAAGTTGGTGTTGCTTTAGATATTCAGCATAATGACATCTATTGAAACCTATTTTTCTTTCCCCATCTATTCTTATCCCTAAAAATTAGTCCTTTCATTATTTTCATTCATTTACTGGGTTCCAATAATATATCAATGAGAATGCATTTGTGCTTAGCAAAGCAACCACCTATTGGTTGGTTATATAATGTTTAAATAGATCTTATCCATAGATAGTAGTTGCACTGCCCAAAGAGAATTGTTTATTTTCTGCAATTCATTGCTTACCATTTCATATTCCTTCACATTCATTTTCATTATCATTGCATTGGTATGAATAAGTAGTTGCACTGCCCAAAGAGAATTGTTTATTTTCTGCAATTCATTGCTTTTACCATTTCATATTCCTTCACATTCATTTTCATTATCATTGCATTGGTATGAATAACCCATTCTTACATTTTTACATTGTACAAACTAATGTAAACATGACAAGCACCATATAAAAGAGAGCAAGTTAATAAAGAGCTACAACTACTGTTTTGAAGACCAAAAAAAAATATAAATGGTTAAGGAATAATGGAAACATGGTAAATATCATGTTCTAAAAAAATAAGCAGAGGTAAAGACAGAAATATAAGTGAGCTAACAGAGCTTTTAACCTTTTATTTCAAATATAGCATGGGACAATGTAAAAGGAGGATGATATATAGTTTGATCGAGAAATTATGTGAATAAATATGATTTATTAAGATCATTTTTTAATTTATATTTTAAGTAAGAAATTAGAAATTGAATGTTAAGAATACGATAATAAGTGGTAGATAATTTCATTAGATTGTAATACATACTAATGTGTATTACTAATATGTTATAATAAAGATTTTCATCATTTAAATCTATGTATTTATCATAGATTTGAATTATCTATATGTTTGTCTAAAACTGAATTGAATATTTAACTCATGTATCACTAAAATGTAAAATGTATATAATGATAATTGAGAAAACATTGATTCTTCTATGCACCAAGCTCAGATATATCTTTTGGGTGAATTAGAAGTAAATAAGATTATGCTCTAAGATTTATTGTGTGTATAGGGTTAGCTATAAAATAAATAAAAAATTAAACTTTCGAAGAAATCTTCATCATTATTTGCATTCGTATAACATTTTTATATTGAAGCACCACTATGTTGAAAATATGTTATTGTATTAAAAGATGATTATTCAAGAAACTATGATTTCATTTATACAAAGTGGTATATAGCTCTCATAATGAATGGTGAGAAAGATATGAATAGTGAAACCAATCTCATAGAACACTACTTAACTCCATAGTTTTATACACTTGCCAAACAAGATTTTAAAATTTGAATTCAGCTCTTTGTTCAAAGAGCTATCCAATAGATGGCTAGTTGTGGTTATTTGGAATTATACATTTATACCCTACCAATAAGTTTTATGGACCTTTGTAATGTGTAGAAAAGAGTACCATGAATCATAGGAAGAATTTAATTTGAATGAAGTTTCACCTAGAATATGTTGTATACTCTATTTATTAACAAGAAGCTCATTATTTTAAGGAAGAGTACATATTTATTTCCACCTTGAGAATGATTGAATGGTTCAAGCTAGAAAATACTTCTTTGCATATTTCCCAACTAATCTTTTACTTTATATATGGCATTTCCAATGATTGGAAGCAGTTTTGGTGTCCCTTAAGAGATTTTAACATATAACGTTAATTTGTGATCCATACAAGTTTTTGTGCAAAATACAATTTTAGAGAAATATTTGTGAATACTTTTCTAAGAGATCTTGTATTAGATGGAAAGAACCCAATTTTTGTGTTTGAAGTTAGACATAGGTGTCAATTCGAGAGATTGTGCTATGACAAAGAAAATAAATATGGACCGTGTAAAGGAAGGATAAGGGAAAGATTGAAATAGCTCATATTGAAAAGATAAGAAAGAGGTCATGGAATAAAGGAGATTCATATCAAATTGTTGTGTATTAAAAAAAAATCTAGTTAATTCTACCTAGTAAAGTTAGATAGGTTATTGTTGGCTCTAATCATATTTGCATTTCCTTTGTGGTTGACTCATTGGTTAATGGAATACCCAAATCTTGGGATTAAAATTAAAGAACAATGGCAAGTGAAGATTGATGGATCAACTATGTTAGGGTACCAAAGAAAGATTCTTTCTTTAAGCTATCTTATGATTTGTCACTTCAATCTTCAAACTTTGAGGAACTTTTTGTAACTAAAAATTAAGTATGGTTTGTAGAAGAAATTGATCATCTTACATGTTTCTCCTACATATTTATGCAATTAGACTTTATCAACTCAAATTTTAATTATAATAATTTTGACTTAAAATTGCATTCATGATAAATTTCTTGATGATTATAATTTTGTCTTTGAAATAAAAAGACCTCTATATAACCCCAAGAAATATTCTTTCTTTAAGTTGTCTTATGCTTTGTCACTTCAATCATCAAATTTTGTGGCAGTTTTTGTACCTGAAAGTTAAGTTTGGTCTATAGAAGAACTTGATCATCTTACATGCTCCTCCTAAATTTTTTTAATTATTGTCAATTGACTTTATAAACTAAACTTTTAATTATGATCATTTTGATTGAAAATACCATTCACAATAAATCTATCAATGATTATAATTTTGTCTTTAAGAGCTAAATACTTATCTTATAGTCCTTCTAGCTTATATCTAAGCAATAATAACCCCAATGGTAGCTCTATTCTATGGAAGAACATTTTGAAAACCAAAAGCCCTATTAAAAGAGGAAATAGAACTCAAATAGGAAATGATATAGAAATCCTATATTTTGGGAAAAAATGTGGAAAGATGAGGCTCCTATCAAGGACATGGTAAAGGACCTTGGTCTAATAGACTTGTTGAAGGTGAATGTAGGGGATAAAGTGGAAAACTACTTAGAATGGGAGAAGGGTAATGCAGATGGAAGGACCCTATTAGACTTTGGCAGGTTCAATGTGAGGCAAGAAGAATTAGGCATGTCTCTAAGGAGGCGGTCACCATTTTAAGGATTTGATGATGTAATGGAAGGTCTATCCTTTTTGTCACCCTATATTTTCTAACATTGTGGAATTAATACTTTTGGTGGTCAGCTGGAGTAGTTGGAAACAAAGAAACAACATAATCTTCAGAGATAAAAAGATGGAAACTAGTTATATCTTCAACATCACAAAAAACATCACCATGAATAGTATAAATTATTCTCATTTCTCCAAAGCCTTGATGTTCCCCAACCTTCATTATCTAAGGCTAAAATAAAGCTAGAATATCAAACAAAGTTTGATAGATATCAACTGGGAGAAGACCAGGTAAAGGAAAATGTGCTACTAGATTCCGTGCAAGAAAGGAGGGTTAAAATGTAAAGTGCATGAATGTTTCAAGGAAATGGTAAAAGCATGCATATGTGTGAGCTTTCAAGACCTCTAAACTTGTTTTGGCCAAATCTCATTTCTCTATCAAAACTCAACTTTTTTCAGAAACTAAAAATACCCTTTTGTAGATCCCAACACTAATATCATCGTTATACAAATTTTATATTGTTTTAAGTAATTACAATATGTTAAAATTTCAAAATATTATAAGTAGATTTTTGAAAATTTTAGAAGATGCTCACTCAAAAAATGAAAATTATATTTGAAAAAATAATATTTATAGTTATCCCTTGAGGAGACAGTCATCTTCAAGAATATGTTATTTTTTTCAAAAAGGTGTAGATTTGATAGTTAATTTTTGACTGAAGGTAAAAAATATTTGTTTCAGGTAAGGTTGAGCTCAAGCACTTATAACAAGCAATAGTGTTCTAACCAAGCATACCATTAGAAAAGGGAAAAATACGTGGGTTCTAAACCACGAGGAATGGAAGATAGTGACTAAGAGAGATGAGACACAAGAGTTAAATCTAATAGTTTTAAATGATAAAAAGAAATATAATAGTATGTGGTAGGAGTACAATAGTTTCCTGGCGGACCACCAATAAGCCATGTAACCATGGTTTGGGTCCTATGATCATTAAAGGAACCAATCCTATTGAGATATGTTTGAGCATCATTCACAATATTCACATTAATTAGGTGTTAATCCTCGTAAAGCTGAAAAGGGCACTCCATATTATTTTAATAATAATGTTTAATCATGTGAATATTAACCCATATCTCTCTCTTTTATTTCCCAATATGGTTAATAATCTCATTTCAGACATTTATGAAGTCATTCTAGAAAGTACCCCACTCAACTGAGGCATTTCACATGGCAGTTCATCATGATTTACTACATGTGTCACATCAACACTGGGGAAAGGACCTTCTTTGTGAAATGGTATCGAGTCAAGATCAAGAGAAAGAATTTTGGCAAGATTTTTATAACATTAAATCCTACAACTTAGATGTTTTATCACCCTTATTTGGAAACTGAAAGTTCTTCTCTACACACAAAGCTCCTTAATAAGATCTATTTTTTGCATTTTTTGAAGAATGTTTCCATAATGAGAATTGTTACAAACAAAGGTGTTCCCAAACTTAACTTGGTTCCCAAGAAAACTAACCAATTGTTTAAGAAGAAGAACATTATGGTGGTCGGCTGAAATGTGTTCAACTCAAAAATATGAAAGGTTTGGAGTAGAACAAGGAAATTAATGGTTATTTTTTCAAGGAGGGATTACATTCTTATATTCAAGTGATGTAAGGCCACAACATCACCCTTTTGACTAATTTTTATAATTATTGGAACAAGGGATAGGTGGTGATAGGGAGTATCTGATGCAGGAGCATCTTGGTTTTTTTATGTCGCTACTTTGAAGTTCATGGGAGGAGGCTTGGTAGTTTCTTTGGTGGTTGCTCAGACCGGTACTCAGTTGAAAAATGAATTTGGTTATTTTGCATGGTCTTTTTCTGCTCTGCATGGTCTGGAAATTTGGTGCCCGTTGCAAATCATATAACTAATATTCTATAATGAGTTAGGGGATGAAAATTATATGGATGGAAGATAACCTAGATTTGTAACTGCGGTTTGAATTTTGAATTCTAATTCATTTGGAGCTAGGAGATATCACAATTTTACTAAGGCATCGATTTTTGGAATTTAATTGTTGTAGGAGGCCGACTTTGGCATTTAATTGTTGTATTTATATTTAATTTGGTTTTTAGGCCGACCTGTGGTTTAGATTGGTATAAGTAGGGGTTACTTGGAAGTCTTTAGGCATGATGGATCCATGAAGGAGAGGTCGAGGAGCTTGGAAGAGAAAATTTATAGAAAGGCTAGTAGCTACGGCTTGGAAAACAAGGAGATTGCTTGGTGGACTTGCGAGCACAAGTTGAGATCTTCCTTGGAGGTTTCTACCAGAATGTGGATCTAGAATAGCTAGGGTTTTGGTTTGGATCTTGAGGGATCTTTCAAAACTATTACTTGCTTTGTATTTGGCAGTAACCGAGAAGGCCTTATACCCTGGCACATTGCATGTGATCTTGGGTGTCTTCAGAGTTGGCTTTCATTAACTCCAACATGGTATCAGAGCCTCCATGTTGCTTCCTCATCTGAAGATTCTTGAAGCCATGATCATTGGATGAAGATTAATGTTACTGTGATCTTGCCAACCTGTTGAGATTTCAGTTCTACATGTTAGTTTAGTGAGTTTGAATGTCAGTTTTGACAACTACCCAAATCTTGCATGTCATAATTTGTGGTTGCATGTTGCTTCTAATTAGCTACATGTCAAAATTTATGGTTGCATGCTAATTCTAATCATTTTCATGTTAGTTCTTGGTGAATTGTAATGAATTTCAAGTATTAATGAATGCTTTGAAGCATTTTTGTCATCTCTTTGTCTCCATCTTGTTGTGATTTTGGTTATGAGTTTGTAAGGGTGGTGTTGGCCCTTCATCAATGGTATTAGAGAATACCTTTGTCAGTGGTAGTAGAGCATACCTACATCAGTGGTATTAGAGTAGGAGTTCTTGAGCATGTGAACAAATCATCGAATGTGAGGCAGTTTGCACTAGGACCTTGAGTTGGGTGAAGTTTGTCAAGAAGTTCTTGATTGTGTAGACAAATCGCCAACTGTGAGGCAGTTTCTACAAGGTTCTTGTGTTGCATGAGATTTTTCTTCTAAAGACTTGATTATGGAGAAGAGAAAGAAGAAGATGACTTTTGTGATTGGATGGATTCTAAGGATTCCTAGACTTGAGAGATTTAGAAGGAGAATGCAAGAAAAATTATTTATGGATTTGCAAAAGCAAGTGAATGAGTTAGAAGCAGAGTTGCGAAAGAGAGGAGTTCTTCATCAGAAAAGTGACATTGAGGATTGTGCAAGTGTGGAAAACAAAGATGATCCAATGGATGAGCAAGCGAATGAAGAAGAAATTATTTGCAAACCTAAAGTTGAAGAAGATGAAAAAGAGCATGAAGATATCTAGATTTGTATGCCAAAAGTAGATGAAGGTGATTTGAAGATTGTAGCAATGGAGAAAAAATATAGTGCCTTAGTTGGAGATCATGAAAGTGGAGTAGTTACATGCATTGTTGACAACATGAAAGAGGCAAGTGAAGATGAATATGTCAAATAGGTAAATTCTTATGAATCATGGGATGTTATCTTTGATATGAGTTTGAAAGATATTGATGATGGTTTGCATGAGAATCTTGTTTGTGATGTGTGGCATGCAAAACAAGATTTGTATGGTGTTGCTTGGTTTATTACAGATGTGATTAATTCAACAAGATTGAATGAGGATGAGATTTATACTTGGATAGAGTTCATTGTAGAAGAGAGATTTCAGCAGCAAACACTTGTTCTAGCTAGGTGTTGGAAAAGAAGAAAGAAGAAATATATCAGCACCAGATACTTGTTCTAGCTATGTGTTGAAGGAAGAGAAAAAAATATGTCAACAATGGCTACTTCATTATGTGAATCCATACTCACAAAAATTTTCCTACCATGGGAGTCGGATGCAAGAGCATCATGCATCAGCAAAAAAAAAAATGTGTGAAAGATTTGCATGTTTGTTTTCTTGTCCCTATTGAGGTGGAAGCATTTGGTGAAGATCAAGCTGTTTGTTGGTTTTCTTGTCCCTGTTGAGGTGGAAGCCTTTGGTGAAGATGAAGTTAGTTGTTGGTCTTTCCTTGAGCATAAAAAAGTGGGACACACTTTTCTATTTACCTGGGGAGTCTGATGTAGAAGCATCTTGGTTTTTCTATGTGGCTACTTTGGATTTCATGGGAGGAGGCTTGGTAGTTTATTTGGTGGGTGCTTGGACTGGTACTCAGTTGAAAAAGGAATCTGGTTGCTCTGCATGGTCTTTTTTGTTGCTTGGCATGGTCTAGAAATTTGGTTCCGATTGAAAATCGTATAATTAATTTTATATAACGAGTTAGACAATGAAAATTTTAAGGATGGAATAGGGCCTAGATTTCTAACTATGGTTCAAATATCGAGTTCTAATTCATTCGGAGCTAGGATATATCACAATTTTACTAAGGCATCAATTTTGGGAATTTAATTGTTGCAGGAGGCCGACTTTGGCATTTAATTGTTGTATTTATATTTAATTTCTGTTTTAGGCCGACCTGTGGCTTATATCGGTATAAGTAGGGGTTATGGGGAAGTCTTTACGCATGATGGATCCATGAAGGAGAGGTAGAGGAGCTTGGAAGAGAAAATTTTGAGAAAGGCTAGTAGCTGCGGCTTGGAAAATAGGTAGATTGCTTGGTGGGCTTGCGAGCACAAGTTGAGATCTTCCTTAGAGGTTTCTATCAGAGTGTGGATCTAGAATGGCTAGGGTTTTGGTTTGGATCTTGAGGGATCTTGCAAAACTATTACTTGCTTTTTATTTGGTAGTAACCGAGAAGGCCTTATACCCTGGCACATTGCATGTGATCTTGGGCGTCCTCAGAGTTGGCTTTCATCAACTCCAACATTTTATCTAAGCCTCCCTACTGCTTCCTCATCTAAAGATTCTTGAAGCGATGATCATTTGGATGAAGACTAATGTTATTGTGATCTTTCCATCCTATTCAAATTTTAGTGATGCATGTCAGTTTAGTGAGTTTGCATGTCAATTTTGACAACTACCTAAATCTTGTATGTCATAATTTGTAGTTGCATGTTGCTTCTAATCAGCTCCATGTAAAAATTAATGGTTGCATGCTACTTTTAATCATTTTCATGTTAGTTCTTGGTGAATTGTAATGAATTTCAAGTATTAATGAATGCTTTGAAGCATTTTTGTCATCTCTTTGTCTCCATCTTGTTGTGATTTTGGTTGTGAGTTTGTAAGGGTGGTGTTGGCCCTTCATCAATGGTATCAAAGCATACCTTTGTCAATGGTAGTAGAGCATACCTACATCAATATCACATTTTTTATCACATTGGAGTTGATTGGTGAAGTGACGGGTCTAGAGTGTGTTGGTGTTAAAGTTGAAAGAAAAGGTATGCTAGATTGTACTAAATTTAGTCACGAATTCTTTGAAGATACAAAACAACCAGTTAGATTTAGTTTTGGAAATGGGTATGATAGGCTCTCCCTTCTGAGTCCTTTTGGTGACATATGTTACTGGTTAATCAAGTATTTCAGTCTTAAAGGTCGGTATACAACCTATCATGGCTACCTTTTTCATTAACATATTAAGACATGAGGAAAATGTTAACATCCCATTCTTCCTATTTTCTTCTTTGATCAATAGTATTGGCCTGGAAGAAAACCCTCCCATTCACCAAGGACTCATTTTTTTCCTTTACCATCATGTTTTTGCTCACCATCTAGGTTTTGGTAGATGTCTCCTGCCCATTGAAAACCCTAGAATGCCTAAGGAGCCCAAGTATTTGGTAGTTCTTGAAGAAATATGCACTAAAAAATCCCAAATGGAGAAGAAATTATTAATATTGCCAAAAATTATGCGAAGGAATTTCCCTATTTTGAGGTGGAGAATAGAACTATGGACATCAAAATGCAGAAGTAGATTATTTTTTCCTAGGAATATAAGATTAGTGAGATTAAAAAACAAAAAAGGGAAGAGCTATAAAGAAGAAAGCAAGTAGGATTCTGACAATTCCTAAATGGAGGATAATGTGGAAGAGATGGAAGTGGATGAAACATTGGAGAATGTTGGCATTTTCTCCTTTGAAGATGTGGATTTTGAAGTGGAAGAAGAGGACACTAATGAGGAAATCTAGTTTCCCATAGAAACATAAGTGGTGGTGGACGTAGGGATTTCTGATGATGAAGAGATCAAGTCTTATGATAAAACTGAGGTTGGGAAATAAATATTTTCCCCTCCTATCATCCAGAGGCATCTAGATGACTTCAAAAGCAACTGTGAAAATTTTTTTGTTGAAATTAATGTGAAGATTGTAGAGATAAAATATAAGTTTAACAAGTCCATCATTGAACTTGAGCTAGAAGTAGTTGTTTCTGTAATCTATAAGGTGCAGAAGGAAATGATGAGAAAGGTTGTGTTTGTCTTTATCAATGGGAGGAGTCAGTAGAGAATGGACACTCGAGAGATTGTAGAAGAAGAGGATCCCAAAGAATCCATTAGGTCTTTTGACTATGATGAGTTAGTTGAGCATGACTTATTCATTTGTCTTTAGGATGCTAAAAGTAAGGAGATTGAGAGCCTGGCACATAGATAAAAAATAACTGAGTAAATAGACAAGGCTTTGTAGGAGGGTAAAAAGATAGCGAAAGGATGGGATTCCAATGTTGCAAGTTGGTAATGAGGATGAGTTTAATGTCAAGTTTATGGAGGAAGATATCAATGATCTATCTATTGACCCTCCTCATGTTGTTTTGCAAACTAGAAAAGTAGTCTCACTCTACTCGCTTAGACTAGATAAATGGACTTTCCAATCACTTAAAATGTAAATCTCTACAAGGGAAAATAGAAGCGATGCTGACTAAAGAGGATAGGAAAGGGTGGAAAGAGTACATGGTGAACTTTAAAAAACTTCCCTCTAGAAAGAGATATAAATTATAGGTGAATCTTTCATAAGTTTGAATATAAAAACTGTTTCTATTAGCGAATCCCTCAACTTTTTTATTTTAAAGATTATTTATTTGGTGATTATTTAAGAATCATAATTTCTATAGAAAATATTGGTGAATCTCAATAATAATACGAATCTCATTAATCATCATGGAATATTACAAATCAATATTGGACCTTTTCCTACCTAATGGAATATTATGAGTATCCTAACACTATATTAAAATCAATGGCCAAAAATTAAATTTTGACGATATATCCCTAAAGTAACTAATAATTATGATAATTATTTGTGAATTCATTCTAATTTCTCATATAATATATAATATTTAGGTGTATCAAATATTGTGGTGAATCTTTGAGTTGAAATTTTCAAATAAAATAAATTATTGAGCATGAATAGGGTTTTGAATTTCTTGAGCGAGGATAAAGAGGTGAAGCTTGTGCTTGATCTAGAGGAAGTTGAGAAGAAAGAGGAGGATGCTAGTCTTCAAAAATTGACCTAATCCAACACCAAGAAGAAATAGAAGAAAGGGACCCAAATTGACAAAAAAGATATCAAATGCCTCATAGATAAGATAAAAAAAAACATTCACTTGGATCTGAAAGAGAAGGTGGAAGACATAGTCTAGCTTCTTCCACCTATGTGTTTTCTATTAGTTTCTTATCTCATGAAAGTTTTTGTGCTAGCTTTTGTTAGTACCGTTAGACATCACACATAAAGCTTTGACTTCTTAGATGGATGTGGGCTCAGTTCTACTTACCCTTTCACTTTCATTTAGTTTTTTGTACTTTTTTGCAAATTATTCCATTCCTCCTTACAACCACATTTAAGTGTTACTATACGAGTTAAACACCTATGATCCACATAGTATTTTCATATATGAGGCAAAAAATATGAAATTTTTAAGTTGTGTGATTGATATCACTAGATTTGTGAGTAGTTGTAATGAAAAATGCATCACATTAAAAAAAAATTTAACCCTCCTTCAAATTATATAAGATATGAATATATTTACTATGTGTGGAATATTTTTAGAAAAATACACTATAGTTTCAAGCTGCATACATCATAGGTGCTTACATTGACTAAGTTTGGTTGTTGTATAAATCTTTTTTTTTCATTCAATGTACATAGACTAAAACTATAGTATATCTTCGTGCTCGTGCAATAATACAAGTCAAATCCGCAAGATACAAAATCTTGGTGTGACGTTACATAGGCCAAAAATGTTGTGCATTTTTGGGTGTCATAAGAGTTGACATTTAATGAGCATGGACATTGTAGGAAGCCTTCTCTTCTCATTCAACATGCTTTTCTAATTTGATGCACATGTGGGCTGAAAATGAAGTGTATTAATGATATATTCACAATCAAGTGTATTTTATCTAGCTTAAAGCTAGAAACTTGAGAGCCACTAGGAGAATATTATATTATGAATATACTCAAGTAATCATTTGGAGATAGATATTTTTGGAAACTAAGTTTGGTCTACTTCCTATTATGATGTTTATGGAGTCTCCACTCTAGTTTACTTCCAAAGCATTTATATTTTGAAATGAACTTTCTAATACCTACACCTCCTTTCTTAATAGATTTATAGATGTTATCCCATTTAATGAGGGTGGGCCTCTTTTTTGGGGTTTTACCTTGCTAGATGGAGAATTTGATTTTTTCCTCAAGATTATCTTTAGCTTTGAATGTTAGGGGATGCTTGATATTTTATATGAGTTTAGTGCAATAGGAACAGATTGATTCATGGTCATTTGACTAGAATTGGAGAGCCATCTAGATTTCTAGTTATCCATTTTTCTATCCACATTTGGATGACTTAGTCCCACACATTTGTAGACTTGATCCATTTCTCTAGAGGCATACCAAAATATTTGCAAGGTCAAGCCCCTTCGTTAAACCCAAAATATTGGACACCATATCTTCATGATTCAAATTGTATTCATAAATAAAATTTATGCCCTGTCAACATCGACTATCTTTCTTGAGGTTGTCATAAATAAGTGAAGGTTGGATATGAACAATTTTTCTTCATTGATAGAGCATTGGTCAAGAAAGATAGTATCATTCGTGAGCTGTTGAAGGGTTCTGTTGGGAATTTCTTCTGTTACCTCAACCCCTTTTATGAGTCCCTATTCTTGTGAGGCCTTGGCCAACCTTCCAAAGGCTTCAATCATAATGAAAAATAGGAAGGGAGAGATGGGGTCACCCTCCCTATAGGGCTCTAGAGATATCAAAAAAGCCTTTTAGAACTCCATTGAATAAAATGAAGATTTTGGGAGAGGATATACAACTAAATATGAGGTTAATCCATTATTTAGAGAAACCAAATGCCTCCATGCATTTGCAAAGGAATATCTAGTGCACTTTGTCATATGTCTTTTGAATATCTAATTTAACTAGCATACATGGAGTTTTTTTTAATAATTGGGTGATTGAGTTCTTGTATGATGATGATATTGTTGATAGTCAATTGCCTAGAATGAAGCTTTTTTTTTTTTTTTTCAAATATGATAACAGGGTTGGGGGTGATAATTTTGAGCCAATTAGTGAGGGATTTTTTGAGTATCTTGCAAATATTGTTATATAAAGAAATCGATATGAAGTCCCCAGGATCGATTTCCTCTAATTTATTTGGGATGAAGGTGAAGTAGGTGTGGTTGATTTCTTTAAGGAGATTGGTATTTTTCTTGCTACCCTTAAGGGCTTCCTAGAGGTCATCACCTAGAAAATTCCAACACTTTTGAAAAAATCTTTCCTGGAAGCTATCAAGTCTAGGTGTCTTGTTGGGTTGCATCGAGAAAAGAGAATTTTTAATTTCTTCTTTGGTAATTTTTTATTTAACATTGCATTATCATCTTCCATGATTAATCTAGAAATAATATTCAAGAGGGTATAATGATTTGTTAATTTTGAGAATTCCTATTATAATTGTAATTAAGAAAACCTCAAGGCTAACTCAATAAATTATTTTGAGGACATTGTATAAAGGAAAGTATATCCTCATGATGAACTATGTAAGTGTGAATTGGGAATGTAATATAAAAGTTTAGCAAATGTGAATAAGTGATAAAGGGATCATTGTGATGCTAAGTTAGAGATTTGGTATTGAGATTGAAGAAGTACTTGTTGTTGTATTGGCATACTAAATGGATAGTGGAAGAGTTTGAGTTGGTGAGATAAGTTTTCTTTTTATTATTTTCAAACAAAAAATATAGAGGCCAGTTGGACAATGAGTTTGGTGGTCTTACTCCTAAAGTTGTTTAGACAGTAGGTCCATCTTCTTTGTACAATTTCTAACATAGTTGGAATATCCTAAAAAGGATTCAAAGTCTCCTAACAAGGAATGATATGTATTGAATGTATTTTATTGGCTCCTAATAGAGTCTATCCTCTTTAAAGGAACTTATATATTAGTACATCATTTTATGAATACCTTCCCCACTAGGGTTTTCCCTCTAATCAAGGGTTTTCCTAGTTAATATATCTATTATAATTTTGTATGTGTATCTTTTTATGATTGTTGTTGTTATTGATCCCATGTTCAAAGTTTAATAAGGTCTATTAAAGTTTTATTGATCAAATAATTGACTCACCCACCCCTCCCCCCACTTTTAGTTATCTTGGTGGAGTTTACCTTCTAATATTATCATGTACAGACTTTTGTCAAACAAAAGAGCACATATAGTTTCAAAAAAGGAGGTTTTAGAATTTTTCTTTTTCCATTTTCATTTGCATAACTAGATTTTTTATATCTTGTATGCACTTCTCAATGATTTCCTCTCTGGTTGGTTCTCTCTTTTGAATTATTCATTGAACATCAAAGTCATGGGCTATCTTCCAACCTCTACTCGTGATGTATGCAAAATGTAGATCACCATTTTTTTCTAATGTCTTAAGTATGACCTTTTGGATATACTCATCTTGTTGGAATTTAATGATATCTTCACTACTAACTTCATTGTGTACTTCACTTTCGTGATGTGAAGGTTGTGGTCGTATAGATGGTGATCTGTTAATCCCTCATACATGATCTTGAAATTTGTGGAGGGGTATTATTTAATTATTTCCAAGGTATGTATGATTCATAAAGGGGTTTCTAAAACCACCATTAGCATTTTAGTTTTCATAGCCATTTGTGTAAGCATTGCCAAAGCCTTGAGTACTATTTTTATGGGTATCATTTCCTCCATGGGCATGTATTGATGATCTTCATTATAAAGTTACACCTCTTGATGAAACTAATAGGTATAACCACTAAGTACTGATAGAATTCAAATGAAGAGGTTTTTTATGTTAACAATTTTTTTTTAATATTAATTCATTATGTTTATTTCCTTAGGGTTTTAATTAAAAGAAAGTGCTACTTGGTTAAAGCTTCTAGTTTGAATAGCTTATTTGCAAAAATGAATGGTCATTGAGTTAAAATAGATCCCTACATGTTTTTAAAATGGCATATGCTTTTGAATACATAACTATGGAAGAAATTAACAGTATGTTATCGCCCGACCCTTAAATGGGTTACCATGATGCATTCCATACCATCTCAATCTTTGGCTATAATCTAATCATTAAGAATCTTGTATGAATTTGAGTTAGTGAAGATGATGTATAACTCCAAATATGGGAAGTTTGGTACACATGAAAATAAAAACAATACATGTTGTTCTTTGCCTTGGTTTTTTGGCTCATGTATCAGCTTGATATAACCTCCCAAATCATTCAAATAGGAATAACACCCTTACAAATTTGAGGTAGTTAGTTTCTTCCAACTCCTACTATGGAAGCTCTCCATGCCCTCCCCCACCACTAGCACTACACAAACAATTATCTTTATCAAATGATAATGCACCTCTAAAGTTGGAGGAGTTAATTGTTTCTTGCCCAACCTCTTGTAGTTCTCCATGTGCTCCACCACAACCAACATTGTTATACAATAAGTTACCTTGTCAAACCATAATAATAAAGTTCTCACAAAAATTGAGTAGTCAGCTATTTCTAGTCCTCACCATGGATCATCTCCATTCCCTCCACCACAACCATCACAACTATTAAAAAAATTCAGTGTTGCTTCAGATATTTAGTGTAAGGACATCTACTAAAACCCATTTTCTAGTCCTCATCTATTCTTATCCATAAGCATTAGTTTCTCCACATAAATAAAACTAGTTGTTTTCTATGATTCTTTTCTTTCATTATTTTTGTTCATTCACTAAGTTGTAATAAAACATTGACTACAATGCATCTATGCCTAGAAAAGCAACCACATGTTGGTTGTTTATATGCTCTCTAAATAAATCTTTCTTACTATTCTATTCTTATCTATAGATAGTAATCACACCACACAAAGATAATGTTGAGCTTATGACAAGATATAGTGTCAATTTGTAGTGCCAAAATACTTAGTCATCATGAGAAGATAGTAGTGAACAAGCTATAAGATAGAATTGTGTTAACCGAGATCATGTATGAACCAAATTAACAATGCAAGTAGTGAGAAATATCTATTGAGTTCACAGTATCTACCAAGCTCTTGTATAAACTAAGTTAGTTTAGCATTCTTATTTCAGAATGAGAACCAAGTAGGAAGAATAGTGTGAACTAACCCATCTAATTTTATTGACTGATCATTATGGACCAGGCATCTAGTATTAATTGAGTGCCAAAGTTAGTCCAAGTGTCTACAGTATCACCCAAGTAAGCTATTGGACCTGAGTCTCAGTACAGAGCCAACTTATTAATTATTTTTGAAACTATTGTAGTTCTATTGTAGCCAACTTATTAATACATTTGGATGGATATAAATATAAGTTGCTTTGATTTTCCAAATGATCAATAATGAAGAACAATAAATAGAAGTACATTTTATAAAATCAAATATGAAAGAGCATAGTAATTAGAAGGCTACAAGCACTATTTAGGAAAGGAAGAAAATCATCTATCATAGTCAGGTGATTAGTTCACATCAAAGGAATTTATTTATCAAGATGTGCTCCATAGAAAAGATCAATCCACTAACTCATCCTAAAAGGTGCATCAGTCAAATCCTCTAACACGGAGGACCTAACCATCCTTTGCAAAATCTCTTAACCGAGTCAATATTTCATCATATTATATAAATTCTTCCACAAGGTGGACTTAATAGTCCTACTTAGTTTGAACCGAGTAGATCACCAGAAGTGATCAATTGTAAGCCCTAATAGGATAACTTTATTACTATAGTAGTGAACCATTATGGGTTTCATCCCCACCCTATTTTTACCTTCTACTTAGAGAGTTTCTTGGTTACCAAATAATGTGTTATGGTGTTGTTACTTTTTTTTTTTTATGTTCCATGCATACAAGTAGATTAGATAATATAATAAAGTGGGATTAGGTGAATGATGTTTAAAGTGGTTCTTGATTCACCCTACACCCCTCTTGGTTACTTGGTCATCATTACATTTCCAATAGTTGCTATTAGAGAAAGGTTCTCTTATCAAAACTTTAATAGCTTGAGAGAAAAGATCAAAGACAATGGAAGTGTACAAGCTAGAAAAAACCATTGAAAATGAAAATCTATCTCTATGTGTGGCCATGGAAAAAATCAAGAAACTAAAGAATCAAATCTCTGAGTCCCTAAAAAGAAGAAAATAATTGGCAGTATAGATGAATGCTAATCTATACACTGAAGAAAGAATTTAACAAATTGCATAGAACTATGTTCAAATGAAGGCGATGTAGCTATCAAAGATTTACTTGGACTGAACCTCATTCTATAAGAGCAAGTCTTAAAATCAAAAATAGAACAAGAGATTCATTCAGTTATAATATGTGAAGTTATGGAATAGAAGAATAAAGTTGTTGAAGGAGCATCCTAGGTTTCCTTACAATTCTGCACTTTTACTGATTCTGACAGTTACATCAAGTTCTTACAAACCTTTTCGAATTGTTTTTCTGATGGAGTAGTTTAGTTTCAACCAAGTTCATTCAATGTGAACCAAGCTCGTCTAGTGTCAACCAAGTTTCTTTAGTATGAACCGAGCTCTTCCTCTACTAATCAAGCATTTCTTCGTGCATAGAGTGAACCTATTGTTGTTGTTGCTTAGGTCCTTCTTTGACCAAGTAGTCTTTTTTTTGCTTCTTAGTTGGAGTCAATTATTTTATTTTATTTAGATTGTAAATTTAATTATAGGATCTTTTGTAGGGATTAGCGTTGATCATTTTGAGGTTGGCATTTTTTTATGTAATGTTGTAGAATATTTTTAAAGCCATTTTGGAAACTATAAGTAGGGGTATTTGGTTTAGTTTAGGAGAGAGGACATAGAGGAAAAAGAAACATTTATGGAATTGAGAATATTGGAAGATGGATTGTTATAGATCTTGATGTTATATTTTGTGTCTGGCTATAATCCACAAGACCTTATAGTTGGGCATGTATGCTAAACATTTGATAAATCAATAAAAGTGATTGTTTCCATATCTTAGTGTTTTTTTCTATGTTTTTCTTTGGTTTTATTTACTCAGTGAGGTGGTTGGACAATTGGGTGTCCCTTTGGCCCCAGTTGTTCATCCCTCCTTGCACCAAGTGGTAATAAAGCTTGAGGTTTATGATTGTGGAGATTGGATCGTGTAGAACCCTAAGTTGAATTTGGTTTTAGGGTGGTAGATTTGAGGATTTGACCTATAACTTGCAGGGGGTTATGATCTTGCAAGAACCTGATTATACACATGGTTTAAGGTAGAGGAAATGTTGACAATGCCATATTGGATACATTGAGACAAATTGTAGCCAAATTAGATATTGTGGAGACAACCCAGTGGAGAGGACTACATCTCAATGATGTGAGTGATGATGAAGCTATAGCACCAAACCCTAATTAAGAACTTGAAGAAGATCAAGATACGAAAAGATTATTGAGAGTATTGTCTAGGGCACATTCATAGTCTGTTGTAGAAGCTATTCCTTACAACGGAGAATTGGATACCAATGTTGTGTTGGATTGGATCTCTGATATGGAGAAGATCTTTGACTTTGAAAACATTCTTGATAATAGGAAGGTGAAAAATACAGTGACTAGGTTGAAAGGTCATGCCTCACTATGGTGGGAGCATTTTGCAAACTGATAGACAAAGTACATGAAAAGAGAAGATCAAGATTGTTCAAAGATTTGGGAGATTGTTAGAAGATTGGTTGGAAGCATGAATTCTAATGATATTCCTATTGGGGAGTACTACTATGATGGTATGTTACATTCATGACTAATTTTTTCATTGGTGTCAACATAGCAGTTTCTTGTGGTATGTGACAAAAGAATAGCAGAAAGATCAAGTTGGTATGGATAGCTAGTTGAGTATTATAAGTACCTAATGTTATGCGAGATAATTCTTAGTAACTAGTATATGTAGTTAATGTCAAAAGAAGAAAGGTTAACTCTAGAAGAAGCTATTTAAGTTTTAATGATGTATGTTCTAAGATAGAGTTTATAGAGGCATGTTCTGCTCAACCTTTTATATCTCTTATTAGACTTGATATCTTGAGGATCAAGGTTGAGGACATGGAGAAGACATGTTGAGGATGACATGGCTAACCTTGCTCATCATAATATTATGTGTATATAAGGTCATTCAAGTTGCAAGGTGAAAGATTAATGTTATCATTAAGTGTAATGTGTTTTTAATATGGTCCTATAATAATTAATTGTGAAGGACTAACAACTGGCTTAGGGATTTTTTTTATAGAATTGGTATAAAGGAAGGAAATTTTCCTTTATCATGAAATGTATGGAATATCAATGTTTGATAAGAAATAGAGAGTGTGGAATGTGAAGTTGAGTAGAGCAATGTGGAAGTTAATGAAACCTCATTAACGAGGTTTTGTTGAGTGATCTAAGGTTTGGTATTTGGATCTAAGGTTCATGACTTGGTCTGAAAGGTCTAACAATGATTGGTCTAGTTGACAAGATAGAGGAAAGGAGAAGATAATAGTAAACTACTTGTTTGAGCATTGAGCTCTTCTTGTAGTTGAAATTGCATGTTTGGGCAGTGGCCTCTTCTTGAATACATTGTACTACAATTCCTAACAAGGTTGGGACAACTCCTAATAGGGTTAGAATCTCCTAACAAGGACTCAAAGTCTTCTAATAGGGACTCATTGTAGTAAATGTTGTAATAGAATCCTAATAGGGTCCATCCTCTAACAAGGAATATTTCTATTAGTACATCATCTTGTGTGCATCATTCCCACCAGGGTTTTCCCTTTGATCAAGGGTTTCCATAGTCAACATATCTAGTGTAATTTTCTACATGAGCATTTTATTATGGTTGTTGTTTACTTTAGTTGAATGGTTAAGTTTGTTTAAAGAAGATAAATGATTTAATTGTTGGATAACTGATTCACCTCCCCCCCCACTGCTCTTAGTTATCTTGGTGAACTATTGTTTCTAACAATTGGTATCAAAGTATTAGGTCCTTGAAGATAAAGTTTAACAACTTTTGGTGATCCATGGCGAACATGTTCAGAGAAGATAGTCCTACATCTAACAGAAGAAATTTTGAGAACTGAGTAATGGAAATTCTTGGTGAGTTATCAAATTTGTGTAAAGAGTAGAGCATTGAGTTTATAGATCCAGAATCCTTCTATTGTATACAAAGGAACAGTAGCACAAGAAAAGCTAGGTCTAGAACAGAAGAAGACATAAAGATAAAGGAAGTTATTGATATACTTACAAATAGATAACCATAAGGTATGAATTTATTTTTTTGTTGGACATGTAAAGAGTTTGGTAATTTTTTGAGTAAATTTCCTAAGAATTTGAGAAAGGTTGGGGAGAGTCTACTTTTTGATAAAGTTGAAGAATTTAGAGAAAGTGTGGAAAGATCCTTGAAAGATTGTGTTAATGAGTCTAGATTGGTAAATGAAGAACAAGTAAGAGAAGAGACTATTATGGAAACTGCAAATATGAGAATTGATGAGAAATTCATAATACAAGAGAGAATAGTTGATTACAATTCAAATGACAATGTTGTTACTAAGCTTGAGTCTAGATTCGTAAATGAAGAACAAGTAAGAGAAGAGACTATTATGAAAAGTGCAAATGTGAGAATTGATGAGAAATTCATAATATAAGAGAGAATAGTTGATTACAATTTAGATGATGATGTTGTTACTAAGCCAAGGAATTATGAGGTATTTATTGAGACTAATAATTATTTGAAAAATGAGGGAGACCCAAGGCAGGAACAAACCTTGCAACCTTTAGTAGAGCCAAGAGTTGAGATAGAAACTCCTACTTCAGGAAAGAGCATGATAAAGAATCACCCATCCAAATAGATCATCAGAAGAAAAGATAAAGGTGTGACGACATGAAGCAGAGTAAATGAAGAACTATGCTTGATATCTCAAGTTGATCCTAAGAATGCAGATGAAGCATGTAAAGATTGCTATTGGGAGCAAGCTATGAAAGAGGAATTGGATCAGATAGAAAAGAATGAGACATGGGAATTGGTCCCCAGATTAGTAGACAAGAATGTGATAGGAATTAAATGGGTATTCAAGAGCAAGATGAATGAGCAAGGAGATGTCATAAGAAACAAAGAAAGATTGGCATGTAAAGGATACTCATAGCAAGAAGGGATAGATTATGAGGAGACTTATGCTCTAGTGGCTAGAATATAAGTAGTAAGATTATTCTTAGCCTATGCAGCACAAAAGAAATTCAAAGTATATCAGATGGATGTCAAGTCAACATTTCTAAATAGAGAACTTGAAGAAGAGGTATACATTGAGTAGCCTAAAGGATGACCTTTAATAGATGATAAGGACATAGTATGAAAACTAAGGAAAGCATTATATGGATTGAAGAAAACACCTAGAACTTGGCATGCAAGGTTGGACAAACATTTGACAAAACTTGGATATAGAAAAGGTATGGCAGATAGTAATCTGTATTGGAAAGAATCTAATGATAGTTTGATGACTTTGGTAATATGTGTTCATGACATCATATTTGGAGGAAATGATGAAGAAAGTGACAATTTTGCAAAAGAAATGAAGAAAGAATTTTAAATGAGTATGATAGGAGAGATGAAATATTTCCTAGGATTGTAGATTGTACAAAATAAAGAAGGAATCTTTATTTCTTAGACTAAGTACTTGAAGGATTTACTAAAAAGGTTTGGTTTTGAAACATGCAAACCCATTGGAACACCTATTATGACTAGACACAAGTTATCTATAAAGGATGAGAAACCTACTATTGAGAAAAAAAGTACAAATCTATGATCAGAGGATTGCAATATTTGAAGAAGAAATGAAGAAAGAATTTGAAATGAGTATGATAGGAGAGATGAAATATTTCCTTGGATTGTAGATTGTACAAAATAAAGAAGGAATCTTTATTTCTCAGACTAAGTACTTGAAGGATTTACTAAAAAGGTTTGTTTTTGAAACATGTAAACCCATTGGAACACCTATGGTAACTAGACACAAGCTATCTATAAAGGATGAGGCACCTACTATTGAGTAGAAGAAGTACAAATCTATGATCATAGGATTGCAATATTTGACTCAGACAAGGCTGGATATAGCACATGCAGTTGAAATTGTTGCAAGATTCTAGGTTGATCCCAGAGAAGCACATTATGCAGTAGTCAAAAGGATATTTAGATATATGAAGGGAACATCTGAGTTTGGATTATTGTATGACAGATCTAATGATTTTACTCTAAGTGCTTATATTGATGTAGATTGGGCGGGCAATATGGATGATAGAAAGAGAACAATGGAGGAGCCTTCTTTCTTGGAGGAAGATTGGTTTCTTGGTTAAGCAAAAAGTAGGATTGTACATCTCAAAGTATACCAGAAGAAGAGTATCTTGTAGCAGCAAATAATTGTAATCAAGTCATTTGGATGAAGTAAATGATGAAATCAGTGAACCTATTGTTATACATTGTGACAACACAAGCATGGTGAATAGGTCTAACAATCTAGTGTTGCATTCTAGGACTAAGCACATTTCTATTAAGTATCATATGTTAAGAGAATAAATTGTAGAAAATGAAATTATATTAGAGTATGTGAGCACTAAAGAGAAGATTTTAGATATATTCACTAAGCCTCTTTCCAAAGAGACTTTTGAGTATTTTCAAGGTATTCTTAGAGTTATGCCCCTTCCTACATTATAGTAGATGATGAAAGAGTGCATCAGTCTAGTCTAACAAAGCACCACTATTTTCTAGACTAAATGTTGATGCTTCCTAAATGGGGGAGTATCTATGATTGATAGAGCCATCTAGGACTCTTGTTGATGATGTTCCAAACAG
Organism: Cupressus sempervirens; assembly: GCA_028749045.1. NCBI lineage: Eukaryota > Viridiplantae > Streptophyta > Pinopsida > Cupressales > Cupressaceae > Cupressus > Cupressus sempervirens. The sequence goes on from CM053791.1 coordinate 238,479,411, forward strand.
TGTCTTTTGACACTCAAGCTAGAAAGTATCACTTGTTGCAGAGTTTGGTGTAGAGATGTTGGTTGCAAAAACCTTTGATATTGATGTCAATGGGGGAGAAGTTTGGCATGAAAAATAGTATGTGGAATAACCATTTGGTATAGAGAAAATTGAGGTATATCAATGGGGGAGAATGATTGATGAAGAGGATTTGAAGATGAACACTCTTTTGTTAGTATTCTTAGAACTAGATGTTTTTCATCTATGTTGCCATCAATGCCAAAGGGGGAGATTGTTGGATGATTTGGGAGATTGTTAGAAGATTGGTTGGAAGAATGAATGCTGATGATATTCCTATGGGGGAGTACTACTATGATGATATGTTACATTCATAACTGAGTTTTTCATTGATGTCAACATAGCAATTTTCTGTGGTATCTGACAGAAGAACATCAAAAAGATCAAGTTGGTACAGATGGCTAGTTGAGAATTATAATCACCCAAGGTTATGGGAGATAATTCTAAGTATCTAATATATGTAGTTAATGTTAGAAGAAGAAAGGATAAGTCTAGAAGAAGTTATGTAAGTTTTGGTGATGTTTGTTCTGAGATAGAGTTTACAAAGGCATGTTTTGGTAAACTTGTTATATCTCTTAGCAGAGTTGATATTTTCAGGATCAAGGTTGAGGACATGGAGAAGACATGTTGAGGATGATGTGGGTTAGGTCACTCATCATAATATTTCATTTATGGAAACTCATTCAAGTTGCAAGGCGTAAGATTAATGTTATCGCTAAGTGTAATGTGTTCTTAATATGGTACTATAATAATTAATTGAGAAGGTCTAATGGCCAACTCAGGGAATTTTTTTATCGACTCAGTATAAATGAGGGATATTTTCCTTTATCATGACATGTATCGAATATGAATGTTTGATAAGTAGCAAAGTGTAGAATGCAAAGTTGAGAAGAGTAGTGTGGAACGAAAGAAGACTTCATTGCTGAGGTTTTGTTGAGTTATCCAAGGTTTGGTGTTTGGATCTAAGGTTCATGACCTAGTCTACAAGGTCTAACAATGATTGATCTAGTTCATAGGATAGAGGAAATGAGAAGATAATAGTAAATTACTTGTTTGAGCAGTGAGCTCTTCTTGTAGTTGAAATTTCATAATTGGGCAGTCAAATTTTCTTGCAAACATTGTACTACAACTCCTAATAGGGTTGGCACAAATCCTAATAGTGTCAGAATCTCCTAACAAGGATTCAAAGTCTCCTAACAAGGACTCATTGTACTAAATGTTGTAATAAACTCCTAATAGGGTCCATCCTCTAACAAGGAATATTTATATTAGCACATCATCTTGTAGGCATCATTCCCACTCAGGTTTTCCCTCTAATCAAGAGTTTCCCTAGTCAACATATCTAGTGTAATTGTCTATGAGCACTTTATTATGGTTGTTGTTTACTTTGGTTGAATGGTTAATTTTCTTAAAGAAGATAAATGTTATGATTGTTGGATAGCTGATTCACCCCCCACCCCCTCTCAATTATCTTGGTGGATTATTGTTTCTAATAGGGACTTGGTTAAAAATGGTGAATAAGTTGAAAAGGAAGTTCCATCCTAATAATTACAAATTTGGCTTGTTGAGGAAAATACAAAATTTGAGACAAAGGGACATGATTGTGAAGGAGTATACTAAGGAATTCTATAGATTGGACATCACACCTAGACATATGGATGATGATGTTGAGAAAGTTTCAAGGTATCTAAATTGATTGAGATCTAAATTTCACAATGAAATAAGTTTTTTGAGATTGGAAGGTGTGAAAGAAGCATACCAATATGCCTTGAAAGATGAGGAGATCTTGACAAAGAAGTGTGATCAAAGAAAAAGAGGTAGAGGTGGTAGTTTCTAGAGAGGCAAGGAAAGGCAAGGTAGAACTAACATTTCTGTATAAGATAAGGGAAAATCTAAATGCAAAAATGATGAAAAAGGCAAGGCTGAATGGAAAGGTGGTAATTCTTATTGAGGAGGTACTAGTTCTTATCAAGGAAGCGATAATTCTTATTCTAGAGGTGGTTTTTGTGGTAATTATTTTGGATGTGGTAAAGAAGGGCATAGATCCTTTGAGAATGAACATTGTAGTAGTAATGCTATGATTCAACGAGGCATTGAGGGTTCACCAAGTGGACCTAAGGCTGGAGAAAATCTGATGGTGAGAAGAACCTTGTGTAATAAGGGAATTGATGAGGAACTTGACCTAAAAAGAAGTCTTTTCAAGACCAGATTTAAGATGGCTGACAAATGCTACAAAGTGATCATTGACAATGGAAGTTCAAAAAATTTGGCATCAGAAGACCTGATTAAAAAGTTGTAGTTATAGAGACTAAAGCATCCTAAACCTTGTCATGTTTCATGGATCAACCACAAGAATAAGATATTGGTAAGTGAGAAAAGTATTGTGAAATTCAAGATTGGACATTACTTTGATGAAGTTCTATATGATATTATGCAAATAGATTTTTGTCATTTTTTTTGGGTAGACCTTGGCAATATGATAGATACGCTATAATGATGGAAGATTGAATCAATATACTCTTTGGGTCAATGGGAGAAAGAAAATATTGTTGCCTCTGATTTAAAGTCTAGATGAGGTCAATTCTACTACTATGAGAATTTGCACGGTTAATGGGAAGCAATTTGAAAAGGGAGTGAAGAATACTCAAGTCTACTTTGCCATAATTCCTAGGATACCAAGTTATGCTAGCCATAACCGAGTGATAGAAAGTAAAAATTGAGTGGAAGACCATAGTGGTAACTGAGTGAAAGAGGTTAGTGGTAATCAAGTGACAACAGAAGCTTGTAGTATTGGCTGAGTGCTAGAATAAATTGCAAGTTTGTTGAATGAGTATAAAGATATTGTTGTAGATGATATACCTGATGGTTTACCACTAGTAAGAAGTATAAGTCATTGTATGGATCTAATTACTAGAGCTATTTTTTTTAATAAAGCACCATATAGATTGACACCTATAGAGAATGAGAAACTTAATAGACAAGTGCATGACTTGTTGTAGCAAGGTTTAATCAAGGAAATTTTGAGTCCATGTGTTGTACCTATTGTATTAGCATTTAAGAAGAATGGAGAGTGGAGAATGTGTACTAATTCCAGAGCTATTAATAAAATCGCTGTGAAATATAGGTTATCATCATATCAAAATCAAAGAAGGTGATGAATGGAGGACTACTTTTGAGCCAAAAGATGGTTTGTATGAATGGTTGGTAATGCCTTTTAGTTTGACTAATGCACCTAGTACTTTCATGAGGTTGATGAATGAAGTTCTCAAGAAATTTTTGGGTAATTTTTATTTATTTTTATTTGGATGACATTATGATATTTAGTAAGATTAAGGAAGAATATATTGAGCATGTTAGATGAGTATTGTAGAGATTGAAAGAAGAGAAGTTGATCATTAACTTGAAATGTGTTCCTTTATGCAAGAGGAGATTGTGTATTTGGGATTTGTCATTTCAGATAATGATTTAATGATGGATCCTAAGAAGGTTAAAGAAATTTTGGAATGGAATACACCTGATAGTGTAAGTGAGGTAACATCATTTCATGGTTTGGCTAGTTTCTACAAAATGTTTATAAGGAATTTTAGTTTTGTTTGTAATACTATGACTGAGACAATGAGAGGAGAGAAAAAGAATTTCAAGTGGACACATGAAGCTGATTAAAGCCAAGGATAACTTTAGTGGCTAATATTCACCAATTGGATAATCTCACTCATCAGGGACCCCAAATATGGATAATGTTTTTTCACTTTTGGGGTGGCCATGTCGCCTGCACTTTACAAAAATTGGGTCCAATGCTTAGGCCAATCACCAATAATAATACATAAGTATTTGTATTTTATTGATGACTTCACCAGTGCAATCTATTTTTTCCATGCAATAAATTATATATATTTGCCTACAATTTCCAATTCTTATCTTAATCTATGTCATAATAGCCAATATTTGGTATAAATTGAAGTTATGTTACATGTTAAGTATGTAGATTTGATATGTATATCTATTCCATAGACTTTCCATGAAAATTCTTATCCTTTCTCACTTTGGCCCAAAATACATTTGATTGGGAGCATGTGCCTTTACTTTTAGGACTTTCTTTAAAACATAGTATGATTTAGGCCATTGATTTAGGATCCTCTAATGATCATATATAATAGGGATGTTCCCTCCATACCACCATTCAATAATTTGGAGGGAAACTATAATGATAAAAGTGGGATAAATGTAACCTTCAAGTTTAATGATCAATTAGGATCCACATAATGAGAATAATAAAATCATGGTTTCTAGGTATGTGTACTCTTGTCCATAATTTTCATGAAGAGTGAAAGATTCACCAAGACTTTATAGAATTTTCATACATTTGAAAAATATCACCAATAAAACTAATTTTTTTTCCTACTCAAAAAATTTAATTTTCCAATAGAAATTAATTGTTTTCCCATGAACTAATGTTTGATTCACCAAGATTTTATATATTTTTCCAATGGGGGGTTTCTTAAAGTTGTCCCTGATAAGAGCTTTAAGACATAAAAACAAAAGGTTGTTGATTTGCCTGTGTTTTCTTTACATAATTTATTTCAATAATGTATCTCAAGTTGAATGTGATGCAAGTGGCAATGCAATAGAAGTTGTGTTGAGTAAAGAAGGTAAACTTGTTCCAATATTTAGTAAGAAGTTAAATGATTCTAAAAGGAATTATTTTGTGTATGATCAAGAGTTTTATTGTATTGTTAAAGCCTTGAAGTAGTGCAGACACTATTTGATTCCTAAGGAGTTTGTGTTGTATAATGATCATAAATCTTTACAGTTCTTGGGAAGTCAACATAATTTGAAAAAAAGACATATGAAGTGGGTTGAGTGCTTGCAAAGTTTCAAATTTGTGATTAAGAATAAAAGTTGAGTCACTAACCAAGTTTTTGATGCATTAAGAAGAAGACATTCTTTGTTAACCTAGATGAAGGTTGAAATTCTTGGTTTTGATGAAATGAAAGAGTTGTGTGATACTAAACCTTCTTTTTCTGAAGTGTGGATAGAGTGAAGAGCACCAAATATATCAAATCACGTGAGTAAGTATGATGAGTATTTCATTCAATAAGCTATGTTGTTCAAAGGAATTCAATTGTGTATACCAAGAAGTTCTATGAGAGTTAATTTGATTAAGGAAAAGCATTGTGGTGGATTGGCTGGACATTTTTGAAATGATAAGACATTGAGTTTGCTGAAGGATAAGTATTATTGGCCACAAATGTATAAGGATGTTCAAAAATTTGTAAGGAGTTGTGGAGTTTGTCAAGTTTTAAAAAGGTTAGAATACTGGATTTTATACACCTATTTATGTTCTTGAGAAACCTTGGAGAGACATCAGTGTGGATTTTGTTCTTGGAATACCTAAGATAGTAAAAGGGTATGATTCAATATTTTTTATTGTAGATAGATTTTCTAAAATGGCTCATTTCATGCCATGTAAAAAGACATCAGATGCTAAGCATGTTGCTGAAATTTTCTTCAAAGAGATTGTTAGATTGCATGGATTACCAAGAAATATTATTTATGACTGAGAGAGTAAGTTTGTTGGTTATTTTTTAAGGACTTTGTGAAACAAGATTGGTACTAAATTGAGATTTAGTTCTACATTCAATCCATAGATAGATGGATAGAAAGATGTTGTGAATAGAAACTTGGGTAATTTTCCAAGATACTTAGTTGGAGACAAACAAAATAATTGGGACCTATTACTAGCACAAGCTAAGTTTTCATACAACTAATCTATGAATAGGAGTACAGGAAAAACACATTTTGAGATTATTATTGGAATGTAGCCTAGAGGAATATCTTATTTGAGGGATGTTGTTGGTGAAGGGAAAAGAAGTGTTGAAGGAGACAAATTTTTATCTCTTATAAAGCCTTTGCATGAGGAAGTGAAGTTGAGGTCGGAACAAAGTAATTAGAAGTATAAGGGGAATGGTTATAAGTCTAGAAGACATCATGTTTTTGAAATTGGTGATGAGGTGATGGTTCATGTGAAGAAATATATATTTCCTATTTGAACATATAGTAAGCTGAAGAAGCAAAAGTTGGACCTTGTAAGATCTTGAGAAAGTTTCAAAGTAGAAATTCTTATGAAGTTGAGTTAACTGATGACATGGGTCTATCTCCTCTATTCAATGTTGCTAATTTGTATAAGTATCATGAGTCAGATGATGAATTTTTTGTATCAGATGAATATCCTAAAAATAAAATTGAAGTGGTTGAACATGTACTAGAGCAAAGAGTTGGTAAGAGCACAAGAGAAAAATATTACTATGAGTATTCGGTAATGTGGAAGAATAGACCAGTTGAAGATGCTACATGGATTTCCCAATTTTATTTTGATTCAACTCGGGTTGTGCCACTTGCAGGATTTAGGAGAAACATTTATTTTAACCCTAGTTGTCTAATGTAGGAGCATCCTTGATTTCCTTGCAATCTTGCACTTTCTTTCATACTATCAATTTAACTCAAATCTTAAAGACCTTGCTAAGTTGCAATTCAGGCTGAGTACTTTAGAATCAACTGAGCTCTTCCAATGTCAGCCGAGTTTCTTCAGTATGAACTAAGCTCTTCTAGTGTCAACCAAGTTTCTTTAGTATGACTCAAACTCTTCCTATGTTGACCGAGCATTTCTTCATGCACCTAATGAATGTATTGTTGTTGTTGCTCGAGGCCTTCTTTGATCAAGTTGTCTACTTTTTTGGTTCTTAGTTGGAGCTGACTATTTGTTTGATTTATATCATGAATTTAATGACAGTATCTTGTCTAGGGATGAGTGTTGACTATTTTGAGGTTGGCCTTTCTTTATCTAATGTTCTAGAATCTTCTATAAGCCATTTTGGAAATTATAAGTAGGGGTATTTGGTTTAGTATAGGAGAGGGGACTTAGAGGAAAAAGAAATGTTTCTAGAATTGAGAATGCTAGAAGCTAGATTGTAGATCTTGAAGTTATATTTTCTATCTAGTCATAACTCGAAGGGCTTTATAGTTGGGCATATATGCTGAACATTTAATGAATCAATAAAAGTATTTGTTTTCATCTCTGCTTGGTTATGTTTTCTATTTGTTTCTTTTGTTTTGTTTACTCAGCAAGGTGGTTGGATAGTTGGGTGTCCCTTTGGCCCTAGTTGTCCATCCCTCCTTGGACCAAAAGTTGAACATGATAAAAATATGGTAGAAGAAGACAAAAAATTACTCAACACCAAACTAGAATAAAAGAATAATGAAATCCACTAGCTTTCACTATGTTAGGTATATATGATAAATCAGTTGAATAGTAAAAATAAAGAAGTCATCTATCTAAGGATAGAAAATAATAGACTCATAAATGATCTTAGAGAAGAAAAAGAAACCAATCAAAGAATGGATCAATTGGTTGAGCTATCTCACAAAAGACACAAAGCAAAAGTAATATTGGGCTACACTGAAGAAGGAGAGTCATCATAGTAATCATTATGAATATTTAGAAAATACATCAAATTAATGTTGGAGCAATGAAAGTAAAAATTTAATGGTAAATATTATAGTTGTAACAAGCATGGACATAGAGAAAGTAAATGCATAGAGAAAACTAATTTTGAAGGAAAATCCTTCACATGTAACAAACAAGTTCATAAATCTTGTGAGTGCAAAACCAAGAAATGGAATCCTATTAGACAACTTGCTAAAGAAATATTTGGTTGGGATTATAATGCTTGGTATAGATGTTACCTATGTGGAGAATATGGACACACTGGAGCTAACTCTATGAGGACTCACTTTAGAAAAAAGAATCCAACCAAAATACGCTATGTATGCAAAGAACTTGGTCATCTAGAAAAGAACTATATGAACTAAGCTATAGTTGAAGATGAAAAGAAAATAAAATCAGATAAGATTAGGACTCAAATGAACCAACAATGGGTGAGGGAATCTTCAGATAACTCAAGCCAAAATAGAGAAGTTATTGACACCCAAGTCAATGATTTGGGTGATTCAATCACCTTTGAATTAGCATCCAAGCAGACCATTGGAGTTGTGAAAAAAATCATATTCTACATCAGTTCCAATCATGCAAACAAGAAAATCCAAATCATCATAACAGATGCACTAGGATAGATGGATGAATCATGTCAAGTCTAAGTTTTAGCTGAGATGTGAGAACTTACCAAGTTACTTTTCAAGTTTAACTAAGAAAGGTTAGACTCAATTGAGTCATTGAATCAATGGAGTGAAGTTAGCTTCTCTTAACCGAGCTTCGTGGTGTAATAAAGTTTTGAAGACTTAACTGAGCTTTCTTCACCTACCTAAGTACAAAGCATTAATGAGGCCCTAAAATAGAAAATATGATAAAAGGAGAAATCAAAGTTTATTTCTTCTACATGAGTTTAGAGATCTAACATAGTATAGCATTCTTCAAGCCACCAAATGATTCAAAGAAACAAATTGTAGAAGAAAATTTGTAGTAAAAGTTATCATCTAAAGTTCTTCATCAATTGAACAATATGGAAGCTTCATCTACCACAAAGGTTCAGAAGGGTTCCAAAATATTGGTAAAAATTATAGACTACAACGCACACAACATAAAGCTATATTCCACAATTTCCAAGGAGAAGGTTCCACAAGGAGCACACTCAATCATTCCTCCTAGGGTACTTGTCATTCATGATGTAAGGTTATTTTATCACTATTTAATTCAAGAATTGGGTAGTTTCAAGTTAGATTAGGCATACAATATATTGTGTGAGAATGAAGTGTTGAAACCAAAACACAAGAATCTAGAACTTAAGGGTTTGACCCACATCATTCATATATCAAGGAAGTTTAAAATAAAGGGGATTAGGTTTGTATTGAGTTGAGTCCATGACATGACCTTTTGGCTTGAGCAACCAATTCCAATCATCAAAAAGATGATTCATTGAATCACTGATTACCCAATGATGGAGAAGTCTAAAACAACCAAAACATTAGGACATGTAGAACTAGCTAAGGTATTACTAGTTGGATGGGATACAAGAGGCATTAAGTTGAATAATGTGACTAACATTGAAATCAAGTTAGGAAATCATGTCATAGCTCACAAAATTTATAGTTCAACCCAACCAAATAGTGTGCCTTGTTAAGAAGTTAAAGTTATGAAGAAGAGCCTATCTTTTAACCTTGCTAAGCTTTAGTGCATTTAGTTGAGCAAGAAAATGGAGATAATCCAAACCTCCAAGAAAAATTCATGTAATCTTAGTTCACTCTTGGTCTATTTTTACTTTTATGTGCAAAAATTATTTCTATATAAAGGAACTCTTGTGTGGAAGGACACCCCCATGCTATATCAGATCAATGACTTCATAGATGAAATGGGTGACAATTTTGAAGGCATCGTGGATTCATATTTTGAGAATTTAAAGGAAAGGATACAAAATGGGTTTATAAATCCTAAACAACTAGTAGGTGATTATGAGCAAGACACATGTTTCCTAGTTGACTATCACAAAGTCCATATTTAAGCTTTCATACCTAGGATTGCATGGGTAAAGCCATTGCGCTATGAAATTAACATTGATGAAACAATGAATATCATTGAAGCCCTTGTCAATGAACCAATAGATCTTAAGGAAACATATTTTGGAACTTATGAGGAAGAAAACACCAAAATCTCACTTAAGATTTAGATCCCTCAAATCTTGAAGAGAGGAAAGAAAAAGTTATAAAACCTTGAGAAGAAATTTTCCAAATCTAATTCCCCTTTGATGCTAAATAGGAGAAAAGGTAATGATGTAGAAGAGGAAGAAGAAGAGGAAGGTGATCATGAAGAAGAAGAAGCAAAGGAACCTCCAAAGAAGAGAGGAAAGGCACTAGAAAGAAAATTAGCAAGATCTTCTACCCTAGTGATCACTGCCACCAAGCCTAGGAAGCCTAGATAGAAATCAATATTTGAGGATAAGGATGATGATGAAGATGAAGACAAAAATAAAATCATCTCTCTAAAGAAGCCACCACCTAACTTTAATAAAAAAATGAAAACAATAAGGGAAGGAAGTGGAATGGCAAGATTCAAATTCCTTAAATATGATTCCAAAAGTAAAGAGGAGTAGAAACAGATATAAGAGGTATTAGTTGAGAAAATGGCTATATGGAAGTATGACCCCACGGAACTCAAAGGAAATTCTCTAGAAACCTTACTTAAATTTGTTTCTCACCACTGGGAAAATGTAGTTAAGATAGAGATGGACATTAGAGAATAGACTCTATGAAATCTTACGTCAAACTTCTCTGATAACGAAATAAAGGAGGCAATGTCCAAATATGAAAAAAATCAAACTCCTAGATTCAAAGTATTTCAAATTTTGTCAAATAAAGTAAAGGACATTGTACAAACCATATCCAATGTGTGGAAAACCATTTTTGATATTAAAGAAGAGGGAGACCTACCGGAGGTTCAAACTATTGAAGAGTCTATTCATGAGAAGATTGTAACAAAGGTCATGATTTCTCTCTTGACCACACCTCCTAAGTTGGCACCTAAGCTACAACCTATTGAGTTGAACCTAGTTCAATTGAGTAGTGAAGTAAATATTATCACATCTTTACTAAGTTCTTCTCTAGTAACCAAGCATCAGCCAAGGAAGGTTTCAGTTGATAAAGGAGAGGAAATCATACCTTCATTAGTAGCTATCAAGGTGAAAGATAAAGGAAAACTTGTTGATGATATTGATCTAGATGAAGAGACTATAATCCCAAATTGGGACCAATCTAATCTATCTACTAATAAAATGGACATATTGCGAGAACTATGGAAGAAAAGAGCCAAGGAGAAGGTTCTAAGGGCAGAAAGGGATAGAAGAAAAGTCCTTGAAGATATTATAGAAATATTTTTTGATGCACTATCTATTGAGGTAAATAAAAAATCCCCTATCATTTAAAAATTAGTTGAAATAGTACTTAATTTCAATGAAGATATATATGGACATGACAAACTTCTTCAGAAGGTTGAAAGGAAGTTTGAAAATAAAGTGCTAGAAAATGTAGCACATAAAATAGCTATTGATCAAGTAGAATTGTCTACTTTAGAAAATGTTGTGAATAATGTTGTATCTTTATTTGTAAAGTTAAGTGATACAAAACACTTTAGCAAGGAAATAAAAGAAAAACTAGGTAAGATTGATATGAATTTGAAGACCAGTGCTAGTCAATTGGTACTCAACACAAGTTCTAGTTTGAATCATTTTGCAAAAGTAATATTTTTGACAGATCTTCAGGTAGAACTATTAAGAGAAGAGGATAGAATAAGAGAATCTTTGGTAGAAATTAGCAGTATGATACTTTCCCACATGGATATTATGTAACAGAGAATGGATCATGTAAAGACACTACACAACTACATTTGGGCCTGAATTGCAATGGCCACCCATTGCCCAAGTGGCAGTACCACTAATTGGCTCCCATTGGTTGGGCATTAGACTTTTGCTATTGAAAACTATGAAGCAAGGGTGTCCATTGCAATTGTGATGGATAAGGTTTTTGTGACTTGGTACAAGAAATCTTTTAGTCTGTTGTAGGACTGATGGCTAGCTTTTGGAGAAACCATTGCAAGTGCAATGTGTATGCAACAACAATGCTATGGAAGCGATGACTATCTATCATAATACTTTATCAAAATTGTGATGGGTATGTTATAGAAATGTTGTGGGAGTGAGAACTATCCATCAAAACAAGCCATTGCAATTGCAACAACTTACTGTATTAATTTTTAAAAAAATGTCGAATAATGTTGAATAAGTCTTCCGACATTCCCTACAAGGACATATTAAGGAGGCTCAAAGTTAGTTATGATTCTCTAGGGAAGCAAGAGAAGGAGATGTTCTTGGATGCAACATTTTTCTTCATTGGAGAAAGAAGTAGTGTTTTCATTGCAACATGAGATGCTAAGTTTTATGGAATACTTGATTGAGGAACTCTTATCAACATATGTCTTGTTTAAGAGGACAAAGATGGTAGGATAAGAATGCACATTCACATGAGGGAGATTGGGAGTGACATTGCAAATGGATAGTCACCATACCACCTTTGGTCTCCAAAGAAGGTTATCCAAGTGAAGTTATCATTCACATATAATTGTGTGTAGGGTTCTATTCTAAAAAAATGAAAGCTATTTGAATTACAGTAGCATTTACAATAGCATGTTGAACTATGGTGTCCTACTACATTGCCTGAAACCAATAGATTTACATAGTTAGTTGTCATGCAATCATAGCTTAATATTGAGCTTTACGTTGTTTTGAGAATAGTTTAGTATTCTCTACTATTCAAGGCCAACCATGTGTAGGTGGAAGCTCATTTGCCCCCCCCCCCCCTGCCCCAACATATAAATTCTCCATTAACATCTAAAATCTTTAAGAAATGATCAATCCTTAAATTATAAAAACATGTTCCAGACCTTAAAAAGTGACATCATTTTCCCATCTTCTGGTGCATGTCATTTTTTTGTCGCATCCAAAATAAGATTTTTCTACTCTGAATCGAGAATGCATGGACATTAGGTAGAGCTGAAAAAACTCACCACATTTGTATTTATTTAATAGGTCTATGCAAACCTCTAACAAAAATGAAAAAATCTTGGATTTTTTCATATCCACCTGATGAAGTATGCATATAAATTCAAATTGCATATTGAACTATGGCATCCTTTTGCATTGCTTGAAACCAAGAGATTCACATAGTTAGTTGTGATGCAATCATAGGTTAATGTTGAGCTTCACTTAGTTTCAAGAATATTTTAATATTATCTATTAATTAGGGCCAACCACGTGAAGGTGGAAGCTCATTTGGCCTCAACCCCCGCACCACCCCCCCCAGCAAACATCTAAGTTCCTCATTAACATATAAAATATTTAAGAAAGGTTCAATCTTTAAAGTACAAAAAAAGGTTTCAAACCTACAAAAGTGACATCATTTTCCCATCTTATGGTGTATGTAATATTTTCATCACATCCAAAATAAGATTATGCCACTCTAAATTAAGAATGCACGTGCATGTAGCTGTGTTCTATATGCATGGATAATAGGTGAAGCTAAAAAATATGACATGATTATATTTATTTAATAGGTCTATTGATTTTTTAAAATTATAGACCATAATGAACAATGTTCATGATGGTCTATAACTTTGAATACCTAATTTAAGACCTCTAACAAAAATGTAAACCTATTGCATTTTTTAGCTCTTCCTAATGTCATATGCATATGAATTGAGATTGCATATTGAACTATGGCATCCTTCTACATTTTCTAAAACCAAGAGATTCACACAATTATTTTTCATGTAATCATAGGTTAATGTTGAGCTTTACTTGGTTTTGAGAATAGTTTAATATTCTCTACTAATCAGGGCCAACCATATAAAGGTGGAAGCTCATTTGGCCCCACCCCCCGTAAAATCTAAATTCCCTATTAATATATAAAATATTCAAGAATGATCAATGTTTAAAGCACTTGGAATGTCCTCATCCCCTCCTACTAATTTCAAGGAAAGTCCATCTTTATTTCTCATGAGCAATTCATAACACAGGTACATGCATGAATGTCCTCATTGCCTCCTACATAAAATGAATCCAATATTACAAAATGCCCCCTAAGAAATAATAGTTCAAGTGAAATAACTACATAAAAAATGAGAGAGAAAAGAGAAATATACTTACCAATAGGTGTTTGCATTGCATCTATGGCCATGCTATGTGTTGAGTGAGTTTTATTGTTTTTCTGTTGTGCCAAGATCTCTTTGTTTATATACATACATTCATACATACATATATAGAAATACACACATATGTGTGTGTATAGATACAAACTTATATAAATATACATACATACATACATATATATAAAGATCACAAGGGCATGGAAAGGAGATGTAGAGATCATTAGGGCATGGCAATAAAATTGTAGATCTCCACTGATCTCCACTATCCACAAGATCTATTTGTATACATACATATATACATACATACATACATACATATACATAAATACATATACATACATACATCCTTTTCATGGTTTAGAGGTAATGTCATTAGGGAAGAGGCTTCTACAAGGGAATGAGCCTCATGATTATGGCATTTACACAGAAGAAGAACTTGCTTCTTCAACTCCTTACACTCAACTCTTCATTGAAGTTATTCTTTGAGTAGTGAGAATAGCTACTAAAAATTCCTAGGAGCCAAGGGACCCTAAACATATTTTACAATCTCTAGAGACATGGGAAAAGTTACTACTAGCTTCAGTACTTCCCAACATTTTGGATCATATAGTGATGCCCAAATTAACAGTAGCAATAGATACTTTGGATCCTCATAGGGAGAGCACACCAATACATGCATGATTACATCCTTGGCTTCCATTGTTGGGGAAGCATATGGAACCTTTATATCCAACTATTCGTTATAAATTGGGGAATGTGCTTCATGCTTGGCATTCAAATGATGCATCTGCATATGCAATTTTATCACATTGGAAAACTGCATATGATCTTGCTAGCTGGGAATAACCAATTGTTTGTTTTATTTTACCTAACATGATGATAGTTCTACAAAAAAAATTAATTAACCTAGCTAATCGGTAGTTAGACCAATTTAACTGGGTTATGACTTGTTTCTTTCTAAAAATATCTGTTGTGATATGTTTTCCTAAAATTTCTTACGAGCTCTACCCATTTTTCCTACGAGTCTATATTATTTTTTTGTAGCATGTTGTATTAATTCACTTAGCATGGGTTGAGTGAGTTTTATTGTTTTATTATTTGGATTCTAGAATTTTAATGTAGCTAGACCAAATTTTTTGTTTAGCCAAGATCTCTCTATATATATATATATACGTAAATAGGCACACAGATATGTATGTATGTATGTATGTATGTATACACGTGTATACATATACATAAATAATAGAAATATATATATATATATATGTATATTGCATCTACATTTGCTTTGTCATTGCTTATAAGAGTGTTTCAAGGTTGCGAACACTTCAACATCCTTTGCATGGTTTAGAGGTAATGTCATTGTGGCAAAGGCTTCTACAAGGGAATGACCCTTGTGAGTTAACATATAATGTCTTAAAATAGTTAAGTGCTACCTAACTATGTCCAAGGCATCTACACACTAGATGCATAATTTGCCTACCGAGCTGCCTACATACTCATATCCATGAGATCAAGACCCTTGCACTACTCATTCTAACAAATCTATAGTTCTAGTTTCTAATTGTTTTGATGTAGCTATATTCCTATAACAAATGGTGACCTTTACTCACCTAATACAACTCGTCGCCATCATACACCCACTCAGGCAAATCAAGTAGTTTTCTATAATTACAATACTACCCTAGTGCAACCTTTGTGTTGTAGTTTACTATTAATGTAAGGCCAACCTATATACATCCTAACTCACTCCTTATATAGTTATGTTTAAATAATTGTGACAATAATCAATGGGTCTAAATAGACCATTCAAGCTAATGTTGAAACTTAGAGTTTAGCCTTCTATTTTCAAAAGCTAGGTAGACTAGGTTGCATCTTCTTAAATATCTTAAGATAAACCACAAGTACAGATTCCTCATTCTATAAGGGGACCCTTTATTCAAATGTAAAATTGGTTCTGCATTCATGATTCTTTTTTTTAATGCAAAGCTAGTTTTGAAGCACATATTCCTTTCGTTAAATGTAAGGTTGATTACTTGAACATCCATACATGCATAAGCATGGTAAGTTACCTAGAATTTCATGAGATCAATCTTTAAATTACTTGGAATATCCTCATCACCTCCTGCTACTCTCAGGGGAAGTCCATCTTCATTTCTCATGAGCAATTCATCACAAAAGTACATCTATGAATGTCCTCATAGCATCCTGGATAAAATGTATCCAATATTACAAAATGCCCCTGAAGAAATAATAGTTCAGGCAAAATAAAGACATGAAGAATGAGAGAGAAAAAGAGGAATCTACTTACCAATAGGCATTTTCATTGTATCTGTGGGCATGATACCTATTGAGTGAGCTTTAAATTGGTTTTCTATTGTTCCAAGATCTCTTTGTTTATGTACATACATACATATATACATAGACACACACATATATGTGTATGTATGTACACACACACACACACACACACACACACATATGCATATACGTACATACATATACAGAGATCACAAGGGTATGACAACAAGATGTAAAGATCAAAAGGGAACAAAAATGAAATGAAGTGATCACAAGGGCAGAAAAAAAAAATCTTAGATCTCCACTGATCTCCACAATCCACAAGATCTCTCTATTTATACATACATACATACATACATACATAGACACACACATATGTGTGTGTGTGTATGTATATATACACATATATAGATATACATATGTATATATATTTATATACATAAATATATGTGGGCATACATATACATACATACATATATATATACATATACACATACATACATACATACATCTGCATATGCAATTTTATCACCTTGGAAATTGTATTTCATCCTGCTAGCTAGAAATAGTTGATTGTTCATTTTATTGTACCTATCTGATGATAGTTATAAAAGAATTTATAATCAACCTAGCTAATCACCAACTAGACCAATTTAGCTAGGTTATAGCTTGTTTCTTTCTAAAAATACCTGCTATGATATGTTTTTCTAAAATTTCTTGTGAACTCTTCCCATTTTTCCTAGTTTGCATTATTTTTGTTCAGGATCTTGAGCTAAGTCACTTGGCATGGGTTGAGTGATTTTTATTGTTTTATTATTTAGATTCTTAAATATGTATGAAGCTAGATTAACTTTTCTATTGTGCTAATATGTAATAAGCACCTTAAAAAGAACTATTTTTATATATAAAGACTACAAGTTGTGCAATTTTTCGTGTATTTCATCTACATTTTCTCTTCCATTACTTATAAGAGTGCACGTCAAGGTTAGAAACTAATTCAACATCATTTGCATGGTTTAGAGGTAATGTGATTGTGGCAGTGAGAATAACTTCAATAAAGAGTTGAGTGTAAGGAGTTACTACCTGAACATATGCTACAAATTTGTGGGAGCCAAGGGGCCCTAAACCTATGCTACATTTTTTGGAGACATGGGAGAAGTTACTACTGGCTTAAATACTTCATAATATTCTAGGTCATATAGTGATGCCAAAATTAACTTCAATACATGCATGGTTACATCCTTAGCTTCCATTATTAGGCCAACATATGGAGCCTTTATATCCAAACATTCATTATAAATTGTGGAATGTGCTTCATGCCTGGCATGTAAGTGATGCATCTACAAATGCAATTTTATGACCTCAAAAAATTGTATTTCATCCTGCTAGCTGGGAAAAGATGATTGTCCATTTTATTGTACCTAATATGATGACAATTCTATAAGAATTCATAATTAACCTAGCTAATCATCAACTAAACCAATTTAACTATATATTATGTCTCCCACATGTGTTATACCCATTTATCATATGGTTGTAATGTTATAGGAAACATTTTGTATCATTGGCCATAGGTTTTGTATCATTGGCTTTGTTCAAGTCCTAATTTTATTGAAGTAAAAAAGTGGTTTTTAGCATGGAAAGGACTATTTTTCCTTTATCTTCTTGCTAATGAGAGGATATGTAGTCAGCTAAATGTAGCCCTTAAAATGATGAATCAAGTTGTAGAGGGTACAACTATGGAACAACTTGGGACTAGAGAGAATGTCAGCTATCTTAGGGTTATGGAGCAATGCCAATTTGATGCACTTTAGCAGCAACAAGCAACAACATCATATGGTCAACAACAAGCCTTAGCTTCTATGGGTAGTGGGATTCACTTGAATAATTCCATGGGTGCATTTCGATTGAGTTTGAAGGAGGTGATTGAAATATATGCACAAGAACATGACATCCAATTTTTCCCTAAAGTGGGATGCACACATGATGATCTTTAGGTTTATGGCTTTATAACTCTCAGTATCTATCTAGATTCTATAAAACAACAAGTGCTTGCATAATCTAGGGATAGATGGGTGATTGCATCATTGAAGTAGCTAGTTGAGATGCACTATAAACAAAAAAAAGAAACACACAACATAAATCATTCCCCATTTATTTTGATTGTGGAGAGTTGTGCATGAAAGATGGTGGAGAGATCTAAATAAGGGTGGAGAGATCTGAACATTGGTGGAGAGCTCTGAGCTTTGAATGTTTGTGGAGATTTCATTGTCATAATCTTGTCATCGCTACATTTCATTTATGTTCCCTTATGATCTCTAGATTTCATTGTCATGCCTTTGGTGGAGATCAATGGACATCTAAAATTTCATTGTCATGCCCTTGTGATCATTGCATTTCATTAATGTTCCCTTATGATCTATGCATTTCATTTCCATGCCCTTGGTGGAGATCAGTATAGATCTACAATTTCATTGTCATGCCCTTTTGATCGTTGCATTTCATTTTAGTGCCCTTGTGATCTCTGGATTTCATTGTCATTCTCTTGTGATCTCTGTGCCATTTCTCTACAATTGTGTTGCTGTGTCATGCCCTTGTGATCTATTTTCCTTTTCAATACAAACTTTGGGGTCAAATTGCAATTGCAATTTGTGATAGAAGTGTAATTTGTTGTAATTTTCATGTTTTTTTTTTGCAATTTGTGATGGCGACGTAATTTGTGGTGTAATTCAGCCCCAAATGTAGTAGTGCTTTCTCTATGATTTTCTTCAAGGGGAGAAGAGTTACCTATGGAAATATTCCTTTCTTTTCCTTCTAAACATGTATCTCTTTATATTTCCCCCAGCAGCTAATTAGAGAAGCTTCTCTTTATGTATATGTATGTGTATATATACATAAATACACACACATATGTGTGCGTCTATGTATACATGTATGTATGTATGAATGTATGTATGTATAGAGAAGCTTTTCTTTATGTATTTGTATGTATCTATATACATACATACACACACAAATGTGTGTATATATATGTATTTATGTATATATGCATAGATCTATTTTTTTTTATACATATATACATACATAGACACACACATATGTGTGTATATATAAATATGCACATATATTCACATATACATATGTATATATACATGTATATACATACATACATACATACATACATACATCTGCATATGCAATTTTATCACCTTGGAAATTTGTATTTGATCTTTACTCAATCACCAAGAGGTAATACAATTTGTAAGTACATATTTGTACATACATAGTTTGGTATGAATAGTTTTGGTTGAATTTTTCTAAGGAGAGTGAGCCTACTCATGATGACATTGGCTCTATGTATTGGGTCTTTAGAGGAGAGACTTATAGAAGATTAGATTTTGTTTATAGCTCAAATGTTCCCAATTTTATGTTACAACTCAAATGCTCTCCCATAGCCTAAGCCAAAACCCTCATTAGTGCATCCAAAATTAAGGAATGAAATACAATTATGTCCCCATTGGAGAATTAAAATGCAATTTTTTTTAGATTTCACTTAGCACTATGTCGATAAATTCAATGAATTCTACTACCATGTAAATTAACTTATATTGATTCTGAAGCTTAGGCCCTAAGAACAGTTGAAAGGTAAATTTTTGTCAAAGAGTGTGCTAAAAAAAATAAAGAGTACATATTTAGAATGAACATAGATATTAGCAACAATGGAGAAACATATAATCCTCTTATACATAATCAGAATTACATTAGAGATGAACTCACGAAATTGAGAAATTAAATAATCCAAATCTAACCTTTCAATTGCCATACTTTGTCCATCATTATAATTTTATCAAACTACATAACTTAGTTCTAGATATTTATCCAAATAATAAATTACACTCATACAGAAAGCTCATACTATGAGAGATATTCAAACTTGTCGACCATTTGGAATTAATACTACTTTACCAATAAGATGACACTATAATGGATCCATATAGATATAATTTTGGTATGTGTGTCATTCATGAAGATCAAAACTAACACCTATAAACTCCTTCCACGTTGCTGGAGAAATGTGAGTATTTAAATATCAAATCTAAACTTGATGTTATGGCCAATCACAATGGGGTCTTTTGACTTCCCATTCATGGGTGTTTTGGTAAACATCATCGATGTTGTCCATGTTCAAATGATGTCAATACTTAGTTGGATGAACACCCTTGTCTTCAATGTCTGTTTCATCAACATTCCATTGAATGGTTCCACCCATCTACACTGAAAAGTTAAAGCTAAAAATGTGATGATTACAAACATTGCATATATATCAATGCATGTGTATCTTAGAAGGGTTAACGGCCATATGAATTTGGCTTTTTATGTTGGATATGGGATGATTCATTTGTGATGCCAATATATCCTCCTCCATATTGAATTTCTATATCATCAAATTGCTAGATATAAATCACTAGACTCATTCTTCTGAAATGGTATGGGCTCCTTGGAATTGTCAAACTTGAACCATTGAACTATACATTCAGATTGATGAACCAACATTTTTAATCACTAGTTTCATGTCCATAACCTTTGGCATTTGAAATGTGAACTTTGATTTTGATTTGTGATTCATGGATTTTTATGAACCAAAATACACCTAAATGTTCCTGGAGACATCTGAAAGCATCTGCACAAATTGATATGAACCATTCAATCTAAATTATTCAATCTTTGAATCTTAGTACTCTAATCCAAGCCAAGAGCCTTCTGAACATTGAAACCACTAAACTACCTAGGAAACTAAACTTATCAAACATATGAACCTCCTTGAACCAATTGAACCATTTTAAAATAGGTTCAATGAGGTTCAAAATCAAAGAGGGACTAAGATATAAACCTCAACCAAGGGTTGCATGCTATGGTGGGGTAGGAGGAAGATGGTTGTTTGAATGACTGATCAGGCAAGTTGTAGAAAATTACATTGTTAGTTGCAAGTAGTTTCATTAATTTGATAAGGGAACCAGCTTTGAAAGTGGGATGATCAAAATTGGCATGTAAATCCTTATGATAGATGTCTCTACCTCAGAATAGAAAATTACCTAAAATGACAAGTGAAAAATTATTAAATGTATGGATTAGAAGAAAATTCAACTTTAACATTTTTGAAGGAAAAAAATATAATAAAAATGTATAATTTAGTGGAAAAAACCATGAGCTATGTGACTCCACATTGTGGCTATTCCATTGTCTAATAGTGGAATATCTTCACATTAAATATGAAGATCTTGAAATTTAAAAAGATAACTATCAGACATCTATATTCGTGTTTTAGTGATAACAAATAGATAGCCTAAGTTTGAGAAAAATAATAGTCTTAAATGTATATGATTCAATAAAAGAAACAAGAGTACTAGTTATAGCTGTATAATTCTATTATTACTGATTTGGAGCTCTCCACCCTCTTTCACACATATCTCTCCACCCTCTTTTGCACAAAACTCTCCATAATCAATCAAAATAAAAGGGGAATGATTAATGTCATGTTTTCTTATCTATTTTGTTTATAATCTATAATCCATAAGATCTATCTCTATATATACATACATTGACACACATATATGTTTGTGTATGTATATATGTATATATATACATATATACTTATACATATGTATATATATTTATATAAATACATATATATACATACATATACATACATACATACATACATACATACATACATACATACATACATAGATACATACATATATACATACATAAATGAAAATAACAATGCACTTTCTAAGAGTTTACAATTGTTCAACAAAATTAATGTTTTACAAGAAAATGCACTTGAACAACTATTAGCTCAGAAGCAACAACATGGTGTTGAAATAGTACAAAAATTGTTTGGCATGAGAGGTCTGCAAGTGAGAGTGTTGACCAATCTTGAAAACTTGAATGCTGAAATGAAAGTTATCGATGATCAAACACCTATGCCAGAGTTACCACACAATGTGAAGTTGATTTTAGATAAGGTAAAGGTAGATATTTAGAATTTTTTATAATCAAAATTTAAGGCACAAGAGAAAAGAAGAAAGATTGCCTTTAGAAAGAGAAGGAAAAGGAGTGGCTTTACAAAGAGACTGCACAGAAGAAATAACAACTAGACAACATATAGGATATAATAGGAGACACTGGATACAATCTAGGAAAGTGTTGTAGTAGATACTCTAACATTGGAATCACTTGCAAGTATCTTTGAGAATTTACAATCCAAATACCAAATGCTTATAAAAGTGTTTCAAGTATTGGCATAGTCTACCTATGATGATCTTAAGTATCAAATACTTATAAGAGTGTCTCAAGGTTGAGAACCACTTCAACATTTGTTGCATGGTTTAGATGTAATATCATTGTGTAAGAGGCTTCTACAAGGGAATGAGCCTTGTGATTATGGCAATTAAATAGAAGAAAAACTATCTTCTTCAACTAATTACACTCAACTCTTCACTGAAATTATTGTTCAATTCCTTGCATATGCAATTTTATTACTTTGGAAAACTATATTTGTTCCTACTAGTTGGGAACAACTTATAGTTCATTTTATTGTACCTAATCTGATAGTGGTCCTACCAAAATTTATAATCAACCCAACAAATCAACAACTAGACCCATTTAACTTGTTTATGCCTAGTTTCTTTCTAAAAATATCTGCTATGATATGTTTTTGTAAAATTTCTTGTGAAATATGCCCATTTTTCCTAGTCTACATTATTTTTGTGGAGGATCTTGAGGTAAGTCACTTAGCACAGGTTGAGTGGGTTTTATTATTTGGATTTTGGAATATGTATGTAGCTTGCTCAATTTTTCTATTGTGCTAAGATATAATAAGCACCTTAAAAAAGATCTGATGTATGTGTTCCAAGGGTTTCTTGCACTGCTCCTCATGAGACTTAGCTTTTCTCTTCTAGGTACCTATCCATCTAGGTCCCTAATTGGTTTTAGGTTATTAAATAACACCAATCCAAACTCCTCTCCATGATTTTGATCCTTTGTGCTTACCCTCAGAAGACTAACACCTTGTTTAAGTACTCTTCCCCACACTCACCTAGAAGGGTCTAAGTGTAAAATGCTCTCTAACTTCATCCATCAGTGTAGGGCCATCCATCATCATGAGACTACTCCATTTTCTTCCATTTGTGGCCAATTGGAAAGATCTTTAGATCTCTTCCTTGCAGATTTCAAGATTTTGCATCCAAGAAGCCTATTAAGGCCTAATTCAATTAGCCCTTGAAATCCACTAATTCATCTTTCTTGCAAAAAATTTCCACACACCCTTCCAATTAAACTCTAGATTAGGAAACCCTTTTGGATTCTCTAAGATATTTTTTTGGTCTCAAAATCCTAAGCTATATATACAAGTACTTCCTAATATGTAGGGCAATTACTTGACTAAAACACCTATTTCCTAGGTCTAGACCGCAAACTTATTTAAGAACTTTTCCATATGGATTGGTATGGCCTAAATCTCTAGGATATGTCAAAGTATGACTATCCCCTTTCTAGAACTATACTTGTTCCATATAGTACTTCTACCTCCTACATGAAATCACTAATTCAGCATTGTCAGACCCTCAATTGGACCTTCCTAACTCACCTAAGGCTTGACATTAAAATTAGTTAGACAAATCCTTCGGACTCCTACTTGACTATACATCATGTAAAATGGCTCCACTCTAACATTCATCCACATTTACAAAGTTTCAAATGTTCAATCTTAAGTGAGAGCCATAAAAGAAAAAATTGTCTTCACTAGACCAGCACACTGTCAAAACTAAAAACAATTTATTTAACCTCCTAAAACTATTCTAAGAAAATTTCTTATTGAATGAAAAAATCTTGAAATAGAACTTAGAATACTATCCTACCACTAAGTCAAGTCTTTCGATCCATTTTTAAGCACTATGATCACAAAACTTGAAATTTCTATAACATTGTTTAGTATTGTATTTCACACACCCAAAATTACAATAACTTCCATCTCTCTCCCTTAGATTTGAGACTTGTCTCACATATATGCTATCTCCACCATTATAGGGCTTTTTAATCAAGCATAACCTCTCATAACTTAGGGAATCCAAAGTTTCCATGTTGCATGCAACATTTGCAATAATTGCAAATGTTATCATGACAACTTTTTAGCAACATTTGGCATCATTGCACTTATGCCTCTACCCTTGTTTCTAGGACCTCTAATCTCCATGTATCAAGGATTCAAATCTTGTTAAGGCCATAATAGAATTTTCACAACCACTTACAACTCTAAATCTAAGACACCTTAAAAACTCAATCTTCCGAACTCCTAACATTAAGGAATGTAAAAACAACTAACAAAGGCTATTAGTGTGAACTTAGTCCTAATGACTAACTCACCTAGACAACATTTAAAGAGAACTTCTAAGGTCTAAAAAGAACCTAACCTAAGCTCTTGACTTGGCTAGATTCAAGTACAATCCAAACAATGGAGGTTTCTTAGGTGTGCTCCTCCACCATCCTCCCCAAAATAAAAAAATCAATCAACCCTTGGATTGAGGATACTTGGATCTATCCTCATCTTTTAAAATTATGATTCCTTAATCCATATTGCATCAGCATCACTCTTCCCATGCTTCTTTATCAAGTGCTCTTTGTATTCCTTTGTTCTAGTCTTCTTGTAAACTCTTGTGTCCAAGATGGTGTCTGATCTTGCACCTGCAATAGTATGTAGTTGTAGGTCTTCAACATCCTTGATCACCTCATGTATGGTTTGGTCACTATCTTGCTATGGTCCCTTATAATGGACTAAGTTTGCAATGTTAAAGATTGGTAATAGTCTACTATCTTCAAGTAACTCAATCTTGAATGCATTGTGACTATACTTAGCCAGTATAGGAAAGGGTCATATTCTCTTCATCTACAACTTGTGAGGGACTCCTTTCTTCAATCTTGATTTTTTGAGGTGCACCATGACTGAATCTCCAACATTAAACTCAACTTCCCTTCTAGTTTGATCCACTTTAGCTTTGTGTTTCATAGTGTTCTTTGCCAATGTCTTCCTCACTATCTCATGAACTTCTTTCAAGGGATATGCAAAATCATCAGCATATCCACTTTATTTCACTCCCTCTTTCAAATCTCTCAACTCATTGACACCCCTATGATGTATTCCATAAGCTATCTCAAATGGAGTCTTCCCTATGGATCTATTCATGGTGTCATTGTAGGCATATTCATCTTTTCCAATCAACTGATCCCACTACTATCTATACTCCTTTATTAAACATCTTAGAAGATTACCAAGGCTCCTATTTACAACCTTAGTTTGACCATCAGTTTGGGGATGGTAGGCTGATCCAAAGGACAATTTGGTGGCCAAACATTGCCAAAGAGTCTTCCAAAAATGACTCATAAACTTAGTGTCCCTATCTGACACAATGTTGATTGGTAACCCATGGATTCTCATAATTTATTTAAAGAATAGGGAAGCTATGTGAGTGTCATCACTAGTGGTCTTGCATGGCACAAAATGAACCATTTTGCTAAACCTATCTACAACCACATACACACTATCCATTCCTCCTCTTTTCTTGGGTATCCCAACTACAAAATCCATGGTTAGACATTCCCATGGCCTAGTAGGGTAAAGACCAGCATTTGTAGAAGTACCCTTAGCATTTTGACATATGACACAACTTTCCACATACCTCCTAACATCAAGATTCATTCTAGGCCAATAGTAAAACCTTGAAACAAGATCCTCAGTCTTAGTGATCCCAAAATGACCACTCGAAGCTCCATCATGCTTTTATTGTATCAAATTCTCTCTAATAGAGCCTCTAGGAACACACAATTGATTCCGATTAAACAAAATATCACTTTGTAAAGTATACTCAGCATAACTACTATGAAAATGATTCTTATATTCAGCACATACCTTTTATATGTCAGCAAAATACTCATCACCTGCATATAGATCCTTGAAATGATCTATTCTAATGCTCTTCAATTGAATCTCTTGGAGTGTGAGTGCCTTCTAGACAATTCATCTACCACCTTCTTTAGAAAACCCTTCTTGTGTTTGATATTGAAGGTATATGCTTGTAGGTATTCAACCCACTTCATGTGCTTGTGACTTAACATCTCTTCTGAATTCAGGAAACTAAGTGTTTGGTTGTCTGAATACACAATGAATGCCTTGGGAAGTAAATAATGCCTCCACTTTCTAAGTGCTTGGACCAATGCATACATTTCTAGATCATATGAGGAGTACTTCCTTTTTGCCTCACGTAACTTTTTAGAATGAAAAGCAACTACTTTTCCATATTGGCTTAGAATAGCCTCAATTGCTACATTGCTCGCATCACATTCAATAGTGAATGGCCTCTCAAATCTTGGCAAAAATACAAAAAGTTGAGTAGCAATCTTTTCCTTGAGTAACTCAAAACTCTTGTTAGCATCATCATTCCACACAAACTTGGTTTTCACTCCTCCTTTGATAGTATCTAACATAGGAGCACAAGTTGCACTAAATTGTCTGATGAATTTCCTATAGTATTGTACAAGACCATGAAAACTTCTTACCTATGTGTCTCACTTTGGAGTATGCCAATTCATGATAACTTCAACCTTTCTTGTATCCATTTTCTATTGACCATGTGCAAGTACAAACCCAAGGTACACTAGCTCCATTTTGATGAACTCACACTTCTCTAAGTTGATCATCAACTTCTACTCATTAAGCTTCCCGAAAATAGTGTCAAGTTATTTTAGATGCTCACTCCTTGTTTTGCTATAGATTAGTATATCATCTAGATACACTAATACAAACTTGCCTATGTAGTCCTTGAGAACTTCATTCATGAGTCTCATGAACATGGAGGGGGCATTGGATAATCCAAATGGCATGAAAAGCCATTCATATAGCCCTTCATTGGTTTTGAAGGTTGTTTTCCATTCATCTCCTTCATTTATCCTTATTTGGTGATAACCACTCTTCAAGTCTATCTTGCTATAGTACTTTACATCACTTAGGTAGACCATTAGGTCTTCAATCCTATGAATAGGGAACCTATACCTAATGGTTATCCTATTTATGGATCTTGAATCTATACAAAGCCTCCAAGTTCTTCCTTTCTTTGGTGCTAGTATAGTAGGTATGACACATGGACTAATACTCTTCCTAATTAGACCTTGGTCTAAGAGTACTTTTATTTGTCTTGATATTTCCTCATTTTGTTGAGGGGTCATCTTGTAGGCTTCCTTATTAGGTAGGGTAGCTCCTAGAATTAGTTCTATCCTATTCCTTATAGCTATTTTAGGGGGTAGGGTTGATGGTTGTCCATCTCTTACAATACCTTGAAGATTGCAACATCCCTTGAATTTCCTTAGGTAACTCTACTTTCTTAGGCTCCTTATCTTCATTTCCCTCCTTTGGCCTCAACACCAATGTGAAACCTACACCTTCATTTTCTTCCATGGGTTGTAAGAACTCTTTTTCACTCACCATGAACACATTTGGACCAGTTGCATTTGCTTTAGCATCCTCCAATAATGACTGAATTTATAAGGTTACATTGTCTTTCTTGAAAGAATAGGAGTTCATTCATCCATCATGTATGGCTTGGTGATCAAATTTTCATGGTCTACCTAGTAGAAAATAACATGCATCCATAGGCAACACATTACATAAAACTTTGTGTTTGAACCTTCCAATTGAGAACTCCACCCATGCATGTTCATTCACTAACACGTGTTGGCCCTTATTTAGCCATGTGACCTTATAAGCATTAGTATGAGGTATCCTTATTAGTTTTATCTTGTTGACTACTTCCTCTGACATAATATTGTTAGTAGATCCTGAGTCAATAATGACTCTACACAATTTTCCCATCATCTTGCACTTTATCCTAAATAAAGATATTCTTTAACTTGGCTCCTCCTTCACTAGCTCTTTGATAAAAGTTCTTCTCATCATGTGGTTCTCTCCTTATTCTAAATTTAGTGGTACTTTGACATGTTTGTCTATTGTATTAGACTCATCTTGTACTAATTTTTCCCTCTTGTCACCTTCTTCTGATGAACCACCTTTCTCTAGAAATCTATAAGATGGATACCCCATCTGATTGCAATGGTAATATTTCATATTGGAAAAATAGTGGCCTCTTCCTCCTTGTTCACCAGTCTTTCCTCTAGAATTAGAGTTTCTTCGACTACCACCTCTACTTGATCTTCCTTCTTGCTGTTCACTAAATTTCACCTCACCTTGAGTCCTTGTATTTGAACTTTTCCCACCATACCCACCTCTTTGACCTCTATTATCCTTGATTTTAGCTTTACCTTTGGAGGTTTCTTTCTTTCTCTTGCTTTCTCTTCTATCTTCAAGGCCATTTGATAGCATTTCCTAATAGTTTTGAAGTTCACTAAATTGACCATTTAAGGCCATTCAAGTACCTTGCAAGCATAATACTTTCATCTTCAATCACCTTGGATCTCAAACATAGATTTTGAAATTCCTTAGTGTATGCTTGGAAATCCAAATCTTTTTGTCTAAGATTTTGTCTTCTCCTATGTAGTTGAACTTAATAGTCATCAAGAAGATAGGTCTACTTCACTTTTTTTTACCATACCCTTCCATGTAACAATAGGACATTTTCCGTCCTTCTCTCTTTCAATTTGCAAAAACTCCCACCAAGTAAAAGCTAAACATCTTAATCTAGACTTAGCCACCACAAATTTTTGTGCCTCAAAGATACCATCACATTCAAAATGGTTCTCAATGCTATCAATCTAGTCCACAACTAAGTCTAGATATATTTTTGCACTAAACAGTGGTACTCCTAGAGCTTTATCACTCAATGTTTTTAATGCCTTCAAGAATGGCTCTTCAAGAAGAACAAGGTCAAGGGTTGGTGCTTATTCTTCCAACTCTAATTCTTTCTCCCTTGCTTATTTATCTTCCTTTAGGCTAATTTTCTCTCTGACCCTATCAGCTTTGTCTTAGACTTCACCCAAGAGTTTCTCCATTTGAGCTATTCTCTCCCTTAGTGACTTATTGTCTTCTTCTTGTTCTTCAACCTTCTTGGCTAATTCAATTTTAGTCACCATGGTTGTGTCTTCTACTATTCCACTTGTTGTATTATCTCCCATTGATTATGTAGGCTAAAACATGAACCAAAAGCCTAATCAAACAGGGCTCTAATACCAATATGATGTATGAGTTCCAAGGGTTGCTTGCACTATTCCTCAAGAGACTTAGCTTGTCTCTTCTAGGTACCTATCCACCTAGGTCCCTAACTAGTTTTAGGTGATTAAATAACACCAATTCAAAATCCTCTCCATGAGTTTAATCCTTTGCGCTTACCCTTAGAAGACTAATACCTTGTTTAAGTACTCTTCCCACACTCACCTAGAAGGATCTAAACATAAATTGCTCTCTAAATTCATCCATCAATGTAAGGCCATCCATAATCTTGATATTAATCCATTTTCTTCCATTTTTAGCCAATTGGAAATATCTTTAGATCTCTTCCTTACTAATTTCAAGATTTTGCCTCCAAGAAACCTATTAAGGCCTAATTTAATTAGCCCTTGAAATCTACTAGTTCCTCTTTCTTGCAAAAACTTTCCACACACCTTATCAAATAAAATCTATATTGGGACACTCTTTTCAATTCTCTAAGAGATTTTTTTGGTCTCAAAATCCTAAGCTATCTATACAAGTACTTTCTATTATGTAGGGCAATTAGGACTAAAAGACCTATTTCCTAGGTCTAGACCACAAACTTGTTTAAGAACTTGTCTAGATGGATTTTTAAGGCCTCAATCTCTAGGAAATGTCAAGGTATGACTACCCCTTTTATATAACTATACTTGTTCCATATAGTACTTATATTCCCTACATGAAATCACTAATTCAGCATTGTCAAACCCTCAATCCAGACCTTCCTAGCTTGCCTAGTGCTTGACATTAACTTAGTTGAAAAAATCCTCTAGACTCCTAATTGAATATACATCATTTAAAATGGCTCCACTCCAAGATTCATCCACATTTACAAAGTTTTAAGAGTTGAATCTTACGTGAGAGCCATAAAAGAAAAAACTATCTTCAATAGACCAGCACACTGTCAAAACTAAAAGCAATTTATTTAACCTCCTAAAACTATTCTAAGAAACTTTCTTATTGAATGAAACACTCTTTACATAGAACCTAGAATAATATCCTACAACTATATTGAGTCTTTCAATTTATTTTTAAGAAATATGATTAAAAAACTCAAAATTATTATAACACTATTTAGTATTGTATTTCAAACACCCAAAATTACAATAACTTCCATCTCTCTCCCTTAGATATGAGTCATGGCTCACATATATGATATCTCCACTATTCTAGGGCTTGTTAATCAAGAATAACCTCCCATAACTTAGGGAATCCAAAGTTTCCATGTTGCATGCAACATTTACAATAATTGCAAATGTTGTCATGACAACGTTTTAGCAACATTTGGCATCTTTGCACTCATGCCTCTACCCTTGTTTATAGGACCTCTAACCTCCATGTCATGGGAATCCAAAGCCTTTTAAGGCCATAATAGCATTTCAAAAACCACTTAAAACTCTAAATCTAAGACACCTTAAAAACTCAAATTCCCTAACTCCTAACATTAAGGAATGTAAAAACAACTAACAAAGGCTATTAGTGTGACCTTAGTCCTAATGAAGAACTCACCTAGCCAACATTGAAAGAGATATTCTAAGGTCTAAAAACAACCTAACCTAACCTCTTGACTTGGCTAGGGTCAAGTACAAGCCAAAAAATGGAGGTTTCTTACGTGTGCTCTTGCACCAAAATCTCTAAATATACATCCTTAGAAAGAAATATAAAGAGATGCCTATTTAGAAGGAAAAGAACCAAACATTTACATAGTGCTTGAATAAAATCACAGAGTTGGCACATGGAAATGAAGTCATAGAGCAAGGGCATGAGATGACAACAAAATTTTAGTTCAAGGGTACACAAATAAAATCACAAAGCAAGGGGATGGAAATGAAATGCAAAGATCACAAGGGCACAAAAAGCAAATTGAAGAGCAAGGGCATGACAACCAAATGGAGAGATTATCGCAATAAAATCACAAAGCAAGGGCATGACAATGAAATGGAGAGATCATAGCAATGAAATAGATTGATTACAAGGGCACATAAATGTTTAGAGCTCTCCACCCTTGTTCAGATCTCTCCACACTCTTTCGGATGTGGCTCTGCATAATAAAAACAAATGGGGAATGATTAATGTCATTTTTTCTTTTCTTGTTTTTATATACTCACGTAGGCATCACAATTATGATTCTAATGTCAGTATTGTGACGGCAGCAGGGAAAATCACAAAAAAAATGTTGAAATTACCACAAATTACACCGCCATCACAAATTCCCATTGCAATTTGAACCCAAATGCTTTAGTGCTGGTTAAAGACAAAAACCTTTTAGTGGCAGAACACATGTTGGAGTTATTAGTAGAGCTTTAGATTTATTTGCACACATTAAAGATATTTCAAGATAACTATGATTAGACCATGTCTTTGATTTTTGAAGGTACATCATGATTTCCTCTATTATTTTGGCATAACCTTATAAATATTAGGCATTTATAACAAAAACAAGGGGGAAAGTATGTATATATGCTTATAAAGGAAAAGTATGTATATATGCATATAAAGAGGAAATCTATATAGAAAGAAGAAAAGAAGTTAAATAAAAAAAAAATTCAAATTAAAAAAATTAGAATAGTTGTAAGTGAGTTATAAAGTTTTTAGTTCAAACTTAGTTTCATAATAGAGCACAAAAAAAGGGAGAGTTTGATTGAAGGATTTTGATTTCAGATTTTATGCATGAGAAGTTTTTTCATCACTAATGCCAAAGGGGGAGATTCTTGACCTTATGGAAAGAGATATTGTCAATTAGTGCCAAAATACTTATTCATCATGAGAAGATAGTAGTGACCAAGCTACCAGATAGAAGTGTATCGACCAAGCTCATGTATGAACCAAGTTATCAATGCAAGTAGTGAGTAGTGTCAACCAAGTTGACAGTATCTATCAAGTTCTAGTGTCAACTGAGTTGATAGTATCGACCAAGCTCTAGTGTAAACCAAGTGAGTTTAGCATTCTTATTTTAGAATGAGAACCAAGGAAGTAGATAAGTGTGAGCTGAGCTAGCTAATTTTTCTGAGTGATTTGTATGGACCAAGCATATACTATCAACTAAGTGCAAGAGTTAGTTGAGTTGATAGTGTTGCTCGATTGTCTACAGTGTCACCTGAGTAAGCCATTGGACTCAAGTCTCAGCATTGAGCCAACTTGGTAATTAATTTTGAAACTATTGTAGTGTTATTGTAGCTAACATATTAATGCATTTGGATGGATATAAGTAAAAGTTACTTTGATTTTCCAAATGATGAATTATGAAGAATAATGGATAGAAGTGCATTGTATTGAAGTAAATATGAAAGAGTAGAGTAATTGAAGGCTACAAGAAATATTAAGGAAAGGTAGAGACTCATATATTATTGTTAGGTGGACAGTTCACATCAAAGGATCTTATTTAGAAAACCAAGTTACATAGAAAAGAACAGTCCATTGATTCATCCTAACAAGTGCATTAGTCAAATCCTTTACCAAGGTGAACCTAATAGTTATTTGAAGAATCTCTGGACCTAAGAATCCTTCTCACTCTTAGCTGAGTAGATCACCAGAAGTGATCAATTGTAAGCCCTAACAAGCCAACTATATTACTGTAGTAGTGAGGGATTATGGATGTCATCCCCATCCTAGTTTTACCTTCTACTTGGAAGGTTTCTAGGTTACCAAATACTATGTTATGGTGTTGTTACTGAATTTTTTTTTGTTCCATGCATGCAAGTAGGTTAGATAATATGATAAATTGGGATTAAGTGAATGAATTTTTAAATGATTCCTAATTCACCCATGCCCCCCTCTTAGTCACTTGATCATCATTACATTTCCAACATACAATTGTTTATTTTCTACAATTCCTTCCTTTTACCATTACATATTCCTTCACATTCATTTATTAAGATCTTTTTATTTATTGACATTTTAGTTAAGAAATAACAAATTGAATGTAAAAAAATAGGATAATAAGTGGTAAACAATTTCATTAGATTGTAATGCATACTAATGTGTATTAATAATATGTTGTAAGAAGATTATGTTCATTTAAATTCAAGCATTTATCATAGTTTGCAATTGTCTATATGTTTATATAACATTTAATTGCATGTTTAACTCATGTATCTCTAAAATGTAAATGTATATAATGACAAGTGAAAAAGCATTGATTCTTCTATGCCACAAGCTTGGATATATCTTTTGGATGAATTCAAATTACATAAGAGTGTTCTCTAAAATTGATTTTGTGTAAAGGATTAGTTATTAAACGAATGAAAAAATGGATGTTTGAAGAAATGTTCATTGTTATTTTCTTTCTTAGTAACATTTTTATATTAAAGCACCAATGTGTTAAACATATGTTAATGTAAAAGATGATTATTCAAGAAATTATGATTTCATTTATATGAAGTGGTTTATAGCTCTCATAATGAATGATGAGCAAGATTAATAGCTAAATCTATGTCATAGTACTACTTGGTTCAATACTTTTATACACTATCTACACTTGATTTTAAAATTTGAATTGAACTACTTGTTCAAAGAGATATCCAATGGATGACAAGTTGTGGTTATTTGGTGTTATTCATTTATACCCTACCAATAAGGTCTACTGATTTTTTTAATGTGTAAAAAAGAGTAACATGAAATCATAGGAAGAATTAAATTTGAGTGAATTTTCACCTACAATATATTGTATAAGAAGCTCACAATTTTTTAGGAAAAGGACACATTTATTTCCACCTTGAGAGAGATTGAATGGTTTAAGCTAGGAAAAACTTCGTTACATATTTCCCAAATAATCTTTAACTTTATCTATGACATTTCCCATGATTGGAATAAATTTATGTGTTTGTTAAGAAATTTTAATTATCTAATGTTAATTTGTCATCCATACAAGTTTTTGTGCTAAATATAGTTTTAGAGAATTATTTATGAATACTACTCTAAGAGATCGTGTATTAGATAGATAGAACCCAAGTTTTGTATTTAGAATTAGACATAGGTGTCAATTTGAGAGATTGTGATATGATGAACAAGATAAATGTGGATTTTTTGAAGAAGGGAGAAGGGAAAATTGAAATAGTTCATATTGGAAAGATGAGAAAAAGGCCATGTAACAAAGGAAATTTATAATTAGGATGTTGTGTAGTAAACAACAATCTAGCTAATGCTACCTAGTAAAATTAGACAGGTTATTGCTTGCTCTAATTATTTTCTCAATTCCTTTGTGGCTGATGTATTGGTGGTCAAAAGAAAAATTCCTTTCAAATTTGAGAGAATGTGAATGGAACACCCAAATCATGGATTAAAAATAAGAACAGTGGCAAATGAAGATTTACGAATCAACTATGTTTAGGGTAGCCAAGAATCATTATTTCCTTAAGATGTCTTATGATTTGTCACTTCAATATTCAAACTATGTGATATATTTCTTTCCTAAAACTTAAGTTTATTCTATAGAATAAATTGACCATCCTACATGTATCTCCTACATATTTCTGCCATTGTCATCAATAGACTTTATAAAATCAACTTTTAATTATGATTGTTTTAACTAAAAATAACATTCATAATAAATTTCTCAATGACTATAATTTTTTCTTTAAAATAAAAATACATATGTATAACATTTGTTGGATACTAATGTACCCTTTTTTATAGTTTTGAAACAAAAATGGTAAAATTATTCAATCAAAAATTTTAGTCTAAATAAATAGAAAGCATTAAAATTATCTAGTGATCTTACATTGTTATAATTTAAGGAATAGACCTCTTAACATAGTTCTAATAGATTTCATCTATCCATTAAATTACTTTGGAGGTGTGTTCTTATAGGTGTAATGGAGTATATTTTTCTTGATGGGGGATATGATAGGGATCATACCTATCACTCTGTGCTTCTTAATCACTTTAGATATTTTTTAAAAAATTTTATTTTCCCTTCTATCTACTTTGTTCATTGTCTCATAGTATCAATTATTTAAGGTCCAAACCTAATAAACCTATCTTGCACGAGGGTATTATGAGAATCATTACAGTTATGTGAACAAAATTATGCTAAAATTGTTGGTTAAGGGGGACAAATTGGGGAAAGGTAAAAGGATTTTAGCGGAATTAGGATTGGAATCCCCTCGCTCTAGAGAAAGGATGAAGGCTCAAGTCAATTATGTAGAGTTTGTCTTAGAATCTAAAGAACAAAGGGAATATGAAGAAGAAAAAGATATGATTGAGGGGAAGGGGAAAGCAGCTTGATGGACACTAATAATGCAAATGAAGTTGAAAATTATGTATATATGAAAAGATTGTTTTAGATTACTAATGACATGATCTTCCCTCCTCCATGTTCGATTGATAAATTGATGATTTTTCTAGAAGTAATCAGAGAAAAATATATTCAGGCTACTCAAGAGAATGTGAAAGAAGAAGATCCCAAAGAAGCTGGGTAAAAGCACAAACCTGTGTCACCCTTATACAAAGGGAAACAGATAACAAAATTATAACTATTCACCTTCAATGACATAAATCTTGTATTATTATTTAGAATTTGAAAATGAGGTAAAATAATGAAATGTGTAGAAATGGATGAAGTTTACAATTATAATTTTTAATAATTATTTAAAAAAAGAAATGATATAATTTCCTTTTTTTTAAAGACAACTTTTTAGTTGCCAAAAAATGTTGGAAATTAGGAGTCTATTTCCCACCACACAACTAAATTGAAATAAACTTATTTCCATTTGATCTAATATTATGTTATAGATAACATATGTACTACAACAACCAAAAAATAAAAATAGGCTTTAGACCTATATTTTCTCTTTTATAACAACTCAAATTTCAACTTATTCAAATTGATAGTTTTCATCTCCCACCACATTTTTCAAAATAAATCTATTCCAACCAAAGTAAAAATTATATATTCTTGAAGAGGACTCTCTCCTCTAGAATGTCATATAATTTTTAATTTTTTTGGATATGATATAATATGTTTTTCTTTCTCAAAATTGACATCTTCTAGAGTGTTAAAATACATACTTGTAGATTTTTTTAATTATAATATACTATATCTAATTAAAACACTATGAAATCTATATGAGAATATTCTTGACTTTGAGCTCTATAAAATGATATTTATATGTTATTAAAAAATATTGTAAAAAATAGTAAGAGTTATTGAAATATCAGTTTTCTGAAATAATTTTATTTCTTTAGTAATTGGATACTAACTACTATAAAACATGCATTTAATAGACATTTCCAATTGGAAAAGTGTAGGACCATATATAACTTAGCTAGAATAAATTTATCAAGGTCATATGTTTGAAAAAAACTGATTTTTAGATAAAAATACTCAAATTCAGTCATTCTGATAAGTCGACCTAAAATTTGACACAACTTTGTACTTTCACCCAACTATTAGTATTTTTTACTATGACAATTCAATTTAGCATGACGTGTTCATTTCTCTACAAGATGTTGAAACTAAGGAGATTGAGGACTTGACACATAGTTAGAAACTAATTGTGAAAATGGACAAGGCTTTATGGAAAGGGGAAAAGTAAGACAGAGGATGGGATTCCAATGCTACAAGTGGTTGATGAGGATGATTTTAATGTCAAGATTATGAAAGAAAATATCAATGATCTAGCTATCGACCCTCATCATGGTGTTTTGCAAATTGAAAAAGTGATTGCCCTCTACTCACTCAAACTGGATAAATGGACTTTCCATTCCCTTAAACTACATAATTTAAAATACAAATCTGTAGAAGGAAAATCAAGGAGATATAGAGTAAAGAGAACTAGAAAGGGTAGAAGGAGAAGGGTGTAGAGTAGAAGGGAAATCTAGAGATGACTAAAGAAATAAAGAGAAATTTTGACAAAATGGAAAATGTGACGAGGGATTCATTGACCAGATGCATAGGTCTTCTTGAAGCCACTATAGAGTGCATGAATAGGTAGTTGGATATATCAGATTAGGGTAAGGAGGTGAAGCTTGTGATTGATCTTGAGGAAGTTGAGAAGGAAGTGGAGGATGATAGTCTTGGAAAATATACCTAATCCAATACCAAGAAGAAGTAGAAGAAATGGTCCCAGATCGACAAAAATAATGTCAAAGAGCTCATAGATAAGATGAAAAAACATTCAACAAGAGCTGAACGAGAAGGTGGAACACATAGTCTAGCTTCTTCAACTTGTGTGTTGTCTCATATTTGTTTTTTCTCTAGTTAGACTATAAGTGTTTTACTTCATGTAGTTTTTTGTGCTAGGTTTTATTAGCCACCCTTAAACATCGCACACTAAGCTTTGACTTATTAGGTGTATGTGGGCCCTAATCTACATATCATTGAACACTCCCATTAAGTATTGTCCACTTTTCTATTAATTTTTCCATTCCCCTTTCCAACCACATTTAAGTGTTACCATATGAGTTAAACATTCATGATCTACATAGCATTTTCATATATGAGGCAAAAAAATAAGCAATGTTTAAGTTGTGTGATCAATATCACTAGATTTGTGAGTAGTTGTAATAAAAAATACAACACATTGAAAAAATTTA
The DNA here is from genome assembly GCA_028749045.1 of Cupressus sempervirens. Classification (NCBI taxonomy): domain Eukaryota; kingdom Viridiplantae; phylum Streptophyta; class Pinopsida; order Cupressales; family Cupressaceae; genus Cupressus; species Cupressus sempervirens. The sequence goes on from CM053791.1 coordinate 238,517,261, forward strand.
ACCCTCCTTAAAATTGGATAAGGTACGAATATTTTGACAAAGTGTAGAATATTTTTACAAAAATATACTACAAGTTCAACCAACATACCTCATAGGAGCTAATGTTGAATGAGTTAGGTTTTTGTAGGAATCTTATTTTTATTATTCAATGTGCATAGATCAAAACTACAGTTTATCTTCATGCTTGTGCAATGTCACAAGTCAAATCAATGAGATAAAAAATCTTTGTGCAATGTTACATAGCTTGAAAATGTTGTCCATTTTTGGGTGTCATAGGAATTGACATCAAATGAGTTTAAGCATCATAGTCCACACCTTCTCTACTCATTCAACATGTTTTTTTCATTCAATACCCACGTGGGAAAAAATTGAAGTGTATTGACAAATTATTCACAATCAAGCATCTTTTATCTAACATCAAGTTCCAAACTTGAGAGCCTCTGGGTGAAGATTTTATTCTAGATATACTCAAAGGATTATTTTGAGATAGGTTTTTGTGGAAAATGAATTTGGCCAACTTCCTATTGTGTTCATTATGGATTCTCCACATCATTTTAGATCCAAATTATTTATATTTCCACATGATCTTTCTAATAACTACACCCCCATTATTAATAGGTTTATAGATGTTATCCCATTTAGTGAGGGTGAGCTTATTTTGTTGGGATTTTTCTTGATGGATGAAGCATTTGATTTTTTCTTAAAGATTATCTATATCTTTGAATGTTAGGATAGACATGATATTTTATATGATTATAGTGAAATATGAATAGATTTGTTCATGGTCAGCTAACTAGCATTGGAGAGCCATCTAGATTTCTAGTTATCCATTTTTCTATCCATATTTTTAATGATTTTATCCCACACATTTGTAAACTTTTTCCCTTTCTCTAGAGGAATATCCAAATAATTGAAAGGACAAACCCCTTCATTAAACCCCAAAATATTGCATTTCCTATCTTGATCATTTGGATTCTATTGATCAATAAAATTTCTTACTTGTCAAAATTAACTATCTATCTTGAGGCTATCGTAAATAAATCAAGGTTGTATTTGCAGGGTTTTTCTTCATTGATGGAATATTTGTTAGGAAAGATGGTATCATCAATGAGTTGGTGAATGGATATGTTGGGAATTCCTTAGTTACCTTAATCCCTTTAATGAGTCCATATTCTTGGGATACCTTGGTCAACCTTCCAAATGCTTCATCCATAGTAAAAAATAGGAAGGGAGAGATAGGGCCACTCTCTGTAAGGGCTCTAGAGATATCAAAATAGCCTTCTAGAACTCCATTGAGTAAAATGGATATTTTGGGAGAGGAGATGCAACTAAAGATGAGGTGAATCCATTGTCTAGATAAACCAAATGCCTCCATGAATTTGTAAAATAATATCCATTATACTTTGTCATATTCCTTTTGAATATCTAACCTAACTAGAATACATAGACTTTTGTGGTTTTGAATAGAGTGGTTGAGTTCCTTGGTGATGATGATATCGTCCATAATCAACTACCTAGAATGAAGCTTTTTTTTTCATCAAAAATGATAAGGGGGGTAATTTTGAGCCAATTAGTGAGGGATTTGGTGAGTATTTTTTGAATAAATATTATATAATGTAATCAATCTGAAGTCCCTAGGATGGATTTCCTCTACTTTCTTTTAGATGAAGGTGAAGTAGGTGTGGTTAATTTCTCTAAGGATATCACTAGAGTTATTTCTACCTTTAAGGGTCTCTCATAGGTCATCACCTAGAAAATTCCAACATTTTTGAAACAATCTCACCTAGAATTTATTAGGTCTGCGCACCTTTTCAGGATGCATCCAGAGAATAGAAATTGTGATTTCTCCTTTGGTAATTTTTTTATTTAACATTTCATTATAATGTCTCATAGGTTATATAAAAATAATGTTCAAGAGGGTACCTTTAGTTGTTAAGTTCGACGATTCCTAGTTGTTTAGAATATTTTTGAAGATACTAGCTCATTAGCCATGGTTGTAGGATCCTTAATAGTGTTGCCTAGGATTTTTTAATTTTTGTGATCCTATTAATAAAATTTCTATATTGAGAGCTATTATATAATCATCTAATGTTTCTATTTCTCTCATATAGTCATGATTCTCTATATTTTGTTTTCCAGTATATATTATATTTTGCAAGCAAGTCATCTTTCTTATTTAGGAGGAATTTTCTTATAGAAGTAGCTATCATTATCCATCCAACTTATAAGAAATAATTTATTAAATTCCTTAATTTCCTATTCTACATTGGCTATTTCTTCAAATATATTTTTTAAATAGAGTGTACTGTAGGATTTGATTCTCAGCTTTAAGTTTTTTTAATTTGGAGACAAAAAAAAACCATTTTTGAGCCTTAAGAGGACTCTTCATTCTATCAACATATAACATGGTATATGAAATACTTATCCTAGAACCACATGTTTTTTAATTTGAAGGGTATTCTTTTCAGTTTGGGTTTTTTTGCAAGTTCCAGATAAACTAGGAAGTAGCTTGATCCTGAGATGGGTTTCATTCCAACTATTAGACTATGATTAAAGGAGGGAAGGTCTCAAAAAAATAGAACCTATCCAACCTCTCTATTCTAAGGTTATAACTTGATCTCCTATTATTTCATATGAAGGTACCATTGGAACTACTAATATCAAGAATTTTTTTGGAAGATATCCAACTCTTAAAGTCTCTTGATGCTTGGTTGAGAGTTTCTATACCAACTATCTTTTCCTAAAGATTTTTGATAACATTAAAATCATTTCCTATTACTATGTTGATAGAATAATTGGTGTAAAGGTAATTTTATAGTTCCTCCCATATATATAGCTATCGTGTGGTGGAAATAGGTCCATAAACATTGATGAGGATGAAAGAAAGATCAGATTTGATACTTCTAACATGGCCACTCATCCAATGTAGTTGATTTACTTCTAGGGTGAACTGGATAGATTTTTTTTTCTATATACAAGTAATTCCTTTTGATGTTGGACAAGTAACTTCCTGTCTAGTAAGACAAATTCTACAAAATCTAATTTAGTTTCTCATAGAATGATAAAATTAGATTCAAAGGACTTAAGATAGTACTTTTAAAGTAATTTTTTCACAAAAGCATTGAAGCCCCTAATGTTCCAAGAGGTTATATTCATGAAGCAAGTGGAAGGCTCTTCAACTTCCCATTGTTGAAAATAGAGGTAATATTGGATTGATTGCCAGCCTCATCATATCTCTTTCATAAATCAAACTTAGATTTTTGACCTCTTTTCTTGGAATTCCTACCACAATTGGGTAATTTACCACCTTGGATGTAATCTTGAATCCCGAAAACATTTTGAGAATGTTGGTACACCATATCTAGGGAATGAGGGTAGTGTTCCAATTTTGAAGAATGATCCAACTATTGGTCGCAAGCTTCCAATTTTATCTTTAAAGGAGATTTTCTAAGGAGAACATGATCCATATTGGACATTTGATTCAAGCCAATCATGTCATATGTTGATTCAAATTCCATAGCAATATTTTATGATGGCGGATTGTTGTTCAAATTTATTAGGGTTGTACTTTAAATCTCTAGGAACCAAGATTGCAATCCTGACTTCTCAACAATTTCTTTTGGAGCCCATCCTGAGTACAAGATAGTTCTCCCATCAAGTCACTAAGTTAGAGCATTCTAGTTTTTAGGGTTTTTATTATAATCACTGGCAATATCTAGCCTGCTTAGAGTTGGGGTAGGATGATAAGAAAGTTTCTCCAAAGAGGGGCAGTTAATCACCCATATCAAGTAGTGATAATTCACAAGGATGATATTGGGATCATGCATTAGTAAAAATGGAAATTTCCTAGCCATTTAAATTAATGAGAAGGTATGTGAGGATGTACATTTATTAGGGTTAATGTTCAAAATAGTGACCTATATGAGAAGGAGCAGGGGGTTAGGGAATTGATACCATGGTTGGAGATGTAGGGGATGTTAGGGATTGATATTTATAAGAAAGGTCTCCATCTTGAAATAAATTTATTGAGAGGTTTTGTGATTGGAAATATGGGTACAAGAGTCTAATTTTAGGGTTTGCATAATCACTTAAGTTGGTTAAAATTTCTCTATTAGAGATAATCTACTAGCATTAATATTTACAACATATAATTTTGGTAAAAATATGAAGGATGTATATATATTGAATATTTTCATCTTGGAGGGATTCAGACAGGGGTTAATCAATAGGAGAATCTTGCATTCTTCCTATGATGATCTTTAGTTTTCAAACCCTAAAAAATAACCAAAGCCATTGTCCATACTCTCAAGAATATATTTATTGACAAGGGAGAGTGGGAGCATTCCCAAATTGAACCATACAATGATTCTTTGCATTTTCCAAGACAAGGAGTTAAAATTAGAAGGAAAATCCATAAATAGGAGGGGGAAACCCTCGAAGCAAATTTACCTTAATAGATTCTACAAGATAATTCTTGAGAGTGTCTAAATAACACTCAAAGCATAAATAATTACAATCAATATACAAAATACTTGCATGTTTTGAAAATGTGAAATTCCAACAATCCACCATACTTGAAGAATTTTTCCCTTTCCTAGTATGTCAACAATTTATAGGAGCTTAATGATGAGCTAGTATCTAGAATTGTCCTAGTTCTATCATCCTTATGAAAAAGAGAAGGAGAGATAGGGATTTTGGATGCTTCCTTGTTCGTTGAAGTTATGGATTTACTACTCGATTTGATAGATCTTCCCAGGGGGATTTTCTTAGTTCTAGAAATGAAATGTGGAATAAAGCATGGTAATAGAGTTTCCCAAATATTGTCCACTCTGAAAGGAAGGGGTTGATTAAGGAGAATGGGTGGGTATTTCAAGGACTTCCTTCTCCTTCTAGATTTATCATGTTATTCCTTCCTTGTCATTATTGGAAATCTTTGTTTCCTATGATTCCAAGCTGATCAAAGAATGATGCTTCTTGCATTACTGAGGGTTTTCTTCTTAGTTTTTCTAATAACCCAAAATGAGAAACTTTCCATCAAGAAGTGCTAAGAATTTTATATTGGTGCAAACACAGAAATACTCATCCTCCATATAGAAGGATGATCATAGGGGAATGGTATGGAAAATGAAAATAATAGGATCTTAATCAATGTAGAGAGAAAGTAGAAGATTTGATTCCTTCAAAATTTCATTGTTCATCAAATGTTTTGATATTAATATTTTTAAGATCTCCAAAACTTCATGCATGATCACTTTTTATCTCTCATTAGAAAATTAAAATTGAAATCAATGCATGGACATGAAATTTTGATGAAAATGATAATGAAAATCAAATGAAATTAGTAGATTTAATGTTAGTTTATTATCCTCATTATTACCTTCAACTTCTATTCCATTTTACATATAGACTAAAGGTCTTTTCTAAACTATTTATTTACATCATGAATGATCATGTAAGTGAACATATCACACAAACATTACCTACCAAGAGGTTGATTACAAATTTTAGTGAACTTATTCTATCTTTATGCTTTCTCACATCAATCCCTGGACTTTGTGGCTCTCTTTCTACCTAAAATTTTGTTCGAATTCTTTAGAATAACTAAGAGAAGGATGAATCAGTTATCCAAGGTCCAGATGTACAAATAAAACTTTTAGCATCTTATTGAACCCATATCCATAAAACATATTTATCATGCATGCATCTATTAGATCATACAATCACTTAAACTTGTAGATTAGTGTCAAATCAACTTTACAAAAATGTAAGCATGAAGTATAACAGATTCAATAACACATTTGACACAATGATTTTACATGGAAACACAATTTGGGAAAAACCATTAGTACCATGTTACTCATTATCACTCTTTTGAACTGATGCCCTGTGAAAGGCTGGCCTTATAAAGGTTACAATACACACTATTAAATGTGACTTGATTAGAGGATTTCAATCACCCTATTAGCAGTGAGCCTTGTTAGAGGACTTTAGATCATTCACTTGGAATTTTGCTCGGTTAAAGGATTTAGAAATGACTATTAGGTCAACTTTTATCCAAAGGACTTTCCCTAGATTGGTACAATGATTAGAAAGTAACAGTAAGGCTTGATCTGATAAAAACTTACAACATATTTGTAGATTATAGATCTTCTTCTTAGTCCTCCCTTCTACTTGGCTTTCAGACACTTTAGATCTGATATCTTGTTCACCCTTCAAACATCCATACCCTTAAGACTTATTGATTTCCTTGCCAATAGTAGTCTCTTCTATTCGGTCTCTGAATGAAGCAATACCCTAGACTCCTTGTCTTCATTAAGTTCTCACACATGACAACCTTTGCTTCTAACCAGCCATCTCTATAAATAGAAAATTAATATCTTTTTTCATTCAACCTCTATTTTCCATTTTATCATTAGGTAGGATTAGGTAGGTTTCAATGAATCTACCCATATTTTCATTTTATTCCCTTCGAGAAAATTCTCCTTCAATACTTTTTAAATTCACCTCAAAATGGTTTACCATGAATTCTATGCCACAAACTCATCATATTTATCTTCCATACACTTCACAAAATTCAAGAAAACAAAATAGTCAACTTAGATTCATCAAATCCATGACTTAACATGAATACTGGCACTTGGCATCAATATGTTGTTACTCAGCATCCATACTATTCTTCCACCCCTCATCAACTAGATCACTTGACAAACACTAAACTTTACTAGTGCTTAGCATCAACTAAACTTTAGTCAACTTACACTATATCAATTGACATACACTAAATTTTGACTTGTTCATCTTCAACTTTTTTTATGCTTAGCTTGCACTAACTTTGCTTGGCACCTACTATCCACTCGGTCAAGCTTGGAAGACTCAATTCTTCTTACTTGTTCTTCTAGACTTTTCCTATGTATCCATCCTATGCAACCTTAAGTAGATAATCAATGCACTATAACATCACTATCTTAACTAATCTTTGTACTCCTTTTTCATACCATAACTCAAACTTTCCTCTAGGTACTATTGTTATCTCATTTGATCAAAACCTCCTCATAAATCAAACAAATGATAGTACTCAAATCATCTAAGCAATTGTCTTACTAGAAAGTAGAATGTTTAACATCAATGAAAAAATAATGATTGAAACACATTCTCATACTTATATCAATCTATTTTCAACAATCTTCCTCTTTGGCATCGATGGAAAACTAGTTCAACTAGTGCAACAAACAATAATACCAAAAAGAAAATAATTCCTTGTATTGAAATCTCTCCCTCTATTAGCAGCTTTCATCTTCTATATAGGTGACAAAATTCTATTCTAAACAACAAACAATCAATTCATCCTTATGACTCCCTCTTGATCACTTCTTATATCCCCCTCAACACTATCTCCCTCTAAATAGGTATATGTAATCATTTCTTTCTCTATAGTAATCAGTAAGTACACTATCTCCCTCTAAGTAGATATTCCATGTTCCTTCTATCTCCCTTATATTTCTCCCTTTCTTTGTCTTTCTCCCTGTATCTTCTATCTGTATAATATTTTCAGTAATATCTCACTCTTTTACAACAATGTCATAGACTTGACATCTTAATATGCAAATATGAATATTTTTAGTTTCTCCCTCTGTCACCTAGCTTGTGACTGATTTGTAGCTCTAGCTCTTTGATTACTTTGGGTTGCTCCTAAAGTAAGATCCACTGCATCGATGTGTAACATATGTCAATCATCTCAATTGATGTAGGGCACTTCTCATACTTCTTAAATAGCCTAGGATAGGGGTACCACCCCTATTTTACCTCTTAGATACTCATAAGCATCCTTAGGTAATGCTTTTGTGAATATATCAACTATTTCCTCTTCTATATTAACATATTCCATCTTCACATCTTTATATTGAACTAACTCTCTTAACTAATGATACTTGATTGCAATGTGCTTATTCTTTGTGTGCATCATAAGATTCTTTGATATATTTATAACACTTGTATTATCACAATAAAGTATCACAGGTTCAATGATTTCCTCCTTCATACCTTTGAGTAGTTATTTGATCCATATAATGTTTATACAATTTACTCTAGTAGCAACATATTCAGCTTCAACAATAGATTGAGATATGTAGTTCAATTTCTTGCTAGTCCATGTAACCAGCCTTTTTCCTAATAAAAATGCTCTTCCACTAGTGCTCTTTCTGTCATCAATATTTCTAGCCCAATCAGCATCAGTGTAGGCTCTCAACTCAAAATTTTCATTTTTCTTGTAGTATAGACCATAGTCTTCTATTCCTTTCAGATATCTCATTATTCTTTTAAAAACCATCAAATGATTCTACCTAGGATTAGTAGAGAATCTTGCAACTATCCCAATAGATAATGTAATATCAAGTCTGCTATGTACTACATATTGCAATTTTCCAATCCTAGACCTATACAATGTTTGATTCACCTCAGCTGAAACATAATTCTTTGACAATTTGTGTCCTATCACCATATGTGTGCTTACTAGCTTGCAATCTTCCAATCCAAAAAAAAATTAGTATCTCATTTACATATTTTGATTGAGTGATGTATATACCATATTTCATTTGATGTACTTGAAAACCCACAAAGAACTTGATCTCTCCAAACATAGACATCTCAAATTCTTTCTTCATTTCATTTGAAAAATATTTACGTAAATTATCTTGACCTCCAAATATGATATCATCAATAAAAATTTCAAATTGTCAAATACCTTTTCCTTTCTCTATCTTCAAGTACAGATTACTAAACTATTATCAGTCCTCTCGAATCCAATCTTCACAAGATAATTGTGAAGCCTTTCATACCATGCTCTTGGTGCTTGCTTCAAACCATATAAAGCTTTGTGTAGTCTACATACCATGTTTTTGTTGTTAGCATCAACAAATTCTTCTAGTTGTACTATATAAACCTCTTCTTCTAATACACCATTCAAAGATGTAGATTTAACATCCATTTGATAAACTTTGAAACCTTTGTATGTAGAGTAAGTAAGAAAAGTTCTTACTCCTTCCAATCTTGCAATAGGAGCAAATGTTTCTCCGTAGTCTATCCCTTCTTCTTGTACATACCCCTTGCAAACTAATCTTTCCTTATTCTTTGTTACTTCACCATTTTCATCAAACTTGTTTCTATACACCCACTTGTTGCCAATTACATTTTTATATTCTAGTCTAGGAACTAGAGTCCATGTCTTTTTTTTCTTAATCTGTTCAATCTCTTCTTTCACGGCTTTACTCCAATCCACATCTTCTAAGACATCTTTCACTTTGTTAGGTTCACACATGCTAAGAAAACATGTATCATTTCTCAACTTGTTCCTTTTCATTGTTGTTTCATCTTTATCTCCAATAATTTGTGCAACAAGGTGATGTCTCTTGACATACTTTGACAATCTTGGTTCTTCTATGTTTTCCTCATTTGGTCTCTCAAATTTTGAATCACTGTGTACTTCTCTATTAGGTAGTTCAACATCTTTTTCATGTAAACTAATCTTAGAATCACAATGTGCCTCAACTTCATTTTGTAACTCAACACCTAATTGTAGCTTAGTTCCTCGTGAATACAACTTAACATTCATAGCATATGACTCGACAGTCACTAAAACTTGTTGTTGATTTGTAACTTGATTTACAACATCTTCATTAGTAGGTATACCTTCTTAAAATTATACAAATGATTTGTATTCCTCTGGTTCCTTCATAGGTTCAACCTCATGTACTTTTATATATTCATCAAATTTCACATTTGCACTTTCCTCAACTTTGTTAGTGTTAGTATTTAAACACTTATAAGCTTTACTTCTTATGGAATAGCTAATGAATATACCTTCTTCAGTTTTTGCATCTAGTTTACCATTCCTTAAATCTTTGAGAATATAAGACTTGCTCCCAAATACCTTAAAATATTTTACATTGGGGAAGTATCCATACCATAGTTCAAAAAGTGTTGAATAAGTACTTTTTTTTACTTGTACGTAGCTCAAGGTATAGATAGATGTACTTATAGCCTCTCTCTAGTATTTCAAAGCAACATTCTTCTCCATCATGAGTGTCCTAGAATAGTTCATTATAGATTTGTTCCTCCTTTCAGCAATTCCATTTTGTGGAGGGGTTCTTGGGGCAAATGTCTATCTTTTGATTCCTCTGTCATTACAAAACATCCCAAACTCATTTGATGTAAATTCTCCTCCTTTGTCAGATCTCAAACATTTTAGAATTTTACCTATTTCCTTCTCAACTCTCCCTAAGTACCACTTAAACATTTGGAAAACATCATATTTCTATTTCAGAAACATAATTGTCATCATCCTAGAATAATCATCAACAAATAGCATAATGTACTTATCAACTTTGTAGCTTTTCACATCAATTGGTCCACACAAATCAGTGTGAAAAATCTCCAAAATTATTTTAGAGGTATGAGTCTTACTCTTAAAACTTGATTTTGTCATCTTGCCTAACTAACATTGTTTGCAAATTATATTGTCAGGTTTCTTCAACTTAGGAAAACCTCTTACTCTTATCACGTTACTGATACTAACCAAGTTATCAAAATTAACATGACATAACCTCTTGTATCATAACCACACATCATCAAATTCTACAATTAGATGGGTAGCATCATCCATATCAAGATAGAATAGATTACCTCTATTTTGATCAACTTTTCCCATTAGTTTTCTATCAGTATCATATATCTTAGTAATCTTGTTCTCAAACTCAACCTTATAACCTAAAATATTCAAATGTGGCACACTCAACAAATTATAGTTAAGTCCTTCAACATAATAAGCATTGTCACATAAAATCTTTTTTGTGAGTTTGATAGAACCTTTTCCTTTTATCAGATAGGGTGTGTCATTACCAAACTTTACACTATTTCCATCATAATAATTCAAGGTAATTAACTTACTTTTATCTCTAGTCATGTGATGTGAACATCCATTGTGAATGATCCATCCGTCATTCTTGTTCAAACAAGACACTAGTGCAGTTGCCTCATCTTCATCAAAATCATCCTTCATTGAAACATACACCACTTCATCATCATGATCATCAAATCCACCTTTAGTTTCCTCTTTTGCAATATAACAAGACTTCTTTCCTTTGACTTTGTAATCTTTGTTGTCCTCATCTCTTCTACTTTTGTACTTGTGTCCACCTCTATAGTTATTCTTCTCTAGACATTTAGTAGCAATATGACCAGCCTCACTACAATTAAAATACATGATAGGAAACTTACCTTTGAATTTTACTTTACCTCTATGAAATCTCCTTGCGAATACTACTTCAAGATGGTCGACATCTTCCTCATCTATATCACTATCACTAGAAACACATTTTACCTACTTCTTCTTCTTCTCATTAGGTTCCTTCAATGATAGCTTAGCTTTGAAAGTAGATTCAACATTATCAAATTTGAAGTTATCAAAATTAGATAGCTCAAAGAAAGTCAACCTACCTACTAGACCTTCAAGAGTTAGATTAGAACTAGGTATACATCTTAGTTCTTGTATTGCAAAAACTCTAATAGCATAGATGGGCAACATTGTTCTCAAAACTTTGCTTAGTATAGTCTCATCATCTATGTTACTAGTAGATCCTCTTATAGCATTAACAACATCTTTTATCCTAGAGCAATATTGAGCAACATTCTTACCTTTTTGCATTCACATATCATCAAACTTACCTCTAAGACTTTCAGATTTGGCTCTTAGAACATTTGTGTCTCCTCCATAAATGGTGTGAAAAGCATCCCATATTTTCTTTGCACTGTCATAACCCTTTATGTCATCAAACTCAGCATAACTTAGGGTAGAGGCAATCTCCAACATTGTATAGTTGTATTCTTTCTTATTTTTCAGATCTTCAACAATTAGGGCTCCAATAGGATCAACATGCTCTATGATGATGGTAGATTGTACATGATCTCCAAGACCTCCTAGGTGTATCTTCATCAAACTTTTCCATGCAGGAAATTTATCTCTATTAAGCTTGGATAACTCTCTTTCTGAGATCTTCATCTTTTTCTTCTAGTACCTTCAAAGTAGTCCTTTTAAGTAGATGGCTCTAATACAAATTTTTGGAATTCTTTAGAATAATTGAGAAGGGGTTGAATTAGTTATCCAAGGTCTAGACATACAAATAAAACTTTCACAGCTTAGTGAACCCATATCCATAAAACATATTTATCATACATCCATCCATTAGATCATACAATCACTTAAACTTGTAGGTTACTATCAAATCAACTTTGCAGAAATGTAAGCATGAAACATAACAGATTCAATAACACATTTGACACAATGATTTTACATGAAAACCCAATTTTGGAAAAACCACTAGTAACATGCTACTCATTCTCACTCTTCTAAAGTGATGCCCTATTCAAGTACAACCCTATTAAAGGTTATAATAAACATTATTAAATATGACCTGGTTAGAGGATTTCAATAACCCTATTAGGAGTGACACTTGTTAGAGGACTTTAGATCATTCAAAAGGATTTACAAAAATGATTGTTAGTTCAACCTTAATCCAAAGGATTTACCGTAAACTAGTACAATGATTAGAATTTAACAGTAAGCCTTGATCTGATAAAAAATTACATTAGACTTGTAGATTATAGATCTTTGTTTCAATCATCTCTTCTACTTGGTTTGCACACACTTCAACTCTAATAGCTTGTTCATCCTTCAAGCATCCATACCCTTAAGCCTTCTTTCTTTTCTTGCCACTAGCAGTCTCTTCTGTTTAGTCTTGTCATCCTTAGGTTCTTGCACATGACAACCTTTTCTTTTGACCAATGATCTTTATAAGTAGAAAATTAAGATCTTTTGTTGTTCAACCTCTATCGTCCATTTTAGAGTTAGGTATGATTAGGGAGGATTCAATGAATCTACCCATCTTTTCATTTTATTCCCTTCTAGAAACTTCTCCTTCAATCCTCTTTGAATTCACCTCAAAATGGTTTTCCCTGAATTCTGTCCCACCAACTCATCATAGTTATCTTCCGAACTCTTCACAAAATTCAAGAAAACAAAATAGTCAGCTTAGATTTTTCAAATCCATGATTTAACATGACTACAAGCACTCGACATCAATATGTTGTCAATTGGCTTCCATATTGTTCTTCCACTCATCATCAACTAGATCACTCAGCAAACACTAAATTTTACGAGTGCTCAGCATCAACTAAACTTTACTCGACTTACACTGAATTTTGACTTTTCTTGGCTCCAACTAATTTTCTACTTGGCTTGCACTAACTTTGCTCAACACATACTGTCCACTCGGTCAAGCTTGGTAGACTCAATTCTTCTTACTTGTTCTTTTGGATTTTGTTAGTGTATCCACCCTTTGCAACCTTATGTAGATAATCAATGCACTACAGCATCACTGTCTTAACTTATCTTTGTACTCCTTTTTCATACCATAACTCAATCTTTCCTCTAGGTGCTATTGTAATCTCATTTGATCAAAACCTCCTTATAAATCAAACAAATGATAGTACTCAAATCATCTAAGCAGATGTTTTACTAGAAACTAGGAGGTTTGACATCAGTGAAAAAACAATGATTGAAACACATTCTCATACTTGTATCAATCTATTTTCAACAAACTTAACTTCAATCTGTAGAAGAAATTGATCATCTTACATGTTGTTGCTACATATTTCTATAACTATTGTAAATGGATTTTGTAAACTCAAATTTTAATTATGATCATTTCGAGGGAGAATGCCATTCCTAATAAAGTTCTTAATGATTATAATCTTGTTTTAAAAACCAAAAAACATCCTTATAGAGTTAAAACAAACAAGGCAAGGGAAAAGAGGAGAACCCCAAATATGGGCCCTGTTGAACATAGACCCTCATCTATTATATCTATAAGAAAGTACATATTAAATTATGTATATTCTATAGCATATAGTTAGCTACAACATTTTTACAAATTGTCACAATTTTATAATGGACAAATAGTTTGTGCAGATTACCTAAGATGGTTCTAGAAATGGTGTATGCCAACCATACACAGTTGGTGTTGATAATTAATTTATCTTTCTCACATCTCCCCATAAATTAATTATCCATTTTTTTGTTAGATATCTCCCCATAATCTAGAAACTATGGGTCCCGACCTAAATCCTTGTTAGGTACTGATTTATAATCATTTTTGAAATACTCTCATTCAATTTTTTTCCTCCACATCAAAATCAGTTTGGTTTTTTGTCATTTAGCCCTAAGTGATGCAAATTTTAAGTGGCTTAAAGCTCACCATGAACTTTGTGAACATCACACAAGTGATTTCAAGATCACAAATTATTTTTCATGAAAGTGGTTTTGCCTCACCACAAACATCACTCACAAATGGTTTTAGAACCACCATAAACTCTACACTCAATTACTTTTCAAATCAAACATACACTAGTTCTAATCACCACAAATTATCATTACACAAAAATCATCATCTCTTTGGCATTTTCTTCTTTTGTACTTGTATCAAAACTAATCATTGAGTCCATATAAAAAGAAATATATCTACCGAGATATATGGGTTCTCAATCATTGTACTCGTCAATTCTATAGGAATCCTTTTTGGATACATTGTTCATCAATATGCCAAACCAAACTCTATGGTGTCAAGTACAACCAATAATGAACCCCTTACAAAAGCTCATGTATTACACATTCACTAGATTTTCCTAGGGGGACATGCTCTTAATATTTTTTTGAAAATACATTGTCCACAAAATATAAGCTTTTCAACCTTATCATGAGGGATATCATCCAAAAAAAAATCCAATTTAAGCAACCAATGACACAAGACTATTCTACCATTCTAACACTAGCATAATCTTCTTGATAAACTTCAAGCAACTAAGCATCCAACAATCTTTAGCATATCATCTCAACTCTAATCCAAAACAATTTCAAGCTCAACCAAAACATTCATCTTAGACAATTCTTTGTACCATGACAAAAAACTCTAACACACCATCTCATCATTTTAATGGTTTTTTTACCTAAAGAAAATAATTCTAATAACTATATACACACACATAATCCATTCACACCCTTTTGAAAACTTATTAAGGACATAGTTTAAAAACTCATTTGGAACTCACCTTTTTCACAATGATTTAATAATGAATCACATGTCTCGAACAACTTTAGCCTCAACATTGAGATTCACTTCACTTTGCACTCTTTTGAAATCTTCTTAACAAAAATATTAGCTCATATGTATACACATAGAACCTTCTTGAAGCACTTGGAAATACACTAACCGCAACAATCTTTTCCAAGACAATTCCCATCTTTGGCACCAATGGTTATTTGGCACTTTTTTACCTTCCTCAGCTTGTCATCTTGCTTATATTCTTCTTGCAACAACATTCTCCACATTAAACAATTAATCTATCACATTCTTTAGCCAAATACACCATCAGGAAACTACCATTGAAATGTTGTTACTATTATTTTCACAACATCTTGACACACTCTCACAAGAAGTGTGTATGCAATCTTTGACACTCCTACTTGCACATAGGTGCTCCACAAACTACTAATCTCTAACTAACAGCTTCACACAATGTTCTATTTTTTCCTTTGCTTTGCATACTCCTCACTATTGCATGATCTTTAGCAATCTCAGCGCACTATATACTTGGGAAGCTTCAACTTCTTTTGCATCTATCACTTTATTCACAAGTAAATGCTCTAGCATTTAATCTCTCTTGAAATGTCCTTCAAACTACTCACTCTTCATTGATCTACATTTATTCACTTCACCATAACAAGTTTTATCAATCTGAAAACACACTTATGTTGTGGGATATTGTTCACCACTCTCATCTATACCTCAAATGTGTTGCACAGTACTCTCACCTTTTTGCTCTGATATCAAGTTAAAAAAAGAAGGGAATGGAGGAAGAGAAGAAATTAGAGGAGAAAACCAAGTATGGGTTCTGTCAAAAACAAGCCCTCATCTATTATATTTATAGGAAAATACATATTAAACACTATCTATATTGTAGCATAGAGTCAGCTAGAATATTTATTCAAATTGACACATTTTTATCATGGACTACTAGTGTGCACAAATTAGTTAACATGGTTCTACAAATGGTCTCATTGAGGTCATACACAGTGCTAATAATTTATTTATCTTATTCACATATAGCATTTGCTAAATATCAATACATCCTTGTTTTCATAATTTCAAGAAAAATAGTATACCTAATTACTCCATAAAATATTCTAGACTAAAGAAATAGAAAGCTGTAAACCGATCTAGTGATCTTCAATTGTTAATACTAATGTGTTATGCCTATTAATGTAACTAATAGATTTAACTACGAACAGCTGGTTGATTTTAAATAGACTAGGGATTGTTCTATGTTAACACCAGTTCCTGTGACTTTGTTTTTTATTTTTTAATCAAATGGATGGGATACTCCGTCAACGAACGGTTTAAACATCACACACTAAGGCTTGATTCCTAGTGCAAAAGTGTTAAATAGTCAAAGTTTGACTTACTTTTCCAGGCTTAATTTCTTCCTTAATCTATGATGTTTAAGGCTGGCCGTCAACCGAAGGTCAAAGCTTCTAGCTTGAACGGCCTATATATGAAAATGAAGAAAAGGAATGGTCATTGAGTGAAAATAAATCCCTACACGTTTCCAAAACAAAAATAGTTAACCAATTGCATCGTCTCCAAAACGGCATACGACTTTGAATACATCACTTCCGAAGAAGTTATCGCCCCGCCTTTAAATGGGTGGCCATGATGCATTGCATACCATCTCAATCTTTGGGCTGCAATATGATCATTAAGAATCCTCTCTGCATTTTGAGTTTGTAAAGACACGCAACTCCGAACATGGGAAGTTTGGCGCACATGAAAATAAGCACAATATTAATGCTCGTTGTTCTCTCCCTTGCAATTGGTTTTCTGGCTCATGTATCCGCTCGATATAACCTCCCAAATCCTTCAAACAAGAATAACGCCATTACAAATTTCAGGCAGTCTGCTGCTTCCACCTGCGGCAGCTCTCCGTGCCCTCCCCCACCAGCAGCGCTACACAAAAAAGTCGCTTTATCAAATGATAATGCAGCTCTAGAAATGGAGGAGTTAACTGTTTCTAGCTCAACCTGTGGCGATTCTCCATGCCCTCCACCACCACCAACATTGCTATACAAAAAAGTTGCCTTGTCAGACCATAATAATAATAATAATAATGGGCTCACAAAAATGGAGCTGTCAGCTGTTTCTACTCCCAACTGTGGCTCCTCTCCATGCCCTCCACCACCACCACCATCACAACTACTCAAAAAAGTTGGTGCTGCTTCAGATATTCAGCGTAACGACATCTACTAAAACCCGTTTTTCTTTCCTCGTCTATTCTTATGCCTAAACATTAGTTGCTCCAAATAAATAAAACCAGTTGTTTTCTGTGATTCTGTCCTTTCATTATTTTCATTCATTTACTAGGTTCCAATAATATATCGATGAGAATGCATCTGTTCTTAGCAAAGCAGCCACCTGTTGGTTGGTTATATAATGTCTAAATAGATCTTGCCTACTATCCATACATAGTTGTCGCGCCAAACAAAAGAGAACATTTTTTTGTCTGCAATTCCTTCCTTTCGCCATGATTTCATACTAATTCCTTCACGATCAATTTTTATTATTATTGTTTTGTTTGGTTCGACCAATCAATTTTATAATAAAGACGTCTCGTTCACTGATCAATATTGTAAACGACAAATGGAAACATGACAAGCGCCATATACAAGAATGCCGGTTATTCATAAAGAACCAAAACTAATGCGTTGAAGGCAATATTATATATATGTGGTAAGGAAGTAATGAAAATATGATAATTGCCGTGTTATAAAAAATAAACAGAGATAAAGCCACGCGTATAAATGTGCTGATGGAGGCTTTAAACCTTTTTAAAACTAGAAAGGAGAATGATATGTAGCATTATGTACAAATTTAAAAGAATGAATATGAATTATTGGATGTACTTTTTATCATTGATATTTTAATTAAGAAATTTAAAAATGTAATGTCAACAATCTGATAACAAGTAGGAGGGAGTTTCATTATTTAGTAAATAATACATAATAAAGTGCATTAATAGTATATTAATATTATCAATAATCATAATAAAGATTTTTGTCATTCAAATTTATGTATTTATCAATTATCTTTATGTTTATTAATATTGAACTGATAAGTACAAAAATATTGATTTATTTATGGTACAATAAAAAATATATCTTATGGATCAATTAGAAGAAATAAAGATTGTACTTTAAAATATATTCTTCTACAACATATGTGTATTGGATTATGTGTGAGTTTATATCTGTGTGTGTGTGTGTGTGTGTGTGGGACATGTGTGTGTGTGTGTGTGTATGTGTGTGTCTATATATATATATATATATATATATATTCATAATTTTTTGAAAAGATGGTCATCATTATTTGCATTCTTAATAGTATTGTTATATTAATGTACCAAGGAGCTATACATATTATCATGTAAAATATGCTTATTCAATAAATCATGCTTTCATTTATATGAAGTGGTATATATCTCTTATAATAAATGTTGACCAAGATGAATATTAAAATTTATCTCATAGTACTATTTAGCCCCATACTTTCATCGACTTACCACTCGTGATGTTAAATTTTGAATCTAATTGCTTGTTCAAGGAACTATGTAATAGATGACCAATTGTGCTTATTATTACTATCTATTTATACCCTTTCATAAGATCTATGGATCACTTTATTTGTAAGGAATTGTAACACAAAACCATAATAATAATTCAATTTGAGTGAAGGTTGACGTAGTATTTATTGCATAATCTATTTTTTGAACAAGAATTTCGTGAATTTTTTAACAAGACACATTTATTTCCACCTTAAGGGTGATTCAAAGGTGTAAACTATAAAACAAAAAATTGCATACTTCATAGCTAATCTTTATATTTATTTATGACATTTTCCATGTAATAAATGATCTACCTGGCCCTTGGGAAGTTTTGATTATCTAAGGTCAATTTATAAGGAGAAAGAAGATAGTTTTCTTAGAGATCTTTTATTAGAGAGAAATATATTGATTTTTGAGTTTAAAATTAGACATATGTATGAATTTGAAAGACTGTGATGTGAGGAAGATGATAAATGCAAGTTACTATAGGGAAGGAGAAGGGAAAAAGTTAAATAGTTTGCATTGGACAGATGAGAAAAGGAACATGTATCAAGGGGAATTTATAATTTGGCTACTATCTTGTAAAATTACATATGTTTTTTTTTAATGTAGTAGCTTGTATCAATAAGTAACCATGCAAAGAAAGAAGAAAATATGCCATAAATTCTTAAAAAAATAAAAGATTGTATTAAGATTTCTAGGAAGGAAAGGGTGTAGTCTATGTAGTTGAGGAAAAATAAAGAAAGCGGTCAAAAAGAAAAAGTATCAAGAATATATAAGTTTTGATCAAGTAAAGTGTGATAGGGCATAAACCTATACAACCAAAAAACCAACAATATTGTGGAAATAACTTCAACCCTTAAATGAAGGTAGAAAGGAATTCACAGAAGGTGAATTAAAAATGGTTTTCACTAGGGTCACAAGTAGAAAGACCTAGGATCTAGCAACTACAATGTTATAATTTAAAAAATACACATGTTAATTGATGATATGAACCATTTACACACTTAATTTATCACTTGGATAGTAAAGAACTTAGTTTTCTAGTAAATAGTTCATAGCCAATAATCAAGTTGACATCAAGGACATCATAATAATTGAAAAAAAATCCATCAAACATATGACCTAATGATATCTAAAATAATAGATCTCAAATAAATCCACATTGGTTATGATAACAATCTTCCCCTTTCTCCCAATTTATATTTGGGTGGTAGTGCCCTCTACAACATCCCCTTATAAGAATGATCTCAAAGATTATCCCCCAATATGTAAGTTGGAACTTATGGAAAGAATGGAACAACCACATATTTAGAGATACAAGCACACCCATAGGGGTGGTCATTCACAAATGTATGGGAGGAATAAGTGAGCAAGCCCTCATATCAAAGTGGGAACCTCCCCACTACCCCTCGACCTGCATATGAGAAGGCTTGGGAAAGTGTGTGGGGCATTAAAATTATCAATAGAATGGATAGAGGATGCAAACTAAATAAAATCCACCACCCACCCACCCCAAACTAGTCGAAGTTGAATTTTGATGGATCTAAGCTAGTGGAGGGAGCTATTGTGAGTAGAATAATTTGAAATTGTCTTGGCGATGATATAAAAGGATACTCTAGGAAATGAAAAAATGTTTAGACATGAAGCTAAGGTGTGTGGACTTCTGTGGGGGGTTGAGTTAGCTAGGGGCATGGGAATTTAAAATTTGATTGTGGAGGGAGACTTTATTTTAGTCATTAAAGTGGCTAAGATAGAAAATAAGATGAGCTGGTCCAATGCCACATCAATTATCAATACACCTAATGTATTATGAATAGTCTTTATTACATCAGAATACAAGACATTTATAGGGAAGGGAACCAAGTGGCAGATAGCCTAGTGGGATATGGACATGAAATTATTAATGATCAAGTTTGGTAGGATGAGCAAGATCTCTCAGCACTGATCAAATTGTTGGTTCATAAAGAGGCATGGTTCAGTGCAAGAAGTTGGATCTCACTTTTGGCCAAAAAGTGGAAGTATTTTTCCTGTTTTAGAAATATTTTGTCAATTGATGCCAAAATTTGAGCCATTTAGATATTAAATATTTAAAAACTTTAGCAATAAAAATTGTAGTGCCTGGAATCTTCTTTTTGAATATGTAATTTATTTGTATACCCATATGATAGATTATTTTTTTGGTATGGATCTTTAAAAACCACTTTTTCAAAATGCATGTTTCAGGACCATACCACGCTCGTGTAGAGACACCATAATTTGACACAAATGAATGAATTTTTGTGAATCCTTTTAAATGGAGTTACCTGAAACACCAAATATTGATGAGAATATGTTTCTTGAATTTTTTAATTAATATTTTTTTATTTATGAATTTTTAATTGGCTATAAAAGAAAATTTTAAAACCTCTCATGTAGAGACACTGTGATTTGATCAAAATTTCACTTTTTTCAAATTTTTTTTTTCAAAACTTCAAAAGAATTGAATGTAGATTGATGACATATAAATTAATTTAAGAAAAAATATAAAATAAAAAAGTTATTAAAGTTTTAGTGAATGTTGCTATTTTACATTTAGGTACCACCTTTGATTAAAAAATAATAATAAAATAGTAAATAAAAACATAACTCTATAAAATTTATATTTCTGTAATCAAGACAGTGAGAGCTCTAATGGGTTTTTGCTTCGTAAAAAAATTTGATCGGGAAGACCCTCTAAAAATTATGGCAAGGCATGAATTTGTCAGTTCAATGCCTTAGCCAAATCTTAAGAGGCCAAGGCATAGGCTTGGTCTCACCAAGCCTATCCCAAACCAAAATCCGAGGTAGGAAAAAAAAATCCTGCCTCATGTTGTAAGAAATGGGCACCCGTTATTTGAATTTCAAAAAACGGGTACCCGTTTTGAAAAGCTAAAAGTGGCATGTAAAATCCCCCCAAAACTTAAAAAATTGAATTTTTAAGAAACGGGTACTCATTTTTTACTTTTAAAAAATGGGTACCCATTTTTTATTTTTACAAAATGGGTGTCTATTTCTTAAAAATTAAAAATTTTCTTTTTTTGAGAAACGGGTCTGATTTTTGAAAATAACGGGTGCCCATTTTTTAAAATCGAGTACTTGTTTCTAAGAAGTTTCATTTTGCAAATTTGACTTCCATGGAATTGTGACCCAACTTTGTGCATTCACCCACATATGTGGTCCCACAATACTCATTCCCACTTTTTAGCCAACTTTGACACTGAAATAGATATTTGTTTCAAAAAACTCACTTTGGTATGCTTATTACTAAAAAACCATAAAAAATTTGAAGATGATGTAAAATAGAGATTTGTAGAATTTCCTTTATAGTTTCTAAAAATATTTTTATTTTATTTTTTGAATTGACTGAAGTCCATTTTTTCTTTCTTCTTTGAGAAGTTGTATATATGAATGATGGTTGTTTCGATCAACATAACTATGTTTAAAAACATGGTAATTGAAAAATTCTTTCAAGGATAGAATGATAACATCAACATTTAGCAATTGTAGTTGGTTTCATTCGATTTTGTTAAAAATTATAGATTTTATTTGATGGTAAAATGACATCAATGATAAATTAGACATAGGTTGATTTTGATCGATATAATATATCTTGTATAAATCAAAATGGATTTTTTATTGTTTTTCTAGAAAGGTAACACACATACCTTTGATGAACATATTTTTCAAAAATTATTTTCTTCCATTTTCTATTTTTCGCAAAGCTTCAAACAAAGATTTTTAAAATTGCCAAACAACCTATATTTAATAAAATTACCAAAAAAATATCACAATAAACACAATGTATATTAAAACTATAGTCATTTCAAATCTTATTCAAAGTACAACAATGTGATATATTTAGTTTCAGAAAATGGACTTATTTAATCCTTGTTTGAGCCCTCAAAAGGCCAAAATTTGATAGAAAATTTAGGAAGTTTGTAAAGAAGTCTATTTTGAGACCTTCGAATGAAGCAAGCTTCGAATGAGACCCTTAAAAAGGTTTTGTACGAAGCAGGCTTCATTCGAATCCCCCAAGGAGTATTTTGGGTGGTCTCAAGGGGGTTCATTTGAAACCCCCTGGCCCATTTTTTGGCCTCTTATTGGCCCTAGGGAGGTTTGAAAAAAGCCCCCTAGAACACTTTTTGACCATTTATTGGCCCTTAAGGGGCTTTGTTTGAAGCCCTCCATGCTGATTGGGACAAGGGGGGACAAGGGGCTTTGAATAAAGCCTAGGGCTTCAAATATAGCCCTTAGGGCCATGACTTTGAATGAACCCATAGGGGGGCTTCGTTCAAAGTGTAGACTTCATTTGAAGCCCCTAGAAAATGATTTTTGCACTTTCCATCTAATTTCTTATTACCTAGCATACGATATGGGTTTTTCTTCCATGATAGGTTTAGCTAAGATTTTCAGCTATCCTACCATTTTAGTTGGGGTACTATGATGGTGATAATTTTAGAAGTGGCCTCTATTTATGGTTCTACTTCTAGTTAAGAGACGGTAATCATTATTTGTAATGGATAAGAGAAAGTTGATATTCTAAACCTAATTTGGGGATATTTCTCATGCCACCCAAAATGGGCTTCCAAATCTTGAGACAAGGGGTTAATGAGATGTCACGGGGATTTGGTGACCTGGACACTTGATTATAACTTAATTGTCATGACTCCGAAAAGATATTTATTCATCTGGGGTCCGTTTAGTTGTAAACACTATTGTATATTTCACAAGGGTTTGTCTCTAGTTTTCACTGAAAATTTGGTCATTTGGGTGGAGGAAATGGAGGTTGAGATTAATGAGAGAGATGAGGAGTTGGTTGTCAATCTAGATGATGATGATGTCATGGAATGGGTGAATTCAAGACTGGAATCATTGAGACTTCAGAATAATGTTATGAATGAAAAAGTGGCATGGTTCTATCTAAAAGAGGGTGATTTTATCCCATTTATGGAAAGCATAGAGGGCCATGATGAGATGGTCACCTAGAAATTTCTTGACTCCTAGAAGAAGCATTGGGTCACTATTGATGGGGTCAGTTTTGAGGTCATGGAAGAATTGATAGCCAATGTGGTGCAAGAGCACCACACTCAACCAATCAAGAAATACTGACTATGAAAACCACAAGGACATCTAGTAGAAATCAAAGGAATGGGAAGCCTAATCTAAGTCAGGAGATTCATTGGCAAGTCCTCAAGTCTATAATGATTTTCAATTGATCAAATTGATGTAATGAATCAAATGTGTTTTTAATGTCCTTAAAAGGACCAAAAGCTCAATTATAATGGACTAAGATTGTCCAAAGCACTAAGGTTGGATTGTAATGATTATGTTTTAGAAGTTAGGATGGGCATAAGATAGGTCTAGGACCTTATGGAATATATAGGGAAAGGATAGATATTCAAATAAAACCTTTTGTTATTTAAAAATTCAAATTTTGGAATAAGTAATTTAGCTAGTTTAAGAATGAGAGGGAAGTTTAGTTTATTATGGTTTTAAACTCAACTATTCAACTCAATGATGAAGTTGGTTGAATTAGTTATATTAGGGAGTATTATATATTTTAAGGAGTCTTTTTTATGAGGAGAGAAGAATCAGGTGTATGAACTGGTGAAGGAGATAGCAAGCAATAAACTTTAATTTCTGCAAATTCCTTGATCTTTTTAAAGTCTCAAAATGTTTGGTCTGGAATCCTGATGAATTATAAGGTTTTATTATCCAATTACTATTTTTATTGAATGAATTTACCATTACTTTGAGACTGTTGTCATGCCAATTGATATACACAACATTTTCTTTACTTTGACATTACTATTATAGTAAGGCTTTAATAGGAATGGAGGTCATTCCATGAATGCAGAAGGCCTAACATTCATGGAATGACATAATCTAACCAGTATTATAGGTTATTAACATTGCATATGCAGATTCATGGGAGAATAGTGTGGTCATAGCCAAAACAATGGGATGGAAGGCTAAAGTATAGAAATGGTTGATTTAGCCAAATGTGGAGTGGATTTTATGTTTTAAAATGTATTAATATGTATGATGAATCATGATTCGATCATCAATTTGATGAAGGAGCATGAGGAGATAGAACTTTGAGAAAGCGCTAGTAAATAGGGGTTTAAAGCCACAATTTGGGGTTTTTGACATTGCAAAATAATGGGGTCTAATTCCTTTTGGAATTAAGCAATTGAAAACATAAGAAGACATTTTCCAAGAGTTGGAGTTGATAGGAGACCATTATGGGGTACTTCCTTTGTAAATTGGGTCATTTTTATGCATTAAAACAAGGTATCAATGTTGAATAGGTGTGTTGGTCCAAAGTAACTATATGAAATTCTTTGATATGTTTTAGAACTTGGTAAAGGTTATCTAGAAATATCATTTTCCTATTTAGTACCTTCAAAAAATGAAGAGTTATTTCCATTCCAAGTATGCAGTAAGGCTAATAGACAGAGTATTGGGCTTTTTAGTTCAATTTGAGAAAGCTTTGTGAAATGGGAGTATGGCATTTTGATAGAGTCTTAAAAGTCTCTATATCTAAGTTATTTGTGAGTCTATGAAACCAAAATCATCATTTAGGGGTATTGTGACAGACCTAAACAAGTCAAGTCTTTGAAGAATTTAAGGTTGTTTATAGGCACAAGTGCCTAAACCTCTAAAATTTGTAACTCTCATTGTGTTTTGAATACCGCCACTTAGCCCTCTGCATCACAATGGCATTGTACTATCGATGGAAGGAAAATTGTGGTGGAAGCAACCTAGAGTTAAAGATGAAGTGAACCTCAGAAGTTTCTTCCTCTCTTTAACGAAGACCCTATTAACTTTTTTGCTAGGTTTTCTCATGAGAAGCTTCTAGAGCCATGGAATATGGTCTTCTATGTTATCATGCACTATGTCACCCTTGAAGACAGAGTAAAGGTTTTCTATTATCATCATTTACTTATTCTAAATCATTTTTGAAATAATGAATGCATTTATTTTCCTTTTCTCGTGCTTCATTCAATGGAAGATTATGTTTGGAATATAAGGAAAAAATGTGAAGAGGGAAAAAATTATACTGTCTACCACCAAGCCTTAATGTTCCATTTGTTTAAATTTTATAAAGGCCTTCATCCTCAAATTTTGACCATTAGCCCTTCTCTTCTAAAAATAACTACACAAAGCTCAACTCCCCCTTCTAAACCCACATCCAAAGAGGACCTCACGACCATGGCTATGAAAATTAAGGAAGAAAAAATTAAAGTTATGGATGTTGAAAAGACAGGAATCATGAGTAGGGCACTAACTGGGTGAGAAAATGGTTGAGAGAGAAAAAATCACTCAACCAACCCTGCCATTCCCAACTTGGACACCTCTAGGAAAATAATCTGAGCCTCATCCCAAACATAAGGCTACTAGAAGAAATTGAAATGAATAGGAAGAAGAAGAAATAAAAAGTGAGGAGAAAATTGAGAAAATGGAGGAAGCCATCCCTTTTCCCTCCAAGGTCTCTAACACATTGAAACTTGTTACTCTGGATTCAAGAAAGTCTAAGAATGTCGAGTATGGTACATTGACCTCTCTAGTTAAGATAGGCATTACAGATAGCCAAGCCTAGGCAGAAAGCATAGGGTTAGAATAGGAGGCTAGGATCGAGTAGGGGGGAGATCACACTCAGCAAAAATGCACTATGACCAAAAATAAGAGCACAAAGTAGGGGAACCAAGCGGTGGAGTAACTAGAAAAATCAATTATAGAGTTAGTTAAATAGGATGAGGACCTAGAGGACAAGTTCGATGGGGTGGAAAATTTCTTGATCCACATCATGCACTCAATGGCCACCACACTACACCTAATGCAAAATAAGCAAGACTGGGGGCCTAATGATAAGGAGGTGGATATGAACTGCACCCTAAATGGCTTCTTGGAAACAACTGGCATTAATTGCTTTTGGAAAATATGAGGAATCATTGATGGTTCCCCTATTATTGTGGTTAGATTTTTTTTTTTTTTATGATGCTTAGTTATACTCTATGCCTTTGGGCCATTTACATTTTTAATCTATGGATTGATAGTTGGGCCAATATTTATCTCATGACCATGATTTTTTATATTGTTAAGACTCTCGATGCTTATGGTAGTATTTACTTTTCGGTTATGGGTATGAGTAGATTTTTGAAATTTTGAAATGGGGTGGGATAATCTTGTGCTAGTTAATACCACCTAATCTTTGGATAGCTGTTCTATTCTATTTTTGGGTCAACCCCCATTTTGGTTGCTTCTTAATTTCAAAAACAATCTTTCCTTTTTCATTAATAACACCAAGATCACCAACCATCATAAATATCAAAAATATTAGGATAAACAAAAATGATATCAAAAATCAACAAACATATATATTTATTCATTATCTAATTCTTCCCTTTTAGATTACCCAACCAATGCTTTTCAATTCTTTTATGAAAAGACTTTGATATTCTTGATCTTCTCTAACTATGATTTATCAAATTGTATTTTCTATAAGGTATCTCAATAATTCTTTTCTCCTCTTATTTATATGATCTACTTATGATCTTATATGTGCTTCTCTCAACGAAGTACTTATCCCCCTTTAACAAAAAAGTTAGGTTTTCTTGGAAAAGGATGTGGATTTTTCTCCTTCCCAAAACAAATTTTCATTTAAGAACTTAATGCTTTCTCATACGTTGAATCTCCAATAACTTTATGACCAACTATTACATCTACTAATAACTATCTACTTAATTTCTTTGAGTATTCTCCAATATTTCATCAGTAAATAAAATATATACAAGTAGGAATTCAATGGATTAGTGTAGCAATAGTATCTTAGTTGTTCTCCAGTAGGCGAATGACCCCTACCTTACCTATCAGATACTTAAAAGCATACTTAGGTAATAATCTTAGTGAATATATCTAAAACCTGGTCAATTGATGTCACATAATCCATCCTCACTTCCTAGTCTTGTACCTTTTCCCTTGGAAAATGATACTTAATAACAATGTGATTTTTCTTGGGATAGTGGAATTGATTTTTTTGTATCTTAATAGAAATTTTATTTTCACAATAGATAGTAATTGGTTCTATAACCTTCTCATTTATTCATTCTAAGAATTTTTTATCCATATTTTTTATGAGTAATTACTTGAGTAAGCTACATATTCATCTTCATTACTTGATTGAGATATACAAAAGAAATCTTACTAATCCAACAAACTAGCCTTTCTCCTAGAAAGAATTCTCTAAAATTTGTGTACTTGTCATCAGTATTTCCTACCCAATCTAAATGATTAAATACTTTCAAAATAAAATTGTCATTATGAGGATACCAACCTACATCATAAATTATCCCCTTCAGATATCTAAATATCCTCTCCACTACCACCATCCGATGCCTTTCAATTTGTCTGGAATCTAGCACTTATCCAAATTCAAATCAAGGATCTATAAAGTCTCTCATAACTATAATTTAAATCTCATCATTAGAAAACTTGCATCCTTTGACTATAGGTTTACCTATTAGTTTCAAATATTCTATACAAAAAAATTTCAAGATTTCCTTTCCATTTTTGGACTAGAAAATAAAAGTTACATATTTTATTTGTATCACTTGCAACTCAATAACAATTTTTTTCTTCTTCTCTTTAAAAAACTTCAAACTCTTACCTCCAATGAGTCCATCTTAGATTTTCAATATTCCCCATTAGATACTCCATGATTAAGGTTTTATCTTTCCTTATTTCCTCAAATCAATTCTTTATCTATATTATATTATGCTTTCATATGTTCTATTTTTTTATAGATGTTGTAGGGAATGGTGGTCAGTAGTCAAGTCCCTCGAGTACTAATTAGTTGGTTTATTATAGATATATTATAATAATAAATTTTATAATATATATCTCATGTATATTATCATTATTTCATATTTAAATATTTTGGACTTATTTATATTTATAGTTTTATATCTTTATTACTATTTTTAGTTATTGTATCTTTAGGTCCATTTGGTAAGAAGTATACATATTTTACCTTAATAATACTAATAGTGTAGTTGATATAATAACCTTATCAATATTTATTTGTTTGATATTTTTTTATTTTATTTTATTTTATCAGTAAGAGGCCGAAGCCAAGATTCATTATTATGTGTTGTGATTAATAATAATTATTATTATTTATTAAGCGGGAGTAGATTTAAACCCAAGACCTCTTCGATAAGAGGCTCACAATTTACCGTTGTGTTATAGGCTCTTGCCTCATTTGTTTGATATTATCATTACTAATACTAAGACTTCAATTTTATTGTCATTAAAATTATATATTAATAAATAATATATTATCGTGGTTTATTTTAGATTCAATAATGATTATATTGAGACTATTTGATATGATTAATTTATCATTATTGTTAGTTAAATATTTCTCTTAGGGGGAGAATGTTATAATTAAGACTCCAAGAAGGGGATGTGACACTCTTATAATGTCCCCAATTAGATAGTCCATGATTTAGGTTTTATCTTTCCTTGTTTTTCAAACCAATTCTTCATCTCTATTATATTCTTCCTTCATGTGTTCTATTTTTTATAGATGTTTCTAGGAATGGTGGCAAATAGTCACATCACTTGGGTACTAATTAATTATTTTATTATAGTTATGTTAAAATAATAGGGTATGTGTAGGATCATGGTGTGCGAAAATGTGGTGATCTAAAAAATATGTAGTTCTAAAATGCCTCAAAGCATTTCAAAATCTATACCAACTTTTTTCCTACCCATCTTGATACTAAATGAAAATAATTAATACCTTTATAAGGCCTACTATATTTTTGATACCAATTCTATATGGTCAACTTTAAAAACATCCCGAAAATGTGTTTTTGGCCTGTTCTTGTGTGCTTTTTACTTCAAACATGTAGATCTATGATGACATTTTTCTCACCAAAATTTGATGAAATGAAAAGGGTTTATTAAGAATGTTCTTAGCTTTCCATAAATGTAAGGTTTGTCAAATTATAAGTTTAGTAAGTAATTATTACTTATTTTCTAATGGAGTTATGTATAAAATATTAATTGACACACTACTTGAATAACAACTATAACTTTCAAATGGTACAACATTTTTGAAATCCAAAAGATGTATCATATTCTATGCTTCTTCTACTATAAGGAAAAAAATTAAATTAAATTAAATTTTGCAGAGTTTTGAATTAGTTAAGGTGGTCAGACATGAGATTTTTTTGTTCCAAAAATACTAAAGTAGGAAATTAATAATTAATAATTTATTTAGAATAAAAATACCCAAAAATGTGTGTCACATCTAGGCACAAGTCTAATTCTTATATCTAGAGTATTATTTAAAAATATTATCATTTGGTTTTGATTAAGGTGATCAGACATACATCTACTTATTTTTGTCTTGAAATTTTGTACTATTGCATTAAATTTTAAACCAAACAATTTTTTATTTTTTTTAGATAAGGCCTAGTATTTTAGAAACTAAATTCAATTTCCTAGAGATTCTTTTCTCTCAATCTTTTGATATAAAGTTTATAAAAAGTAGAAAATTGTACGTCAAGTTGACATAACCTTGATTTGCAAATTTTTTATTGCCACTTAAGAGCGTAGTTTTGTTGACCATGATCCTGCACATACCCAATATATTTTATACTATATATCACATATATATTATCATTATATAATATTTAAATATTATAAGCTTATTTATTTTTATAGTTTTAGATCTTGATTACTATTTTAGCTATTGTATCTTTAGGTCCATTTAGTAACAATTGCACATATTTTACCTTTACAATATCAATAATATAGATGATATAATAACTTTATCATTGACAAAATAAGGGCTAGGATCTTAGCCTAGTAAGCTAGATGGTTATCTTTCTCCAGTCATATTTTGCTAGTTAAATGTTTCCTAACAAATATCCCAAACTATTACTTGTCAATTCTTAATGCTCCTTCTTCTATAGTCTTGTAAATCTAGAGGATTATTTGAGATTTTATATGGAAAGGAAATTTATCAGATAAAATGAAATTTCCTGTATTTATTTTCATGAAATGGTTCATGATAAGGCATCTGGGGGTGTGGGGTTGCATGATATTACTACTAGAAATAAGATTTTTTGGGGCAAGCTTGTGTGGCAAATGTATATGAAATCTCATGAAAAATGATGTTCAGTCATACAAGAAAAATACTTAGATTCTCCAAGTCCTGCAAGAATCTTTACTTTGCCTAATCCTCCTGTAGATTTAGCCATATTGAATTTATGTTGTCTTCAAAGGATATTGTTTGTAATTATGTTACTTGGGCAACCCATGGTGGGCTGAAAGTAAAGTTTTGGGAAGACTCATGGAATGAATTCTCCCCTCTATGTACACAAGAAAATTTGGATGAAGCACGCCAAGTCCTAAAAGCTAAGTGGGGCTCCTCTTTCTGGGATTATGTTTTGGTAGTTGAAATTCATTCAGGAAGGGTTCTGTGGAAAGAACCCCCAACACATCTTCTTAGTCGGCCAAGTCTCCTTTCTTTGACAGACTCTCTTGATGAGAGAATTTTTTTCCTTTCTAACAGGGAAGATATAGTTAGATGGGGCCCATCCAAAGGTGGTGATTAGACAATTAAGGAAGGTTATTATGGTCTTCGACAAATAGATAATTCAAGTAGGAAGTGTAGAGCTTTTTCATGTTTTTGGAACTCTATTTTTTTCCCCTAGGCTTGATGTTTTGTCTAGCTAACCCTTAGAAAAAGTATAGTTACTAGCAAACGATTGTTCAAGATAGGTATTGTTGAATCTTTTGTTTACAAATTATGTAACAAGGAGCTAGAAACTATAGATCACCTCCTTCTTTAGTGTCCCTTTGCTTATCAATGTTGGGTTTTTGTGTTGAACAAGCTTCAAATATCTTTACCTCTTCCAAATAGTCTTTGGGACCTATTTCAATCTTGTGTAGTTATGTTTTTGGGATCTTTGTTTGCTTGTATTTGGAAGTGCATCCTGGCTGCTATGGTTTGGGCCATCTGGTGGGAACCCAACAAGATCATTTTTTGTAATGAAAAATCAAACTAGAATCTTTTTTGGATGGGATTGAGAATGCAATTTTAGAAAGAGTGAATGCAAATATATTCAATTGTGTGAATAATATTTTAGTATCTGGTTGGAATTATCTACTTATAAAACTGTGGAAAAGAAAAGTTGCCTCTAGGTTTCTCCCCAAACTAGAAATCTAATCATCAATCTACTTGGCTTCATATCAAATGGTTTCCCCATTCTAGAAATTTTCTAAAGTTAAATTTTGATGGTTGCTCTTGTGGGAACCCTGGTAAGACAAACTTGGGTGCTTGTATTAGGAATTGGAAAGGTGAAGTAGTTGTAATCAAAGAAAATGTTTTACCAGATGGTACTAACAACCTTGTAGAAGCTCAAGCCCTATTGGTAGGTCTAATTTTGGCTAAGAGATATAATGTTTCCACCATCCATATCGAAGGTGATTCAAAGATGATTATAAACTCTTCTCTCTCATAGTCTTCCCATATCTAGAAATTAAACTATATCCTTCAACGTTGTTGGGATTTAATTGATTCTTTTCATGCTACTTGTTTCTATCATACTATGAGGGAGGGCAATAAACCAACTGATTATCTAGCTAATCTTGGTTGTGAAGGCTCCATATTTGAATCTCATCATTTATAGGTTATTTTTTTGAAATTATCATGCTTAGCAGAGTGTCATATTTGGGACACAAACAAGATGAATTAAGCTTAACCAAAACTAGTGCTATAGTTGTTCGATGCACAAATGATTTATTCGACTATTATTTTTCACTCTCTTTGAGCATGAGGATTCATATTTTTGTTGAAAATGGAAATTATGGATTTGGCCTTCATGGCTCATGTCCCAAATGTTGATTTGGATAGTATTTTTCTATTTCACAAATGCTCTAATTAGACAGGAAGTTCACTGTTCTCTTGATTTTAGTTAAATCTTTCAGAAGGGGAGGTTCATTGTCATAATTGGACCCTACTCATTGTAGAGTATTTGTATATACCATGTCTTGGGACTCTTGCTCAATGTAGAGTAATTGTATTTTTTTGTAGGTATACCTGCTATAATCTATCAGCCTTTAGCACTTTTGTACTTCAACAAGGATTCAAATTTTTCTTGCTAGTTCTTTGTCTGATGAGTCCTTCACCTAGTTTATTAATAAATATAATAAATAAGTGCTATGTCACTTTTTGATTAAAAAAAAAAAAATTATTATCTTTAAAATTATTATATTAGTAAATAATATATTGTCTTGGTTTATTTTAGATTAAAAAATAATGTATATTGGAACTATTTGATATCATTGATTTCTTGTTATTGTTAATTAAACATTTCTCTTCAGAGGATAATGTTATAATTAAGAGTACAAGAGGGGGACATGATAGTCCTTCCTTCCCAAAATTACTTTTCCATAAGAAATAATAGTTTATGTAAATCTTTCTATTTAGATTGAACATATTTAAATACTAAGTATGCACATGGATGTCAAAATACACAAAGTGTGCACAAAGTAAACACATGAATGTGTGAAGACACAAAGCATACACGATGTAGACACATGATGCATGAAGACACAAAGAATACATGACATTAACACATAATACCCACGGTATGCAATTTCTTGTTGAAGTCATGTAATTTTCAATTTTTGGGGTACTATCGTATTCTACCTTATTGTGAAACCTACAACCACAAAATCATTAGTACATGCATATATAAATTTCAAAGAAAGGTGTGTTGTGATAAATTACATTGAAGATAATTCCATACTAAGCCCAAGAATGAGACTTTAATGCTCCTAGCCTCAGTGGAAGGTATTAGGCATCAACATGATGTGGTCTACTTAGCAAGATGTTTATTTTATTCTATATTTATACCTATTGTGGCTTCACAACACACGCCCCATTTCTGTCTAGGAATGGGGACCCGCTTGTCATCCTATCTTTGAGTGGTAGGATCCATTCTTCAAAATAGGGTGCCTTTCAAGGTATCTCAAAGAGTGGGGACAGTAGGACCTAGGTATAAGAGTTGAGAAAAGTGGCCTTGATTAGATTTCTCATGCAAAAAATAGGTGTTTGAATTACTTAAGGAAAATGTGTGCATCTGCACACCTTGTGCACATTTGTAGCCTAACAAAGTGTGCAACTTCCCTAACTGGGTAGATGTGCATGTGTACACCTATCTAAGGTGTAGAACATGCTCAAGTTCACCCCACCTATAAATAAGTTTGCCTCTGCCCCCCCTCCCAAATTGCACCTTATTTTCAACCTTTAAGTCTTATTTGTAGATAATTGCACCTTCAACCTCCATAGTTTCCATCTCTTGTGCACCCTCACATGTCTACAACTAGGTATACATTACACACCTTGTACACCTTCATAGGTGTTCAGGTGTGTCAGCTCCTTAAACTAGCCTACTTGTGCACCTTGTGCACCTTGCCACGGTGTGTAGGTATGCTACATTTACAAGTGTGCAACCTCCAATTCTTGCCAAGATGAAGAGTTGTAAAACTGTACAAGCTTCACATTTATGTACCCTTATTTCCCTGCACCAACATACAATAGAGGTGTGTAGTTACAAACCTACACATGTTTGTAGCTATAAAACCTCCATAGGTCCACAAAGACTAACCCCTACGCACTTCCACACCTTGCGCACCTACGTAGGTCTACAACTGTGTACCTCCCCCCATTTACATTTTAGGAACCCAAATATCTATTTTAATTTATTTTTTTGGTCTTTTAGTCTTTTTTTTTTCTTGCTATCATGATGATACTAACCTCTATATTTTGTGTAGGTAATCAGGGCATCTTTTTAATCGTTACCATCCAAGGCATCACCAAAACTAGTTGCATTCAAATTCCAAGGCATCCTGAAGAAGGCTAGTTTGATTGGCAGACATTCTGGAATTCATGATACTAAGCTCGACCATATAGATCATAACTCCTTTCTGGTCCTTTTCAAAAAAGTATTGGATTAGGAAGCCTTTCCTGTTAGACCTACTTCCCAATTTTCCTACATTATAGGCATCGACTAGGCCAAAGAAGGTGGAGGGAGTGAAGGTGACTATCTTGTCCTACCCAACCAAGTCCCCAGCCCACCCGAACACAGTCGATGGGAACGTCATGGATATAAAATATTTTGAAAGAAAGGAAAAGGGGAAACGTAAGAAGAAACATAAATCCTCAAAAACTAAAGAAGAGGCACCTCTTGTACAGCCCTAGGGTTAGGCCAATCCCTTCGTCCCATTAAAGAGTAAAACAAAGAAAGTATAAGTTGGGTCAAAGAGGAAAAGATTGAAAAAAAGCTGGTGGCCCCCTCGATCCCTGAGACAATACCAGAAGGGGTAGAGGAGGAGAAAGAGAATGAATAAGAATGTGTTCCTTTAAAGAAGAGAGCCTGAGTAGCCTGAGTAGATGAGGAGGAAATGAGAAAGAGCCAAACCCCAATGCTCTCATTAACCCAGGACCAGCCTATTCAAATAGAAGTTATTATAGATCCAGAAGGATGAAGTAAGTCTACTATAGGGAGTAGATCAAACATTAATGAAAATTTTTATTTTGATTGGATGCCTATTGGGACAAAGCTCAAGGAAGGACAAATTCGAGACACTCCTCATCCCGAGCCAAGAGATTATGAAGATCAAAATATCCCACCTTTTTTGGAAGAACCTCTTAGCATACCTCATCCTCCCCTAGTAGTAGAAGAAGAAATATATGTGTCTCTCCTATTAAATAATAAGAGAACCCAACTCTAGAGTAAGGAGAGGAGCATGTAGTTCAAATTGAAGAAGGAGAACAAGACAAAAAATAGGATAAAGAACCAGCCTCTAGACCTACCCAAGCCTCATCTTCACCCCCAATGGAAATGATGGCTATTGCCACTTCCATTACCAAACTAACAACCACAAAAGAGGGAAATACTAGCTAAGGCATGGGGTGAGGATTGGTAATTATGACCATTGTATCACCAGGTCAAGATGTCTCTTCAATGGGTACAACACCAACATGTCTTTCTAAGCAATGGAGGATCATCAAAACAAAAATGTATAGACTGAGATGGAAGGAATGGTAGTTCTTAAATAGGACATCACTACCATAGAAGCACCCATGGAGGGTCCCCACTGGATGGCCTTTTTTTGAATGGATAGATAGGAGCACATGGTAGCTCATATTTTCATTCCTCCTCTACGCATTGATCCAGAGATTGTCACTACATAGGACTTCAAGATGAAGGAAGTCATTTTAAATAAACCAATGAAGGACATGGCCAAAGTCTCGACATCTTTGGGCCTAAAGAAAGTGTTTAAATAGTTTTATGTCAATGAAGAAGAAATACAAATGTTGAATAGGTAGAATGAAGTTATGAATGGTTTTTTTAGAGAAATAGTGGGTCCTATTGACCCTAAGAATCCTTAAATAACATTACGAGCTACCCTTGAGAAACAAACTCCAACCCCATGACCTAGTGATTCATTTTTTGATGCATGGAAAAGATGCAATCACGATTTTGAAGATAAAGGGGTAGAGATAATAGAGGAAAATATGCACATTTTTCATACCATCAAGAAGAATGTGGATAACTTGGAAAAAGTATTAAACCAATATTTTGGGCTTATAGATGAGGTGTCCTTTTGGACAAGTTAACTGCAGGCACTTAAGACCATAAAGGGTCAAAAGTTTCTAATACTACTAGATATTTATTCAGGAGAGGAGTTGGACAAGATATATGATTTTGTGGAGAGAATACAAGATGGAAATAGATTCACACTATCTTTGTATGAAGACATCCAGGAGGTGCAAGCTAAATTTTATACAAAAATTTTGGAGGTGGATAATTATTATAATGTGGATAGCCTAGAGATTTTCACCAATGTCCCCAGAGAGAAATTCAGCACCATAGAGGAAGTATTCCAAAGATTTAAAGCCTCCTTTGAAGCACTAGCCTTTGAAGATTATGTTACAAGAATCTTCAAGACAAAGGAGGTGCTTAAGGAGCTGGACTTCAAACTAGATGATTTTATAGCCATAAGGAAAGAGGTGACAGATTTTTATAGAGAAGTGAGAAACCAATATCAAGCTTCCAGTGTCCCTAAACCTCAAGAAATGGCTATGATTATAGATAAATTCAAAGAGACTCAATGAGACATCATTTTTATTGAAAACCAACAAGACCTAGATGTAAGAAATTAATTT
Source organism: Cupressus sempervirens (assembly GCA_028749045.1). NCBI lineage: Eukaryota > Viridiplantae > Streptophyta > Pinopsida > Cupressales > Cupressaceae > Cupressus > Cupressus sempervirens. The sequence continues at coordinate 238,554,300 of CM053791.1, forward strand.
TTTTGGAGATAGAAAATTTTGCCAGTTTTGGTCCTTTCTCAAGGTTCGTAAGTGCACAGGTCCACATTTTTAGATTTTGGTGGAGAGGTTAAGTTTTCAAGAAAGGGTCCATAGGTGGGCATGTGCAAAAATTCTAGGAGACCTACAATGATACTTAGAGTTAACTACTAGTTTAGGTTTTGAGTAGTTTTCATGCAACAAAAATGCATTTTGGCAAAAATTTAACTGGTAGTGATTCCCAGAAGAGACTAAGTTTGCATTTTTTGAAGTTCCAAACTATCATACTCTTCTTTCTTCTCATATTATTAATTATTATTTATTTTTAAATTTATGCAAAGGCCCATACACCAATTAATAAATAAAATAAAGTGTGCAGACCTACTTAGCACCTAGTTATTATTGTGATATTGCTATGAAGATTTAGCTATGTAGTTTGTGAGTCAAACTCATTGACCCATGTATCATGAGTAATGATTCACACATGAATCTATTGTTAGCATGAATGTTGATGATACTACATTGGCAGAGTATTCTAAGCATTGGAGAGTATTGAAATGTTGTATTCATGATTGTATTTGTCATTGATGTCAACATAGCAATAAGTATGTGAAGATTGCCAAATTAGTAGACAGGGATCTTAGTTGTATAGAAAATGGTTTGATTTTCTGGTGATACATGTTCAATTACATGTTCTACACTATGTCTTGATGATGTGGTTCAATATTCAGAACCTAAGGAAAAGACATATGTAAGATATGATTTATTTACTAAGACCAGTGTAGAAACAAAGTGCTTGGAGAACAATGTTCTTTTTTTTTTTTTTGATATCTTTCATCTGAGATGTAATGAGAAGATGCATGGTCGGACAAGGACTTATGACAATCAGATGGTGATGTTAGTGAGTGTGTAGACCCTAGTATCATAAGTGTGTCAATTTATGTAGACTATGAACCGATAGTGCTATTGTAATTGTAATTTAATTAACTATCTTATTATAATTCATTGGGAAAGCCTCAAGGCTAAATCAAGGAATTATTTTGAAGTTATGGTATAAAGGAAAGTTTTTTTCCTTTTTTGTAGTATCTATCAAGTATTTAATTGAATAAAATGTAGGAAAAAGTGTAGAGTGTTTAGTGAATGCGAGTAAGCAATCAAAGGGATTATTGGATGTGAGTTTTGTGATCTGGTTACAAAATTTGAAGGAGAAAAATTTTGGTTGACAACACAGAGGAAGACGAAGGAAGGACATTTCATTTCTATTATTCTTCAAGGAATAATAAAGAGATCATTTGGATAGTGGGTTCATTGATCTTAACCTTGAATTTTTTTGGGCAGTGGGTCCAATTGTCTTCCACAACTCCTAACAGGGTTAGCACAACTTCTAAGGTTGGAATTTCCTAACATGGATTCAAAGTATCCTAATAGGGATTATATGTACTAGATTTTTTTATAGACTCCTAACACAATCCATCCTCTAATAAAGAACATTTATATTACCACATCATATTGTGGGTACCATCGCCACTGGGGTTTTCCCTCTGATCAAGGGTTTCCCTAGTTAACATTCTGGTGTTAATTGTGCATGAGTATTTTGTTATGGCTTCTAATTATATTTCTCATATGGTTAAAGTTTAATAAGGTTGATAATTATGATATTATTTGGACAACTAATTCACCCCCAACCCCCCCTCCCCCACTCTTAGTTATATTAGTGGACTATATATTTTAACAATTGGTATCAAAGCATTAGATTCTTGAAGGATAAGCTTAACAACTTTGGGAGATTGACGGAGAATCTTTTCAGAAATGATAGTCCTAGATTTTATGGGGCCAACTATGATAGTTGGAAGGAGAAGATGAAGATTCATCTATTATGCATGGGTCTGGGTTATTGGGTTTTCAAAAAAGCTAGCAAGATGATTGTGAAAGAAGAAAAGCTTGAAGAATTTAGTACGATAGAGAGAGATCTATTCATGTTTAACATGAGAGCCAGAGAAGCTCTACTATCAGCTCTTCCAAAAAATGAATACAGTCAGGTAAAGTGACTTCAAACATCTCATGAAATTTGGAAAGCATTAGAATCTATATTTTAAGGTGATACACATACAAAGAGACTTAGTTTGCAGAATTGGATATGTGCATTTCAAGATGCTAAAATGATGAAAGATGAATCTATAAGAATCTATATTGGTAGGATATCAATTTTTTTTTTAGAAATCAAGTCACATGGTGGAACCAAGGAAGAAGATGAGGTTTTATGGAAGATCTTCAAGACATTAACACCACCATTCAAACAAGTAGCTTAGATGATTCAGCTACTAATACCTTCAACTAAGAAATTTAGCAGAGAAACATTGCTTGGAAGATTGGAAGTAGTAGAATTGGATATGAGAGAAATTGGAGAGTTAACAAGAGTAGAGAAATCCTTTAGTGCCCTTAATATTTGGTAATGTCTATCTAGAAGCACAAGTACACAAGGAGATTTTGTTGGTAATAGAAAAACCAAATCTGATGAAGTCAAGAAGATTGAAGAAGGTATAACACTTCATATGAGAAGAGAAAAATATGGTTAGAATATCTTTAAATGTTGGACATGTAATGAGTTTGGTCATTATGCATCTAAATGTTCTAAAAGAGAGAAAAAGTATAAGGGAAAGTTTAAGCCTAGGAGATATAGAAATTGTTTGTATACTACTGAAGATGAGGAATCTGATGAAAGAGCTCAAAGTGAAAGTGATGATGAATTAGGTTTTGTGGCAATAAGGAAGATGATTTTGATAGAGAGATTAGAGAAAAAAAAGACCTAGCTTCCCAAGTTGAAAAGAAATCATATTGGATAATTGACAGTGGTTGTTCACATCACATAACTGATGAAATGAATAAATTTGTTAAGTTTAGGAATGATGATAGAGGTATTGTTAGAGTTGGTAACAATGTAGCCTATCGTATTACAAGCATTGGATCCATCACTTTAGATGGAAGAACTAACACTAACAATGTTTATTTTGTTGATGGATTGAAGCATAATTTTTTAAGTGTTGGACAGTTGGTGGACAAGGGATATCAATTGCAATTCACATAAAAGACTTGCAATATCAAGGATAAGGATGGTAAAATGATTAGAATGGGAACTAGGTCCAGAGCTAATGTATTTTAGTTAAATCCCACTAAAATGACATGTTTGGTTGTGAAAGTTGATAATAGTTGGTTATGGCATAAGAGATTTTGTCATATAAACTTTGATAATATTATAAAAGTTAGTAGAACATTTGTAGTTATGTTGCCATGTTTTAGTCTTCCCCTTTTCAAGCTTGAAGTCATTGGTTAAAGAGAGTCAGAGGTATCTAAGTCTATTATAGGTTACTTACTTCTCATCTTTCCTGAAGCACTCTACTATCTACATTTCCTGGGTCTCCCTTTGTAATACATTTACCTAATATTTATATGAGAGTTTCCTTTTTTTTTGGTGCGCACTGGGATTAGGTGATTTAGGTATGGTTTAGGTGTGATATAGCATCCTCCCAATTAGAAGTAAGTGTTCTAAATTTTATTCTCTGCTAGCTTGCCCTAATATTTCATATCACATGGGTTCTTAGTTGTTGAGTTGATTTTCCCTCAAGCGAACTACACCAACTGTGAATCCAAAAGTTTGGAACCATGGAAAGTAATTAAAAGTGCGTTGAATGTGCTTTTGTCAATACCTAAGGACTTACAAAGCTATGGATAGAGACCAGGGTGACTCTCATTTAGGTCACTGGAAATAAGATGAAATATTGGTTAGGAATATGGTTTATGTTTTTTTGCTGCATATTCATGGAAATGGAGCCATTTTGTTCTATTTCTAATGCCTCATGATCTTGAGCCAAATCCCAATTCAAATAATCACATAGTGTGACCATGATGATTTAAAGGCTCATAACTACTAAGGTGTGCTCAAGATCTTTCTTTAAGCCCATCAAATCAAAGTTTAAGGATGGATGTTGTTTGATGTGCCTCACTTCAAAAACTGCTACTCAGAAAGGAGTTTCCTAGCCAAAGGTAACAAAACAGGGTACTTTTCAAGGGACTTTTAGAATACAAAGTCAAGTCACCCAGAAATTTGAATACCCTTCCAAGATTCCCAAAAGATACTTCTTGAGAAGTTAGTGTTGGAGATGCGAACCTGTTACGAAGGAAAAGAAATGTTAAAAGCCTTAGGCAGAAAGTGGAACAATAGAGTGTGCAAGCTAGCAAAAAGATTACTCCCTATGTTGCAATTCTGAATAAAAAGGAAAATAATATTGCAGAAAAACTAAGTGTTTCTTTCTCACCTGCATATATTAATATTGTTAAGAATATCTTCATTCTAGATTCAAAAGTGAAGTAAGGAACTTCCTACAAAGCTAAGTAGTTATGTTGTTCACTGACTTTTAGTCATATCATTTTACTTCAAGTAAGAGTGGTTTCGAAAACTTAATATTGTAATTGTAAATAAATGGAAACTTTAAATAGTCATTGCTTAAGGAATTAGATGAAAATCTAGACATTATAATCATTAGAAGAACTTAATTTTTTTCCTGTGGCACTAGTGTTCTAATTACTTAAAGTTATTTCATTGTATTTTCTAGGAATTGGTTTTTACAAGTTTATTTAATAGCTATTCATCAAAAATTGTATCATGTGCAATCATAGCAAATGGCAATCAAAGTTGTTGGTTATAAAAGATTAATTGTCTTGGTAAGTGAATTAAAAGAATATATAGATACATCCTTCAATTTCTATGGGTGATCTACACAGGAGGCTAAATTCCCAACCCATTTGTCCAATCACTCTAAAACTCAAAGAGAGTGGATTGGTGGAGGCATTCAACTTCCCAATGGTAGTTCATGCACCTTAGTTGGTAAAGGAGTGCATATAGAGATACAAACCAGAAATGATATAGATTTTGTTTCCAGATCAATCTATTCTCCTATCAATTAACAAGGTACTAATGCAGTCAACAGTACAAGAGTAGTATTGTGACATTGATTACGTGTCATTCACATCCATGTTTAATGAGAAAAATACCCTCAAATGGGAGGACATGAAGAGGACCTGGTTACAACTACTTTCTCAAAGAAGAGAAAGATGCCAAAAACTCTATTTGGCACAAATCTGAAGTGAGAGATTGTGGATATCCTTGCACTCCTCCTAAGATTGAAAGGAAGGAAGGAGATTTTGGAGTTAATTGAGCATCACTTTTTCCTAGTTCAAGCAATCTGTGTTGAAGATATGAAGATAGATTGGGCATAGATCATATTTCGTGAGCTTTCTTCCTAGTTGAATTCTACCATAGGATTCAAGCAATTCTATATGTCCTCCTATTTGATTTATACTTTGGCAATCCACCATTTGTGGCTTGGTCTCCCAAGTATCCCAGACTACAATGAGTGTACTAAGGTCTATGAGTTCTATTTGCATCTACAACAACAAAGGAGCTATGAGGAGTGCATTGTTGTAAATGATGCCTTTATGATGAGATTGTGTCAGGAATTGGAAGGTTTCCTTGATAGGAGATTTTCACCTATGGCAATTTTGGCTATAATCCAGTTTGGATTCTCATTCATCCAATTTTTGAGCTTCTTCTATTTACAAATAGGATCCTATGATGGATTTCCTAAGAGATTTCCCAAATATCCAGAGGAAAAGGTGGTTCTTGTTGAGCTATGCTAACAAATCTTGGAGGTGAACACCCTATGTTCAAATGTTAAGAATATTGTTGGGATTCCTTTCCCTATTGTGGTAGGCCTATATTCATGTGCCTCTAGATCAGATGCTCAAAATTTCATAAAAAATTTTGAATGTACGATCAAGTTATTAGACTATGAGTTTCTTAGGGCTCAATATGATCCAATGAATTTTTTGAATGATCATCTGAAGTTGGGATATGCCTATAGGCATGTCCCAAATATTGAAGATTTATGGTCTAGGTGTCTCAATGAGTACGAAACTCAGGAGAGATTTTGGTCAAGGCTAACTATTGATGAAATAAAGTTATTTAATGATTATGTGGATGTTTTTGACCTTGCACATGATGGAGCTTACATGCACCCTACATTTTATAAAAACATCAAAGGTACACCTATCCTATCTAACCCACCTTCAGAGTCAGTCATCAATACAATAGAGGTTCTCTTGTGAGGGTTATTAAAATAATAAACAAATGGGTGGAGTTGACCCAGGTGAGGAAGAAAAGGACTCAAGTTGCCAATTCAATAGATGGAGTGTCAATAAGAGCTACCAAGTTAGTTTCATCTACGACTACAACATCTAATGCAAAGACATCTATTGGGCCATGATAATCCATTAGCCAAGGAGGAGACCAACTTCCAAAAAAATAAATGTGCCACTTACTCCAAACTATAGAGCTATCCCTCTTCCAAACATTGGGAAGATGGGAGAGAAGGAAGATGACAAGGATAAGGGGAAGGAACAAGAGAAATTAGTGGCTAAGCCATCCTCCCCTATTCAAGTCAAAAATTTGGATGGCAATATGAATCCCATGGATGGCTAGGAATGTGAAGAATCTCAACAAGGGGAAACATTATCCCTTTTAGTAACTAAGGTAGTTGTCTTCCCTATTGTTTCCCAAAGAAAACCAACTCCATTGATTCCAACGAAGCTATTCATTCCACCTGCTCTACAATCTTCTATCAATGTTCTCTCTAGAGTCTTGGCTTGAAGAGACCATTAATAGGAAGAAGAGGATATATGAGGATGCAGCCCCATAAAAGGACTTGATCACACAAGTCACTTCCTCCCAACCATCAAAGAAGACTAAGAAGAAAAAGAGTTGCTTTGTCTACAGATTTAGCAACTGGCCATATGCTAGTTGAAATTTTAGAGACTCAAAAGGAAGGAAGATTTCATGAGCTCTCAAAAGAGAACTTCCAAATCAGAACATGTGATCTTGGTCTTCTAGTTCATGATTTCATGGTGAATATGTGGAAGACAACTAGAGAAGGAGATATTGAAGGCCTTTAACAAAGAGTTGGTAGAGTACATAAGGTCTGCACTTGGGAGTACTTCTTCCAATCAATTCAACCTAAATGCAGAAGAAAAAAAGAAGTTGCTACTCAAGCTATAACAAGATAGGCAATTTGGCTAATCTTGGGTAGAATAGATAAAGGCTCAAGGTCCCACACTGGTTGAGAATTTGGGAATCCTAGTATTAGATGCTCACAAGCTTAGAGAGGTAGCACCAGATCACAAAACAACCATATAGAAGGTAGTGGATAAGCTAACAAAGAAATTGGCCTTCCTACAAGAGGTGATAGATATGAAGACCAATGTGGCCATTTCTCATTGGATTCTAAAGACTGGCCAAGAGTCATTGTTCCATTGAAAGAAATCCTTGGATTTTTTCATAGAAAACTTTGTGATATCTACAAATGAACTCAAGGATGTGCATGACTAGGTGCAAAAGATCATTGAAAATTTGTTTCAATACTTGAAGATATTGCACACAAAGTCCTTTGTGTCTACCAATGGCAAGCTAGTGGACATCAAAAGAATGAAGTCCAAGTTGTTGGCATTTTTTGACAAAGCCATTGACCAGGTCAACTTCCAAGTGGCCAAGATCTAGGAACTGTCAACAACTGATGTAGTCATTAGAAGAGAAATGGAGAAGTTCCAATCAAGATTGGCTAGAATTGATGGACTTACAAAGATGCATGATTAATGGGTCATTAGAGCTAACAATATTCTCATTCCAAGTGTCAAAGAGCTAAATAAAGTAACTAAATCTATGAAAGCATATAGGGATAAATCAATTACTTCTAAGAATGCATCATACTTATAATGCTTCTCCGGACATTTGTCATTTTTCCCCTCTTCCTTCTATTGTCATCATTCTTGGCATTTTTATGCATCTCTGTAATAGACAATTATTTGAGCTTATCTTATTTTTAGATTATTCTATTCAGAGATGGTCTACTGAGAAATCATCCAATGTAACCAGCCATCTTGAGAAGGCCTATAAATGTAATCTTTCATGATGTAAATATGATCAACAAAATTTACTTTGGGAAAACCCCTGTAGCTAGGAGTACTGTGTGAGACTCTGAGTTCATTTTAAGTTTTGTTGTTCATTTAGTTTAAGTGGAATTTATGGAATTAATGTGTTGACGTTGAAAGTTGAATGAATGCGAATGAACTTGGCTTTATTTCCTTCATTCGATAGATTGTATGCTTTACTCTCTTTAGCATGAGCATGTCTTTTGTTATCTCTACTATTCATTGTAGTATGTGTGTTTAGTTTAGTTTCTTTGCATAAGAAAGATGGAAACTGATGTGTGGAGCAATTGAGGGATAGACAATCTAAGTATTGTCAAAACATTAGCCAACTTTGTAATTCAAGATTTACTTATTTCACTATCTTCCTTTCTTCATGTTGTAGTAGTTAGTCTTGCATGTTTCCATTTTTGTGCATTATTAGTTTGACTAGATTGCATATTTTGAGATAGCTCCCCTTCTTTGCCTAGGTTGTTTAAAGTGTTGAGCAACATGGCTTTTGCCTCTTTTTCTCTTTGGTTAAGAGAATACCCCTAAAACCTAAAAGAAAAATTTATTGCATATGTTGCACTCACAAGGGAGTTGTACCTTTCAATTTAGTGGTCTTTGATAGATTACTACACTGACCCATTTTGTTGTTAACTTTTGTGTTTTCCATAAGCCTTTGGGCAAGTAAAAGAGTAAAGGTATAAACCAATATATCAAGGAAGATAAAAAATTAACCAACAGTTTTTGGTGACTCAACCAGGGATTGAACTTATATAGCCTAAGTTCTCTTAAGAAAGTACGTCGATGGCTTTTCTGAGACAATTAGAAATTATCTTTGTGGTACTCAATAAGTTGAGTCATGTATAATAACTCTTAAGGAGAAATGGTGTTGCCTCACAATGGACAAATCCCAATAGTGCAACCCAACCTCAGTTTCCAAGATGAATAAGAAGATCTCATAAGTTAGTTGAATACCCTTGCTTGGAAAAGCTAAAAGTTCCTAGACCAATATAGAAGAGTAAGCTTCACACTTGAAAGAGAGGAAGTGAATGTTGAATATTGAGAGGGATTATTACAAGAAAGAAGATTGAGAGAAGCATGGCCATTGTGAGCTAAAAAGTTCACCCTAGATTCTACATATACCCACAACACTCATGATAAGGGACAAGTTGACCCTTTGTTTGAAGAATTGTAGAAACTTTACTTCCCTATATTGGAAGATCCTATAAGAAGAGGGAGAACACGCTCTTGAGATCTAGTATATCAAGGTATCTGTGGTGCCCTATTTTTCTCTCCTTGTCCTATTACCCATATTTGTAGCCATTCTTCTTCACCTCCTATTTTCCACACTCAAATCTCATATATTTGCAATTCCCTCACTCTTCATGGAGTAGTCACCCCTACCGCTATCACTTTTCAGCTTATACCTATAATCCCCCTACCTTAATTTTTGTTCCTCGGGGCAATGTCATTGGCCTTCTACATCTTGCTACCAACAATGACCTTCCTAGAGCATCTAGAAAGAATTTCCCAAAGTTCAATGGTGATGGAAAGATCTATATTGATGAGCACATTGCGTATTTCTAGGCTACATGAAGTGTCATTTGTCCTCAACATGAAGATGTTGCAGTGAGGATGTTCATGGAAAATTTGGTTGACAATGTTGCTAACTAGTTTCAACACCTCCCAATGGGATGTATAACAACCTAGGATGACATGCAGACCTAATTTGAAGCTCTCTATGAAAGTACAGAGGATGGACATATGCTCATGACCCAACTTACCTAGATCAAGAAGGAGCCAAGTGTTCCTATGAGGGACTTCATTTCTAAATTTAATAAGCTAGTCGATAGGATCCCTTATAGAAGTGGGCCTACTATTGATAACTAGAAGATGTTCTTCATTAGCTCCATGCCGCCTGACATAAGATTTTAGATCAAACATGCACATATGGCTAATTTTTTAACTAATCAAAACCTAGTAATTGAGTTGGAGGATGATTTGATAGTGGTCAGAAAATGGAAAAGAGAGATTCAGAGTGGAGTGCCTACAAGCTTGGTTCCTAGTGTGACTAATAATATTGAAGCCATAATTTAGAAACTCTCCAATGATATGATTACCATGAAGAGGAAAATGGGAAAACCTGGACCTTCATCATAGTATCCATATCATGATGTTCCTCAAAGGAAACATGAAGCTAGGCCATATCAATTTCCATATACTCAACAAAAGATCACTATCAAGGTACCCCCTACAAAGAAAAACCTATGTATTTTTCATCTATGAGCTGATCATGATGGAGATTCCTACCTAGAAATGAATAGATATAAGTAGCTCACTATAGACACCTAAATTTGATTACACTGCTTTGGTAATCCTATTTAGTTATCTCTAAAGGCATCATTAATTAAATTTCTATTTAATTAATCCTTTGCCATCCCCTAGCTAATTAATTTAATTAATCATCTATAGTCCTAATTGATAAATCAAATAACCTATTATTTATCAATTAATCCTATTCTTCTATCTAATTCCAAAATTCTCATTTATTAAAAAAATCTATTTGATAAATAAAGCCCTCAAATCTAATAACCCCTAAACTATCCTAAACCCCCTTTTTAGCCTAGTCCACCCCATCCACCCATACTAATCAAGCTTAGCCACTAACTCACCCACCCTCATGAATGCCATCCATTTGCATATCTCTAACAAGCCTAATCTAATCCTAAACCCAAGCCTAATCCACCCCCTCATGTTCTCACATTCCCTAAGCAAGCTTAAGACTTTCCTAAGCCAAGGAAAGTCAACAATCTCAACTCCCTCCATAATATCCCAACCACTAAGCTTTCAATTCTCTTACAAAGCCATAAAGACTCTTACAAGCCCATTCATTGCTCCTACAAGCCATAATAAAGGGTTTTTATGAAGATATTATCCCTTGAGCCTCCTTTGTTGACTCATCCATCCCCTTGCCTCCATCCACTCACCTTGTGACATGTGTCACTCCTTGGTTGGTGCTAAAAAAGCACAATCCATGTGCTCCCCTTTGAGTGCATCCTAGCCCTCCATAAGCTTTTTCATTTCCTTCCATCTTAACCCTCCATCCCTCAAGCTCTTAGCCTATAAATTGAATCCCCTCCCAAGCCATTTCATCACAACCTTTAAACCAAAGTTATAATGCTAGTTTGAGAACCAAAAGCCATCAACCATACCCTTATAATGCCAAATTGAGAGCTCACAAAGCTACCAATTTTCCATTTACTCATCCCCACCATTGAAGCATAGTTTGAGAATCTTGAGCATACATCCCAATCCTTAGACTCATCTACCAAGCAAAGAGCTAAATCCTATTGGGAGAGTCAATTCATTTGGCTCATATTTTCAATTGGGGTTTTCTCTTTTGTCTCTCATTTATGTTATGATACTTTAGTTTGTAAATGCTTTTGATTTCTTAATTTAGTGTTTCTAACATACTAATATAGCATATACATTTTGGCATGCCTAGTGGGACCCCACTATGGGTCATTTAATCATCTATTTCTGTCTATATATTTGTTTTTGCTAATAATCTAATGTTTCTTGTTGTTTGAGTGAGTTGTAGGGTTTAATCTTATTCTTGCAGGTTAAAGGAAGCATTGGGGAGAAAAAAAAAAAACTTCAAAAATCAAATTCCAAAAGTTTTTTGAAGAAAATCCACGTGTTTTAAACCCAGTACCGCGCAGTGTCATCTCTACAGATTGGCGTCTCCAACTAGATGACTATCATCTCTAAAGTATGAATTGTCATCTCCGAAGTGAATCTTGTCGTCTACGTAGATCAACATCTCTAAGTTTCATCGTCTCCACCTGGCTTTTGTCATCATCTCCACCTCTAACCATCATCTCCACCTGGCTGATTTTCTTATTCAAAACACACTCTGTCATCTCTACTGCTACCAGCAGTCAAACTGTTGTATCTGCTATCACCAATAGTCAAACTGTCATCTTCGCTGCTGCCAGCAATCAAACTGTCATCTCCGTTGTCGCCAACCCAAACCATCATCTCTGAAAATCAGCGTCTCTGCAAATTAGTGTCTCTACTTGTCTCCTATTTTCTGTGCCACCAAATTGACCTATCGTCTCTACCTCTTTCTCTGTCGTCTCTGCAGATTAGCGTCTTTGCAAATCAGTGTCTCTGCAGTTTGGCATCTGCACCTGATGAACTGTCATCTTCACCTGTCTCTGTTGCACTTCTATTTTAAAATCTTTATTTTTGCACTTTGTAGTTTAAAAAAACAAAAATTTAAAATTTTTAAAAAAAGGAAAAGAATATAAATAAAAATTTTACTTTTAGTGGTTCTGTAGGATTTAGACCATTCTAAGCATTTTTATGCCTAGGAAAAACAACAAAAAAAAGTTAATTTTTTTTTTTCCCATAGTTAAGCTTTCATTTTGGAAGATTTTGGGTGACTAATCAATTTTATTTTATTTTTTTCTTATTGTAGGTTGGAGCAACAGATTTAATAATGTTTTTAGGTTTTTTGTGGAATGAACTTGAATGGTTAAACACATTTTTCATTGAATGTATGTTGTTCAAAACACACTCTTGAATGCCATGGATTAAAATCAATTTTTCTTGGAATGCATGCTTAAAACAAACAACTCAATCTTGAATGCAAAATATCAATTAACCATTGCAATATCAAACACTTCATTTGGAGCTTTTAAAATTGAACAAAACAGTTCTCTTTTCCACATGCAATTTAGGCAAAGTTTGATTTTGGACATTTAAGAAACTTCGTTAAGTTAAACAAAAATTTGCAAAAATGAATTTGAGTAGTTCCTTGGACTCACCTCTTTTCTAATCACCCATCAATTTAACCATTGGTTGCAATCTTATTGCCATTTATGGGGATGGGTCTACTTGAAAAAAGTGTTAAATGTTCCACAATCTAACTCACTCACTTGGTCTTTGAATGTTTTCTTTAACTTTATCAAAAGTCTTAAATGACCAAAACTCTAGACTAAATTGATCATATTTCAAAACTTGGATTTTAAAATTGAACAACTATTGACGTGGAGGGCCTCCGGGTGCGCGCTTGAAATCAAGTTTTACACATCTTTCTTTTTGGGCTTAAAACAAAATCATACCAACTCTTGAATGCCTTAAAGAAAATTAATCGATACTTGATGTGGAGGGCCTCCGGGCGGGCAAGTTTACTTTCTTGTTGACCCTAACTCTTCTTCTTGTTTGCATTCTTCAATTGATTTTTCTTTGTTGGCATATTTCAAAGTTGGAATTGAACATTGTCTCTTAAACATGAGTGCTTGCAAAGTCTAGATCAATACACATAAGAGTCAGTTGGTAAAAGAACAAGTGTGCTTTTTAGCCGAAGGTCATCCAAGTCTTCTCTCCCCTTATCGTCTTTCAAGGCCATCTTGGGTGCATAAGATTAGGATCCAAAACCTTGTTTCTCTTTTTAGGAGGCCTGCTTGGGGATTTTATCACCCCTTGGGATGACCTCAACTCCAGCATTCTGGCAGAGTATAAAGATCGAGAGGTGAATCCAAAGACACCTCTCTTGGAATCAAGATTTTTTCACTCGGGCTAAGCCTCAAGGAACTTTATACCCTTGAGAAGTGAATGAGGAGAAGTGGGTTACCGCTCCTCTCGGCTGTGTGACATCTTTTTGGTTTCATCTACGGATTTGGGCCTCACATACCTTGGGTATATCGAGGACTTCCTAGCTAAACCAACTATCAGCCTTGTAGACAACCATCTAGGATGTTAATGTGTTTGAAGTGACTGATTGAAACATTTGTAGAACATACACACTCCTCGGCACAAGTATCACATTTTGAGAATCAAAAACTTCTATCTAGTTTTTTCTATCTATTGCTTGATTTTTTATTTGTTGAATGAATGTTTGCCAAACTTGGTCAATCCTAGCTTAGGGTATACTTAGCGTAGTCACTGCCTATTCTAGAAGTTGAACAAGTTGAAGAAGAAAAACTGAGATCTCTCACAGCCAAGCAGATTCAAGAATTCATGTCAGAGCAACCCAAACTCAAACAAAAGTTTCACAAAGTCAAACTCAAAACATCTCAAGCATACCAAGAACTTTCAGCCAAGAGAAAGGAACTAACACCAAGCCCTTGAATTGCCAAAATCCACAAAGCAGAAGACAAAGCTGCCAACAAAGCCCTTCAAGACACCTGGTTAGATCGCACCATCCAACTTAACCAACATCCAGGAGTTAACAATGCTTATGTCTTACCAACTAGGTATGACTTCTATGATTAGACCCCCTTGTTTCTCCACATCTTCTTGCATAAGCTTCACTTTAGAGTCATTCTTGTAGGTAAGCCAGCCATCCTTAGTCATCCCCTTAAGCATTTTAGCTCATCAATTTCATTTAGAACCAAACCATCTAGCCAGCAATCCAAAAATCTTCACAACCAAGCCTTCAAAATTGTTGTCACCTTGCCAAAAGTTTACCATTCCTAACATCTTCCAAATCCACCAGCCTCACCAAGGTTATCCCTTTGACAGAGCTTTGTCTATGGTAATCTGGGTTTGTCACTTGTTATCCCTCATCACCTTGAGCTAAAGGTTGGGATCCACAAGTGGTCAATCTCATGTTCTTCCTAAAGGATCATCAGTCTATCCTTAAGTTGACACAATCACCACCAAACTTGCACATAGGAAAGCAGACCTTTCATGCTTTGGCAACATATCTTTGAAGTTAGAATCCCCAACCCAATCCTCCTTAGGTTTTGTCATATAGCTTTGCCTCAACCTAGAAAATCTTTTGCATAGAAAATCCTTCCCCCCTTTTGCATCCATCAGCATTGTTGCATCTCATCCCTAGGAACATTCTGCATTTTCATGCCACCTATCACTCGCTTAGGCAAGAAGAAGAAGGAAACAATGGAGCCCTATCATTTGGATCCAACAACATCACTCCCTTGAGCACTCAACCATCCTTCAGCTCGAAAAATGCTATACCATCACCTCCTGATATTGAAGCTTTCATGAACCAACCAGGAAATGCAGTATAGGTGAATGCCATTATAGACAAAAACAAGGAAACAATCATGGCTAACTTTCAAAGGGATAACATTGGAGCCTTCGACTTTGGAAGACATCCCCCCTTATTAGATCCATCTCACCCCTTTTTTGAGCAACTCCCACCACCCATAGGCTCTTATTATTCAAATTATCCTCAATATGTGCCAAAAGAAGAGCCTCAATGCACCCCATATGATCCAACAGACCCAAACATACCATCCTCCACTCAAGTTGAGATCTCCCTTCCACAAGCCAATCCAACCACCAACACTCCACCATTGGTCCATACCACTCCATCCCAAACTTCCTTCACCCAAAACACCTTGTCATTCACTCCCTTCATTATTGCTGCTATTGCTTTCCAACCCAACCGTCCAAATCCACCCATCTCCCAAATCAGTGCTAGTATCTTTGGCCAACCTCAGTAATACACAACTGGGATGCCACCCATGGGGCCAAGTAACCAACCCTTCATCACCCCCAGCTTGTTTACCTCAGCTCAAAACAAAATTCCATCATTTCCACTAGGTCCTTGGAGCTCAGTGCCATCAGCCACAAATCCACAAGCTACTACCCTAACTCCACAAAGCTATCAAACCCCACCAGCTACTACCAATGTTCTTCCAAGCTCTCAAGTGACCCAAGCTCCTACCACCACTCTAGCAAGATTTCAAATCTAGCCACCAAGCTATCAAACCCCATCAGTTCGATTCCCAAGCTTTCAATTCTCACCACCTCCACCACCAACTAATCTATTACCTCCTATTACCAACTATTTTTCTATGCCACTTCTAGGAGGAAATCCACTACCACCAATTTTGCCATGCAGATACCTTCCCACATGGGGGCACAACCCAAATATATTTCTCAAACTCCTCAAATCCAAAGTCAAGTTCCACAAGCTCCCTGATCCTTTCCCCAAGCTTCACACCCATCTTATACCTTACCTCCACAAAGCAATCCATTTATCCCACAACCAATCTATGTTCCTCAATCCCAACCTCAAATCCCATACTAGCAACAAGCCACGCAACACATGCAACAATATGTGCCCCCTCCACGTCAGCAACCCATCATCCACCATTCAGTTGCCCAAGCCATGTACAATCCCTACTAGCCCATACCTCAAAGCCATCCATATTCCATTGCCCCATCTAGCACATACCTACCTCAGGGCACTCCTACATTGGGGGTACCCCAGCCATCACCCATTAATTCAGAATGGGAAGCCATGAAAATAGCTTTGAAGAACATCCAAGAGGGAAATAATCCAAAAACCTTCAATTTTTCAGAATGTGTGTCCTTATCCATTTGACAGAGCCATTACCATGACACCATTTCCCAAGCATTTTGAGACACCCAAGTTTCACAAATTCAGAGGAAAAGGAGACCCTGTCACACATATCAAAGAATTTTACATGCACTGCCAAGAAGTGGCATACGATGATGTCTTCCTCTTGTGTCACTTTCCCAAAAGCTTGGCCGAACCAGCTCTTGAATGGTTTTATAGAATCCCCTATGGCACAATTAAAATTTTTGTTGAATTGTCTGAGGCATTTGTAGCCCAATATGCCCATCTTGTTGAAACAGAGCTATCAGTAGTTGATCTTGTCCACACTAAGCAAAAAGGTGGAGAAAGCCTTCCCAAATATCTACAAAGATGGAAAACCCTTACCACCCACATATCATGCACCTTGCCAGAGTGCCATTTGGTGAAAATGTTTATTGATAATGCCCATCCTAGCTTGGCTCACCACATGACCATGAACTGTTTGCAGACCTACAAAGATATCAAAGAGAAAGGAATGATCCTTGAGCAAGGACTCATTAAAGATGGTGTGGTCAAGATTTACAAGGAAGCCAACCAAAATTAATCACATTCCAATGACAAGTCTAGGTATTGGAACAAAAACAAGCATGTTACAACAGATGGCGTCACTGACACCAAACATGTGAATATTGTTGGTCCTTCTCAAAACCAGTCCAACCCACCATATCAACCAAACAATCAACAAGCTATCAACTACAAATAGCAGAATAACCAAAGCTATCAAAACCACAATCCAAGACCCAACTTCCAAGGGTCTAGCAATCAAGCTAATGCCATCAATGTAGCTACAGGACAAAAGCCCAGATTCCAACCTGCACCTAGAAATTATACACCCCTTGGTGAACCTTTGGATGTCATTTTTGAGAAATTAGTCAAGAAAAACCTCATCAAATTTCCTACTACCTAGCAAATTGACCCAAGCCAATCCAAAGCTGCATGGTACAAAGACAATAAGTACTGCAAATTTCATAGGGTAAAAGGTCACACCACCCTAAGATGCATGAAACTAAAGGAGTATGTGCAGGACCTCATTGATTGGAAAAAAATCACCATTGGTACCCAAACCTCTCCCAATTCAAGCTTACAAATCTATCAAAATGTGTTTCTTCCTCACAATAACCAAAATCCTAGAAAAGCACCTATCCAAAACAACAACAACAACACCAACAACCACCAGCCAAACCAATAGCATGGGAAGAACAATGATCACACGTCATCCTATATAGACTATGGTAGCCTTATAGGTTGTATATCCGAGAAAGAGCCTTCCGTCAATGTCATCAATATTCGAGGACCAGACAATGAGTGTGCCATCACCACTCAAAGAACATAATTTAACATCGCAGGCCCACCAGTTTCACCAGCCCCATTAGCTCTATCAAAAAGCCGGTACAATATCTTGGAACACCTTGGGAACATGCCACCCCAAATCTCCATTTTAGACATTCTTCACACTAGTCCTATGTAGAAAGACATCCTTGACACTGTTGTCATAGAATCTTGTATCCCTTCAGATATCAATGCCACTAATTTTTGTAATCTTGTTGGACACCTTTCATCCTCATGTGCCCTATCTTTCAAACCCACTGACATACCCATGGTCGAGCCAGATCACACCCTTCTGCTTCGCATAGCCATCATGGTATCCGATTTTTTCATGAAAAGAGTAATGATAGATAATGGATCAACTTTGAATATTTGCACCCCAAAATTCATAAAACAAGCTGGGTATACTGAGGCAGATATCATTACTGAGGCTATCACCATCAAAGCTTATGAAAACTTGGAAAGAACCACAGAAGGAACTATTTTGTTGCCAATCAAGGTTGGGCTAGTCATCCAAGAAACACTCTTCCATGTTATTGATCTAAACCTACCATTCAACATCCTCCTCGGTCACCCATGGATTCATTCCATGAAAGCCGTTCCATCCACTTACCATTAGTGCATCAGGGCACTAAGGTAACCATCCATGCCGATCCAAAACCCTTTGCTTACTGCAATATAGTTGAAGCTTCATATACAAACCATTGCCCTAGAATTGATATCAGCACAGCCATCGCTAGCTCATCCCACACTTGTAATGACCCAAAAACCATCCTCGCCTCCACCCTATCTACCGTAAAGATCAATAACAAAGGCTATGGAGAGTATAGTCTATCAGATGCATTTTCTGTCGAGGTACTCCCACTCGATCCACACACCCATGGATGACCGACATATCACAAACCTAAGGAGACCTCCTTGTTACAAACAATTCGGTCCAACAACCTTTGTATCCTCGAAAATCCCTCTTCATGACAAGCTCACTCTAGACATCAACAATTGGTTACATAAGGATGCACCTCAAAGAAATCAAGAATGCCTTAATCACTTTAGCCAGAATTATTCCCAAGAACATAAGCTCATGATTGACAAATGGAACTATCAAGGTGGTGTTCTAGGACCAGAAGAAAGAGGCATGCAGTGCCCCATCGATGCACACAAGTGGGAATCAAAGTCAGGTCTTGGCTTTGGCATACCCACAACTGGGGGCACCAATATGGACGGTCATGCTTTTTTGAACATTCATCGTGACCTTGTCAAAATTGAAGACATTCTTGAGGAAGTTGGAAAGAGAGCCTCCGATGATATCCTAGACCAAATCTCCCTTGGAGACTCTATTCTCCAAGAACTATCCATCCACCTCATTGACCTACCACTCACCCATCCACAACTCATAGATTGGGACCAACCAAGCATCATACACATTGATGAGTTCACATCAGAGGAAGCATTTCTGAGATTAATGGGAGCTGAAACTCCTCATAATAAAACAAAGCCAGATTCTTCCTATATCTACAAGCTAGATCCCAAGGGGTATTTTGGAGAAAATCCCCAACCTAGTTTCGATACATCGAAAACTAGAACTAAGGTGAATCCAAGACTAGCTATGATAGTGAAGAGAACCCCTCAGCAAGAAAATCTAGAGCCACAAGTAGAACATGAGGATTTAGCATTGCCTCCTCAAGATAATCGACCAAAGGTGTCTTCTATTCTAACTGAGGATACTAGAGAAGTCAAAATCGATTCTTTGGAGATCCCCAGACTTGTTCACATTGCTGCATCCCTATCACAAGACCAAGTTGACCTCCTCTTTGATTTCTTAAGAGAGAACATTGGCCGATTTGCATGGTCATATCAGGACATGCCAGGACTTGATCCAAAGCTTGTACTTCATCATCTTGCAGTTGATCCAAAGATCAAGCCCTTCAAAAAAAAGCTTAGAAAAATACACCCCAAAGTGGCATTACTGGTCAAAGCTGAATTAGAAAGAATGTTAGCTGCTAAGGTTATCCGACCTATCAACTACTCAGAGTGGATCTCCAACATGGTCCTCGTCACTAAACCCTTCGGTGACATCAGAATCTACACTAATTTTTGAGATCTTAACAAAGCTTGTCCAAAAGATGATTTTCCCTTGCCCAACATAGATATGATTGTAGATCTTACAGCTGGACATGAAATTTTGTCCCTCATGGATGGAATTTTTGGGTGTAATAAAATCAAGATTGCAGAAGAGGATCAGCATAAGACAGCATTTACTACCCCATGGGGAACCTTTTGTTACAACATGATGCCTTTTGGCCTAAAGAATGCTAGGGCTACCTATCAAAGAGCTATGACAGCCATTTTCCATGATCTTATCCATAGCATTTTGGAGGATTATGTGGATAATATCTTGGTCAAATCTCATACCTTCGTGGATCATCTTGCTAACTTGAAGAAAGTCTTTGATAGGTTAGCCAAATATCATCTTATGTTGAATCCCAAGAAATGTGTCTTTGGGGTCACATTTGGCAAGCTTCTAGGCTTTATAGTCTCTAAACGAGGTATAGAAATTGACCTGAAGAAGGTGAAGGCTATCTTAGACATGCCTCCTCCCCAGACACTGTGACAACTTTGCTCTCTTCAGGGAAAGCTTCAATCTGTCTAGTGCTTCATCTCCCAGCTTGCAGATAAGTGTACACCATTTTCACATTTACTAAAGAAGGATGAGAACTTCAAGTGGGATCCTTTATGTCACCACAGCTTCGATCAGCTCAAGCAGTATCTCACCAATCCTCCTATCTTGGCTCCACCAGTTCCCTATCGTCCCTTGATCTTGTACATATCAGCAACACCTACTGCTCTAGGGGCACTTCTAGCACAGCTTGATGACTATAGTAGAGAAAGAGCCATCTACTACATCAATAGAACCCTAGTTGGTTATGAACTCAATTATACTCCTATGGAAAAAGCTTGTTTGGCAGTTGTTTTCTCAACTCAAAAGCTTCGCCACTATATGCTAAGTCATACCATCCAACTAGTCTCCAAGATTGACCCTCTCAAGTATATGCTCTCTAGAATAGCACTTACAGGCCGTTTGGCCAAATGGGTTATGCTCCTTAGTGAATTTGACATCTAGTATGTGGATAGAAAGGAAATCAAACGGTAAGCTATAGCAGATCACCTAGCTGATGCACCTCTAATAAATGCATATCCTTTGATCACAAAATTTCCAAACGAGAATATCCATCTAATTGAAGAATAGCCCCCATGGAAACTTTATTTTGATGGTTCATACACATCTCATGGACCAGGGGCAGGAATATTGTTGGTCACACCTCCAGGAGATTACATTCCAAAAGCCTTCAACCTACAATTCCCTAGCACCAACAAAATAGTTGAATATGAGGCTCTCATAGCAGGATTAAAGATAGCTGCAGAATGGAACATTACAAATCTTTGGTGATTCTCGGCTCATCATCAAGCAAGCCCTAAATGAATATCAGACCAAAGATTAAAAAATTTTACCCTACAAAGAGCTAGTTGATTAGCTAACCCAACATTTTACAAGGCTTCAATTTACACAAGTGCCTCAAATATAGAACAAAGTGACAGATGCTATGGCTACTATCAGCTCACTCTTGGAAATTCCCCAAGCAGCTACACAGTATGAGTTTTTAGTCGAGCAGCTCCTCACACCTGCCTATTCAAATGATGACTCAAACTATGTTTGTATCTTGGTTGGTCCCCAATCCCCTTGGTACCATGAGATTCATGCTTACATTAACAATGGTATCATATCCCCTCACCTCACACATACCCAATGCCAAAACCTCATCCGAAAATCATCCTGCTATGTTATCATAGCCAATACCCTATATCGTCGGGGTTATCAC
Source organism: Cupressus sempervirens (assembly GCA_028749045.1). Taxonomy (NCBI): domain Eukaryota; kingdom Viridiplantae; phylum Streptophyta; class Pinopsida; order Cupressales; family Cupressaceae; genus Cupressus; species Cupressus sempervirens. Next base: position 238,575,903 of record CM053791.1, read on the forward strand.
GATAATCTCTCTTGATGTTTAGACCAAAATGAGGCCGCGATGGTGTTAAAAGAAGTACACTCCAGACTTTGCAGTGCCCACACGAGTGGTATTCTCCTAGCATGAAAAATTCTTAGAGTAGGCTACTATTGGCCTACCATTGAAGAAGACTCCTGTGACTTTTCCAGAAAGTGTCTCCCATGTCAGTAGCATGCAAATCTTGTGCACGCTCCAGCAGAGGATCTACAACCTATTGCACCACCTTGGCCTATCGCTTGTTGGGGCCTTGATCTAGTTGGAACTATCACACCTCTCTCATCTAATGGACATAAATGGATAATAATAGCTACAGACTATTTCACTAAGTGGGTGGAAGCAGTCTCCCTAGTCTCAGCTACAAGAGTTCAAGTCTCCAAGTTCATCTTGTACCATATTGTTTGCTACTTCGGCATCCCATCCACCATCTTCACTAACCATGGAGGTAACTTTGAAAATCTCAACATGGAAGAATTATGCACTTCCCTCTGCATCCATCACCGCTTTTCTAGCCCAAATTTACCACAAGGTAATGACCAGGCAGAGGTAACTAACAAAACCCTCCTCAAAATCCTAAAGAAAGTTGTCAATGATTCTGGCTGCGATTGGCACCTACAAATAAATCTAGCTCTATGGGCCTATCAGACCTCCTTCCATATGTCCATAAGAACAACTCCATACTCCTTAGTCTATGGTGTCGAAGTGGTACTACCCATAGAGGTTAAACTTCCCTCATTGCGCATATCTTTGTGAGGTCAAATATCAGATGAAGAATACAGAGTAGCCAGACTCACCCAACTAGATCTCTTAGACGAGAAGCGACAGCTGACCTATGATCATCTCACAGTCTATCAAAATCATCTCAAAAGGAATTTCAATAAGAAGGTTCTCCCATGACACTTTCAGCCAGGCAACATGGTCCTCAAAGAAAATATGAAAGTCCAAGTAGTTCGAGAAAAGAAAGGTAAGTTTGAACCTACATGGCTTGGTCCTTATGTTGTCACTGCCTCCTTTAGCTTCGGAGCCTATCAGCTATCTAAACCAGAAGGAGAACTCTTGAATGATCCTACTAACTTCATTCATCTCAAGAAGTTCTATGCTTGAAGATCCTTGGTATACCCAGCTTTTGAAAAATAAAAAAATATAGTAAAGAGAAATAAGCGTCCAATGGTGAAAACATGGCATTTCAAGCGCCTTGGATAGGTACCTTGGTGAAAACCTGGTAATTTAGGTGCCTTGTATACTAAGACTAATCCATTATCTATCACTATCCTATCCTTCATCCATTCACCCACCATCCCATAAAACACCTGCTTGTTCCCTTGGTGTTCCAACCAAATACCCAAAATCTAATGGAGCTTGTAAATACGTCCTGTACAACTTGTAAACCTTGTATATCCAAATATTGTCCAAAGCTTATACCATATTCTCACTTGTAAATAATCTTGTATCCTAGCTTGTATCCTATCACATGCACACAAAGAATCCCTTTTTCCTTAAGCTTTTCGCAAACCATCTACCTATCCGCCTATCAACTATTACAAACATCCCACCCTTCACAAACATTTCCATCTCACAAAACCCAAACATGAAAAACCTTGTACAGTTGTAACATATCTTGGTCCATTAGCTTGTACATCCTCTTTTGCTTAGTACCATTGTATCTATCTAGCTTTCATGTCAGTTCCTCCTTGATCAACATCTTGCACACATCGCACAATCCTTGGTTAGCTATTCCAATGCATCCTTTAGCTAGATCTCCTATCACCAAAGTGTTATCCTTCTTAGTTCAGCTTGCTAGACACATCACTCATCCAGATCCATCAGCTTAGGTGCTCTCTGATATATCCTTGCAGGATATAGCTTTCCTCATGTCTGATCTTGGTCCGTTAGTACCTTGTCCCACCCATCTCGTTGGCAAACGGTTCTCTTTTGGATTTTTGCTTTTTTTTTATTTGGAATCTTCTTTTTTTGGTCTTGAAGTATCTTTTCCAGACAATCTTTTTGTTCCCTCCTCAAAGTTGCCACAATCTTCCATATCATGGTATACTGCGAATGGGGCAATCTAAGTGTAAGGTCTTGATCAGGTCTTTTGTTTTTTTTTCTTTTCTGCTTGTGGGTTACCCAGTGTCGGTTCCACTTTGATTCTTCCAAGATTCATGTGTGATGCTGGGGCAATCCTTGCATGTTTTTTTTGAGTCAGTTCGTCAGTCCTCTGGATAGTTGGTGAAAAGGCCTTGATGTTCTTGGTAACCTTGGAAATTAACCAATAGTCCTATAGCAAATCTAGTGCTCAACTACATGGTGGTACTTCTCTTTGAAGTATCCCCCTGCTCAAAAAGCTTCAATGGATTCCCTTCATCTCCATTATCCCCTATCCATATCTAGAATTTGTCTCTCCTACCCCAAAGTATGCATCAGTATCTCTTTGAATCACTCCTCACCTTTAGCTTTAGGGATCGACAATCCTAGTCTTAGGGATCCACCAATCCAAATCAATCCACCAAGCCTCATCTTTTGAGATCCACAATCCTAGTCCTAGGGATCTCCGAAACCCATCTTCCACCAATCTGACTCTTTGAAATCCTATTGCATCAGCTTTATAATCCCCTCATCCATATCCCTATCCTAGATTCCTTTTTATAGTGCTTCGCTCCTTCATCCTCCCCCCAATCCTGAAAGTCTTAACCTTATTTACTCTTGTGCCTCTGATTTTCTACCTTTATCATTCTCCCGTAGTGAGAGTTTGAGCTAACTAAACCTCTTCTCTTAAGCCAATCTGAGTCTCCTTGCTCATCTTGAATTCTTGTACTTTTCAAGAAGTCGTCGAGCCTCGCTTTCTTTTCTCGCTACCTTCTTGAGGGGGCATCATCTAAGTCGAGTCTCTCCTCTTTTTATTTGAGACTGGGGCAGCCTTGTTGCTAAAACATCTTCCTCGTGTCTTCCTCATTCAAACTTCTTTGAAATAGTGTTGTCTCAACACTATGTCAAAGAGGGGCAAAATGTAGAGACCTAAATTTGATTACACCGCTTTGGTAATCGTATTTAGTTACCTCTAAAGGCATCATTAATTAAATTCTTATTTAATTAATCCTTTGCCATCCCCTAGCTGATTAATTTAATTAATCATCTATAGTCCTAATTGATAAATCAAATAACCTATTATTTATCAATTAATCCTATTCTTCTATCTAATTCCAAAATTCTCATTTATTAAATAAATCTATTTGATAAATAAAGCCCTCAAATCTAATAACCCTTAAACTATCCTAAACCCCCATTTTAGCCTAATCCACCCCATCCACCCATACTAATCAAGCTTAGCCACTAACTCACCCACCCTCATGAATGTCATCCACTTGCATATCTCTAACAAGCCTAATCTAATCCTAAACCCAAGCCTAATCCACCCCTTAATGTTCTCACATTCCCTAAGCAAGCTTAAGACTTTCCTAAGCTAAGGAAAGTCAACAATCTCAACTCCCTCCAAAATATCCCAACCACTAAGCCTTCAATGCTCTTACAAAGCCATAAAGACTCTTACAAGCCCATTCATTGCTCTTACAAGCCATAATGAAGGGTCTTTATGAAGATATTATCCCTTGAGCCTCCTTTGTTGACTCATCCATCCCATTGCCTCCATCCACTCACCTTGTGACATGTGTCACTCTGTGGTTGGTGCTAAACAAGAACAATCCATGTGCTCCCCTTTGAGTACATCCTAGCCCTCCATAAGCTTTTTCATTTCCTTCCATCTTAACCCTCCATCCCTCAAGCTCTTAGCCTATAAATTGAATCCCCTCCCATGCCATTTCATCACAACCTTTAAGCCAAAGTTATAATGCTAGTTTGAGAACCAAAAGCCATCAACCATACCCTTATAATGCCAAATTGAGAGCTCACAAAGCTACCAATTTTCCATTTACTCATCCCCACCATTGAAGCATAGTTTGAGCATCTTGAGCATACATCCCAATCCTTAGACTCATCTACCAAGCAAAGAGCTAAATCCTATTGGGAGAGTCCATTCATTTGGCTCATATTTCCAATTGGGATTTCCTCTTTAGTCTCTCATTTATGTTATGATATTTTAGTTTGTAAATGCTTTTGATTTCTTAATTTAGTGTTTCTAACATACTAATATAGCATATACACTCACTACTTCTAATGAGCTAACCATCAAGTATCCTAAAAGTGAAGATGATTCTACTTCACATGGCAACTCTAGAACATTCATTTTGGAGTATGAATCAAATTTAAAGGTTGGAGGTGATTTCTTTGTATCCTTAGATGAAATTCAGATGACCATGGCTATAAGAAGTCAGAGAGAGAAGAATTTAGAAAACTTTTTTCCTTCCTGGAAAACAACAACTGGCCCTTCATCAACTACAGTGGGAGCATTTACCTCCCCATCCTAGAGGAAGGATAAATCAAAGTTTGAACCAAGTAGTATGCCTCATTCCTCATTTGATATTATACAATATTGCAATGAAGCTTGTATCCAAGTGTCTCCCCTTGAGTATTTCAAAACTCATTTGGCTGAATTACAAAAACTAGTAGATTATTGTAAAAGTGTTGCTAGTGCTAGAACATAGCCTAATGTCAACTCTACCATCATAAATGACCAACCTCAATTGGGCAGTGGCCCCATAGTTGATGAAGAGCCTATTTTTCCTATGCTCTTCAAAGAGAAAGAAGCATCAGTCCTAGTGACATCCCCTGGTCAAAAGTTAGACCCCTTCTATGTGCCCTTGTATGTAAATAGCCATAAGCTTAGTAACTTCATTATTGATTCTGGTGCTTCTAACAACATCGTGCCTTCTTCAGTTGTTTGTGCCCTTTGCTTGACTCTTACCAAAACCTTTGGATGTTGCTACTCCATGGATGCAAAGAAAGTCCCTCTAATAGCTTAAGTAAAAGATGCAAAAGTAGCATTCGTTGCTCACCCTACAAAGAGAATGAAACTGACTATCCTTGTAGTAGATATTCTTCCCAGCTATGGGATGCTTTTGAGTAGAAGCTTTTTTAGAGACATGGGAGGTGAAATCAAGATGGATTGGTCTCATGTGATTATTCCTATGGGGAATAAGAAGATCAAGTTTGAACCAAAAGAGAAGAATAAATTCACATTTTTAAAGTCTAGTGATCCTAAGGTGCAGATTGTATACCAAGAGATGGAGTTCAAAAACTACATGATGTTCTCTAACTTTGATTATTAAGAAGAGATACCAAATACTTCTAGTGATCTAAGAATTTGGACCCTTGAGTTCAATGGTATCTATGTAACTACCAGGTCTGGAGCTAGTGTAGTGTTGATCTCCTCAAGTGGATATGTAACTTAGCTTGCCTATAAGCTACAATTCAAGAACACCAACAATATTGTAGAGTATGAAGCCTTGCTTTTAGGTATCACTATTGTAAAGAAAAAGAGGAATCAAATTTCTAAGAGCTCAAGGGGATGCTGAGCTTATAGTAAAACAAGTTCGACCTCAATACACTATGAAGAATGCTAGGCTCAAGAACTAGAAGAATAGAGTTTAGGACAAGATTGAGCATCTGGATACTTTTTCAATTCTAGTTGTTCCAAGGGAGAAGAATGCAAGGGTAGACTTCTTAAAATCATCTTCCTTGTTGTTACTCCCTCATTTTGATTTCATGGCTAATGGGTAAAAGTTTGAAATCTTGTTTAGACCAAATGTTCCTTATAATGTAGAAACCTAGCAAGTATTTAATGATGCTAAGAAAATCTAATTATTCTTGGAGGGATATGAATCCTTCAGCAACTAGTACTTCAAAGGGAGTGAAAGCATCTGTAAGGATTTTTCCCCTGACACCAAGAAGTTGTTGGAGCTTGGAGCTGAACAACTCAAAGGTAACAAGATCCCTCATTGTCTCATTTCCCTTGAGAAACTTTTTGATAGGCATGATCCTTTTATTTGAAGGGAAAGAGGAAGGAAAGGTGGAACTTCTGGAGAATATGAAGGGATGAATATTGGCACCAAATATAAACCAAAGATAGTTAATATCGGTAGTAGTTTCTCAAAAGAATAAAGAGAAAAGGAAAAAGGTTTGTTGACAGAGTACCAAGATGTGTTTTCTTGGGGATATGAGGACCTCAAAACATTTAGGGATGGTGAATTGAAGCACAAGATCCCCCTAAAGCCTGAAGCTACTCCCTTTAGGAACAAGTAGCATAACTACAACCCAATGGTCTCTAATGCCATCTTAAGCAAGGTGCACAAGATGTTGGAGGCCAAAATTATCTACCCCATATATCATTTGATGTGGATAGCTAACATTGTCCTAGTCTGAGAAAAGAGTGGGGAGATCAGAATTTGTGTGGATTTTAGGAATTTGAATATAGAATCTCTAAAGGAAAATTATGTCTTTCCTAACATGGATCACCTACTACATATAGTTGCTAGCTCTAAAATGATGTCTATGCTAGATGGATTTTTGGGTTTCAACCAAATTGAGGTAAACCCAGAAGATCAGTTCAAGACTATGTTCACCACTCCTTGGGTAACATTTTCATATAATAGAATGCCCTTTAGGCTTATAAATAATGGTGTCACCTTCCAACGGGCTATGAATTCATCATTCTCTAATCTAAAGGATAAGATCATCATTATCTACTTGGATGACGTGGTAGTCTTTTCCAAGAAAATAGAAAATCATCTAAGGGACTTGGAGAAGGTATTGAGAAGATGTAGAGAGCATGGGATTTCACTCAATCCCAATAAATCAATCTTCTATGTTATAGAATGTAAAATTTTGGGTCACATAGTTTCCTAAGAAGCCATCGAGATTGACCTAGAAGGCATTAGAGCCATCCAGGAGCTAAAATTTTTCAGGTATCATCATGCATGCATCCATAAGATTATGCAATCACTTAAAACTTGTAGGTTACTATCAAATCAACTTGCAAAAATGTAAATATGAAATAGAATAGATTCATCAACGCACTTGACACAATAATTTACAGGGAATCCCAATTTGGGAAAACCACCAATAATAGGCTACTCTTTTTCACTCTTTTGAAGTGATGCCTTGTGAAAGGCCAACCCTGTTAAAGGTTACAATGCACACTATTAAATGTGACCCTGTTAAAAGATTTCAATCACCTTGTTAGGGGTGAGCCTTGTTAGAAGACTTTAGACCATTCACTTGGAATGTAACCCAATTAAAGGATTTACAAATGACTATTAGGTCAACCTTAATCCAAAGGATTTACCCTAGACTAATACAATTATTAGAGAGTAATAGTAAGGCTTGATCTGATAACAACTTACAACTCCATTTGCAAATTATAGATCTCTATTCTAGTCCTCCATTCTTCTTGGCCTTCACTCATTGCAGCTCTGGTAGCTTTTTCACCCTTCAATCATTCATACCCTTAAGCCATCTTGCTTAACATGCCAATGCAAACTCTTCTCTTAGGTCACTTGATGAAGAAAAACCCTTCACTCCTTTTCTTCCTTAGGTTCTCACACATGAAAACCTTGCTTCATGACCAACCATTCCTATAAATAAGAAATTAAGATCATTTTCTACTCATTCTCCATCATCTAACTTAGGGTTAGGAAAGATTAGGTAGGATTCAATAAATCTACCCCATATTTCATATCTCTTCTAGAAACTTCTCCTTCATAACTCTTTGAATGTTCCTCAAGATGGTTTACCTTGAATTCTGTGCCACTAGCTCATCAATCTTATCTTCCACCTAGTTCACATAATCCAAGAAAACAAACTTGTCAGCTTAGATCCATCAAATTCATGATCTTTCAAATAATACAGCAGCTCAACATTAACTAGGTTCTGACACTTGGCACATATTGTGTTTCTTGGCATCCTTTGTGAAATTACTCGGCATGAACTAAAGTTTAATGGTGCTCAGAATCAAGTAAACTTTACTCAACATCCACTACTTAGCTCAGCATACACTAGAATGAACTTTTACTCAGCTACAACTAATTTTCTACTCGGCTTGCACTAACTTTTCTTGACACCTACTATGCACTCAGTCAAGCTTGGCAGACAAACTTAATGTAACTTGTTCTTCTAAACTTTCTTATTGTAACTAGCCTTTGTAAGCTACTATCTCCCTCTTTAACAATCTCTTTTCAATCTATTCTCAACAAAATCACTAAGTGAATTGTGTATATGATGAAAGGAAGTCAGATTTTGAAGTGGAATGACTCTAGAAGAGTGGTTTTTTATCAAATCAAGGACACCATAGCCAAAGAACCCATGCTGGTATATCCAGATTACACCAAGGAGTTCATATTATACTACTACACCTCAGCCCATACATTGTCTACAATACTCATGTAGGAGAATAAGGAAGGTATATAAGTGCCAATTTCTCTCATTAGTACCCTCCTTAAGGAGCATGAGTTGAGATATTCTCAAATGGAAAAGCATGCCTATGCAATGGTAAGAGCTCTCAAAAAAATTATATTTTATGTACTACACTCTCATTCTATTGTGTTTGTACCTAATTCAACTGTCAAAAGTATATTGACCTAACAAAAAATAGGTTGCAATACTAGAGGTGCATGGATAGCTAAGGTAAAAGAATATGACATTGATCTGAAGCCAATGAAGTTGGTGAGAGGGAATGGCTTGTGCAAAATTATAGTGGAAAATCGGGACTTAAGCCAAGAAGATGAATCAACAAGGGAATTGATGGGTAGTCTTCAGGATCCCTAGTTCTTGAACATTGCCTACTTTCTAACCTATGGAGATTTCCCTAATGGACTGACATACAAGTAGAAACAAGACATCAGAACCAAATAAGATAAGTATGTTATGTATGATGATCAAGTGTACAAAAGTAAAATAGATGGAACTTTCTTAAGGTGTGTTGATAAGCCTCAACAAGAAAGGTTGCTTCATAGCTTCCACAATAAGGCCTATGGAAATCATTTTTCATCAACAATCATAGTACATAAGATCTTAAGGCAATGCTACTACTAGCCCAAAATTTTCAAGGATGCATATGAGTGGATGGAAAAATGTGACAAGTGTAGGATGTTCTCAAGAAAGCCTCGATTAGCCACTCTGCCTTTAAAGCTAATTGTGATTGAAGGCTCCTTTCAGTAGTGGGGAATTGACTTCATTGGACCAATCAGTCCATCCTCATCTATTGGTCATTTATATGTCATCACTACTATAAACTACTTCACCAAATGGGTGAAGGCCAAGCCAATTAAGAAGACTACTTCTGAGGTAGTCTTTGAATTTATTAAAGAAAATATCTTGATAAGGTTTGGAGTTCCAATGAAGCTTTTCATGGACAATGCTTCCTATTTTTCTTTTGCAGAACTTACAAAAAATTTCTATGACAATTGTATTCACCTAAGTCACTCATCAAATTACTTCCATCAAGGAAATGGTCAAGTAGAATCAAGCAACAAAAAATTGATCAATATCATGAAGAAATTGGTCTCTAAGAACCAAAAGAACTAGAACAAGAAATTATTTGATGCACTCTAGGAAGATAAAGTTACACCTAAGAAGGCAATCAAGATTTTTCTATTTGAACTAGTCTATGGAGTTAAAGCTAGTCTTCCTCTCCTGCTGGAGCTATCCATCTAAAAACTACAACAAGTTATCGATGATCCACAATTCCAAAATAGATTGGAAAAGTGCATTATGTATCTAACTAAGCTGGAATAAAAATGGGACAAGATGGTTGATCATATTTTAGAACATTAGAAGTGCATGAAGTCATTCTTTGATAAGAAGGCTAGACCAAGAAGATTCATGGAAGGTGACTTGGTACTACTGAGGGATAGAAGGCATGAGCCCAAGGGCATGCATCACAAGGTTGACTCACTCTAAATGGGCCCTTTAAAGATCATGCAAGTAAACTAGAACAATTCCTTCATTTTAGCATATCCTTCTAGAGAGGTTCTAACATTTTCATACAATGGACATGACCTGAAGTTGTTTCAAGTTCACAATTGAAAGTAGGTAACCCATATAGTTAATGTTAGTCTATGTAGGTTTATTTTCTTTCTATGATTTGTCTTCCTAATTTCCTAGTTTAGTTTTCCTTCTGGTTCTATGCTTAGCTTAGTTTACCGCTGTATCTTTGTCATTCTGGTAGTGCTAAACCAATGATTTTGGGTCCCTTCTTAGACATTTTTGCAAATTCCTATGTCCCCAATCAAAGCCAACTATTGCCAAGTTTTAGTCTTCCCTTTTTCAAGCTTTAGGTCATTGGTTAAAGAGAGTGAGAGGTGTCTAAGTCTATTTTAGGTTACTTACTTCTCATCATTCTCAAAGCACTCTATTATCTACATTTCCCTGGTCTCCCTTTGTAATACATTTACCTAATATTTATATCTAGGTTTCCTATTTCTCCAGTGCACACAAAGATTAGGTGATTTAGGTATGCTTGTGGTTTGATCTTGCATCCTCTTGATGAGAAGTAAGTGTTCTGAATTTCATTCTCTATTATCTTTCCCTAATATTTCATATCTCATGGATTCTAAGCTATCGAGTTGATTTCCCCTCAAGAAAACTACACCAACTATGAATCCAAAAGTTTGGAACCATTGAAAGTGATTAAAAGGGTTGTGAATGTGTTTTTGTCAATACCCAAGGACTTACAAAGTTATGGATATAGACCAAAGCTATTGTAATTTGGATTTATGGAAATAAGATCAAATATTGCTCAGAAATATGAGTTTATGTTTTGTTTTTGCATATTCATGGAAATGGAGCTGTTTTGTTCTATTTATGAAGCCTCATGATCTTGAGCCAAATCTCAATTCAAATAATCAAAAAGTGTGAGCATGATGATTTAAAGGATCATAACTAGTAAGGCATGCTTGAGATGTTTCTTTTGTGCCTCACTCTAGAAACTGGTGCTCAAAAAGGAGTTTTCAACCCAAAGGTAACAAAATGGGATACTTTTCTAGGGGCTTTGAGAATACAAAGTCAAGTTACCCAAAAATTTCAATATCCTTCAGAGATGCCCAAGAGATACTTCTGAAGAAGTTAGTGTTGGAGATGCAAACTTATTATGAAGGAAAAACAACGATAAAATTCTTAGGTGGAAAGTGGAAGAATAGAGTGCACAAGCTAGCAAAAAAGATTATTCCCCATGTAGCAATGCTGAATAAAAGAAAAATAATGTTGCAGAGAAACAAAGTGTTTCTTTCTCACCCACGTATTTTAATATTGTTAAGAATATCTTCATTCCAGATTCAAAAGCTAAGGCACTTCCCTCGAAGCTAAGTAGTTATGTTGTTCAATAAATTTTAGTCATATCACTTTACTTCAAGTAAAGTAAGAGTGCTTTCGAGAACTTAATATCCTAAGTGCAAATAAATGGAAAGTTTAAATAGTCATTGCTTAAGGAATTAAATACAAATCCAGCCATTATAATCATCAGCAAAACTTATTTCCATTTGAATGGCACCAATGTTCTAATTTCTTAAAGCTATTTTATCCGATTTGCAAGAAATTGGCTTCTACAAGTTTATTTCATGACTATTTATCAAAAATTGCATCATGTGCAATCATAGTGAATGGAAATCAAAGATGTTGGTTATGAAAGATTAATTGTCTTGGAAAGTGAGTTAAAAGATTATACAGATACATCCTTCAAGTTCTATGACTTGGGTGACCTACATAGTAGGAAACTTCCCAACCCATTCACCCAATCACTCTAAAACTCAAAGAGTGTGGATTGGTGGAGGTAGTTGGCTTCTCAATGGTGGTTCATGCACTTGAGTTATTAAAGGAGTGTATAGAGAGATACCATCCACAAATGTTGTAGATTCTATTTCTAGAATAATCCATTCTCTTGTCAATTAACAAGGCATTGTTGTAGTAAGTATTTGGCATCCTGGAACAAGAGAAGTATTGTGACATTGATTTTGGGTCATTCGCATCCACGTTTAATGAGGAAAATACCCTCAAATAGGATGAGATGAAGAGGACTTGGTTTCAGGTTGCCCGATTGAAGAGGAGCAAGATGCCAAAGACTCTATTTGGCACAAATCTAGAGCGAGAGATTGTAGATATTATTGCACTCCTTCTTAGATTAAAAGGAAGGAAGGAGATTCTAGAGTTCATCGAGCATCACTTTTTCCTAGTGCAAGAAATTTCTACTAAAGATATGAAGATCAATTGGGCACAGATCATCTATCATGAGCTTTCTTTCTGCTAGAGGATTCAAGCTATTCTATATATCCTCCTAATTGATTTATGCGTAAGGAAACATGCAACAAAGAATATAACCATTTTCACATAAACCATAATAGATATGAAATAAATATGCAATTAAAATCCATATGCAAGAGAATAGACAACATACCCACAAAAATGTGACACAAGATATACCCTAGGAAACCCTCATTAAGGGATAAACCTAGCCTCCCAAAGCATCCATAACCATGTATTATTCAACAACAAACACCATTGTAATACAACCATGGAATCCTTCAAATTCATAGCCACAATCAAGCCATCCATGTGACCAAGCATGAATCTACACATCCCATGCCATGCTTCCAACCTTCATAAATGCTCCCTTGGCTAACTTGTCAAACCTTGTCCTACTCGACTCTTGCTTTTTCCCTTTTTTCTTGTCACTACAACTACCCTTGTGGCTGTTTATATAGTAGGAAGTCCCACAAAACCACCAAGTGGTATTACATAAACCATGTTCTAAGACCATGTGCTACCTAACCCATTGACCCCATATTTAATATTAAAAATTTAATTCTTTTTCCCAACATTAAATAATTACATGAAATATTATCAAAATGTTACAATTCAACTCATCAAGTATATCCCATGGGAATATTTACATGTTGCACATCCATCTAGGTGAAACATTACATAATAAAATAAAATACTAAAATATAGCAATATTATGCAATGTGTGCAATACCCATTATCTCAACAATCTCCCACTTATTGTATACATTGCATAGGGTCAATCTGTAGCCATGTAAATGAACAAGGGAACAATACCTCCTAGCACATCCACCATCATGGATCAAATTAGATGAAGTGCTTCATCCTAGTACCCACCAAAAAATCAAAGTATCAAGCATCTCAAACATGAATTATCTGACCTCCTATTATGCCACTGCTACTGAACATCCATAGAAGCCATCCAAAGAGAAAGCCACCTGACCTATCACATTAGAAGATCATAAAATATTGTACCACCTAAAATTCCAAGAACAAAAAACTTTATCCAAAGGTAATCACATGTATCCATAGTTGTCAAAATATCCATAGCCAAAATAGCACCCACACCAAGTGCCAAACCCATCCAACTATCCATACCTTCAAAGGTATACCAAGTGAGTCTCACATCATCAACATATCCAATCTATAACCTTCAATCACAAGCCTCAACAACAATACCTACCACATATATACCAAGAAGCTCCTACTACAAAAGATAATATCAAATCTATAATCAATCCACTCACAACATCTCAAAGAAGTGAATCCATGTAGTCTCAAGGACATCCACAATACATAAACCAATAACCTAGAAGAAAAACTCTCATAAAAAATCTCCAATAGTCTCCCAAGCTCTCCACAACCAACAAAGGAAAGAGATAAAGGAATAACCATGTCATCTCTCACATGAAATACATGAGCACAAACTAGTAATCACAATCTCTAACCAATCTCAAATCCAATGTAAGAAAAATTGAACATCCAGGAAGATAAAAAAGACCAAAGAGAAACCATGCAAATCATAATTGTATCACATCCTTCTACATACACCTCTAGATATAAACTGTGCAAGTATGATCGACTCCATAAAACCCCAACCAAGATATAAATATTCCTTATTAGAGGATAGACCATATTAGGAGTCTATTACAAAATTTAGTACATATGATGCCCTATTAGGAGACTTTGAATCCTTGTTAGGAGATTCCTACCCTATTAGGAGTTGTAGAAGGAAAAAGGACCCACTGTCCAAACAACTTCTGGGGCAAGACCACTAAACTCACTATCCAACTGATCTCTCAGCTATTCCTTGAAAAATAATTGTCTATATTGTATTTTAACCTCTTTCCTATGTCCTATCAACTAGACCAATCACTGTTAGACCTTTTAGACTAGGTCACAAACCATGGATCCAAATATCAAACCTCGGATCTCACAATAAAACCTTGGCCATCAAGTTTTCTCCAATTTTGCTCTTCTCTACTTGTCTTTGCATTCCACTCTTCATGATTCTTGCAGTCATTCATCCATTCAATACATAATAAAGTAAAATGTCCTTCCTTTATATCAAATCCATAAAACAATTCCCTGAGTTAGCTATTACACCTTCTCAACTAATTATTATAGGACCACATTAAGAACACGTTACACTTAGCAATAACATTAATCTTTCACCTTGTAACTTGAATAACTTTCTATATGTGTGACATCATTACAAGAAAGCTTAGACACATCATCTATAGAATGTCTTCTATACATATTTAACTTTGGGTTTGCAGAATATCAATTCTACTAAGAGATATAACAAGTTTACCAGAACCTACTTCTGGAAACTCTATCTCAAAATAGTCTTCACCAAAACTTGCGTAACTTCTTCCAGACTTAATATCTGATTCTTCCAAGGTTAGCTGCAAAAAATAGATACTTAGTAGTATCTCCCTTTAACCTCACTTAGTGAAAATGCTCAATGATATGTTCGTACCAACTTGATCTTTACTACTATTCTTCTGTTAGATACCACAGAAAACTGTTATGTTGACATCAATGAAAAACATAGTAATGAATGTAAAATATCATCATGATAATGATCTAATCATGTTTCTACAACACTCCCCCATAGAATTATCATTAGCATTCATGCTTCCAACAATCCCCCCCTTTGGCATTGATGGCAACATAGATTAAAAACATCTAATTCCAAAAATACCAACTGTAAAAGACTATTATCCAGTCTTTTCAAATCCTCTTCATCAATCATTCTCTCCTACTGATACACCTCAATGTGCTCTATATTAGTTTTAATCTCTCCCTTCAATGTACTCTATATCAAACTATTTTTCATGTTGTAATCTCTCCCCCATTGACACCAATGTCAAAGGTTTTAGCAATCATCAATCTTTACAACAATTGTCTCTAACTTGCTCAAGTTTCCAAAGACACTGTTCAAAATAATATCCAAAAAGAGTCCTAGATGACTCTATCCATGATAGATACTCCCCCATATAGGAAGCATTAGCATTCAATCCAGACAAACAGTAGTGCTTTGTAACACTAGACTAGTGCACTCTTGCATCATCTACTCTAATGTAGGAAGGGGCATAACCCCTAACATACCTCGCAAATATTAAAACATCTCTTTGGGAAGAGGCTTGATAAAAATTTCTACAGTCTTCTATTTGGTTCTTACATACTCCAATTTAATTTCCTTTTCTACAAATTTCTCTCTCAACATGTGATATTTGATAGAAATGTGCTTAGTCTTAGAATGCAAGACTAGAATCTTAGACATATTCACTGTACTTGTGTTATCACAATGTATGACAATAGGTTCATTGAATTATATCCTTATATCCTCCAGTATCTACTTCATCCAAACAACTTGATTACAATTGTTTGCTACTACAACATATTCTTCCTTTGTTGTACTTTGTGAGGTACAGTCTTACTTCTTGCTTAACCAAGAAACTAATCTTCCTCCAAGAAAGAAGGCTTCACCACTAGTGCTCTTTCTTTCATCCATACTGCCTACCCAATCAATATTAGTATAAGAATATAAAGTAAAGTCATTAGATTTATCATACCACAACCCAAACTCTAGTGTTCCTTTTAGGTATATAAATTTCCTTTTGACTACTACATAATGTGCTTCTCTAGGATTAGCTAAAAATATTGCAACAATTCCAACTACATTTTCTATATTCAGCCTTGTGTGAATCAAATATTGCAACCCTCCAATCATAGATCTGTACTTCTTCTACACAATAGTAGGTGTCTCATCCTTTTTAGATAACTTGTGTCTAGTTACCATAGGTGTTCCAACTAGTTTACATGTTTCCAAACCAAACCTTTTTAGTAGATCTTTCAAATACTTAGTCTGAGAAATAAAAATTCCTTCCTTGTCCTACACAATCTATAATCCTAGGAAGTATTTCATTTCTCCTGTCATGCTCATTTCAAATTTCTTCTACAAACTTGTCACTTTCATCATAATTTCCTCCAAATATGATATCATCAACAAATATTACCAAAATCATCAATCCATCATCTATTTCTTTCTAGTATAGATTATTGTCTTCCATACCTTTTCTAAATCCAAGCTTTGTTAAATTCTTGTCCAATCTTGCATACCAAGTTTTGGGTGCTTACTTTAATCCATTTAATGATTTCTTTAGTCTTCATACCATGTCCTTATCATCTATTAAAATAAAATCTTCAAGTTGTTCTATGTATATCTCTTCTTCAAGCTCTCCATTCAAAAATGTTGACTTGACATCTATCTGATAAACTTTGAATTCCTTATGTGCTGCATAGGCTAAGAATAGCCTTACTACTTTTAATCTTGCTACAGGAGCATAGGTTTCATCATAGTCTATTCCTTCCTGTTGTGAGTAACCTTTACATACCAATATTTCTTTATTCCTTACAACTTCAACTTGTTCATTCACCTTGTTCCTGAATACCCATTTTATTCCTATCACATTCTTGTTTGCTAGTATGGGGACCAATTCCCATGTCTCATTCTTCACTATTTAATCCAATTCTTCTTTCATATCTTGCTTCCAATAGTCATCTTTATATGCCTCATCTACATTCTTTGGTTCAACGTGAGATATCATACATCTACTTCTTCATTGATTTTTCTTCTTGTCATCACACCTTTATCTCTTATTCTAAGGATTTGCTCTAGTAGATGATTCTTTGTCATATTCTTACCAGAAGTAGGAGTTTTTATCTCAACTCTTAGCTCTATTGAAGGTTCCAAGCTTTGTGCTTGCCTTTTCTCACCTTCATTCTACAAATCATTGTTAGTCTCAAAGAATACTTCATCATTCCTTAGTTTATTAACAACATTCTCATCATCAAAATTTTAATCAACTACTCTTTGTTGTATCCTAAATTTCTCATAAACTCTTACATTTTCACTTTCAACAATAGCCTTAGTTCTTAGATTATAACATCTTTAAAACATACTTTCATCACTTCTAGCATCAAATTTACCAACATCATCATCTCTTTTGATGTAACATTTGCTACCAAAATTTTTGAAATACTTAACTATAGGTGAGTGACCAAACCATAGCTCATAAGGGGTCTTGTTTGTGTCTTTCCTTCCTTGCACTCTATTCATAGTGTATACTAGTGTATTTATAGCTTCTCTCCAAAACATCTTGGATACATCATTTGTAGCTAACATAGCTCATATTCTTTGCCAATACACACTCCTTGAAAATTGTGTTAGTAAGCTTTACAATCTTAGGCAAATCTCTAACTACAAACATACAACTAGTTTTCACAATGCTATCAAAGTTTATATGAATAAATATCTTATGTCATAACCAACTCTCATCTACCTTTGCAACCAAACATGTCATTTTAGTGGGATTCAGCTGAAATACATTATCTCTAGATCTAGTTCTTATTCCAATTACCTTTCCATCTTTTTCTTTGATCATGCATGTCTTCTCTATGAATTGTAGCTGATAACTTTTATACACTAAGTTTCCAACACTCAAAAGATCATGTTTCAAGCCATCAACAAAATATATATCCTTAGTGTTAGCATTACCATCAAGAGTTATAGATCCAATACCTTTAACATGGTAAGCTACATTTTTTTCAACTTTGACAATGCCTCCATCATGACTTTTAAAGTCAAAAAACTTGTTCATATCACCAAGCATATGATGTGAAAAACCACTATCAATTATCCAATAAAACTTCTTTTCAACCTATGATACCAAAGCTATTTTCTTTGGACTTTCTTCTTTAATAGAAATAAATTCTATTTCATCATCACTAGCACTTACTACTTGTTCATCAGAATCATCTTCTTCATTTACATACAAACAATCTCTATCTCTTCTAGGTTTGAACTTTCTTTTATACTTTTTATCTCTTTTAGGAAACTTAGATGCATAATGACCAAGCTCATTACAAGTCCAACATTTAAAGATTTTCTTACCATCTTTTTCTCTTCTTACCAAAAGAGCTACTCTGCCTTCCATCTTTGTGTCCTCATTAGATTTACTACTACTAGAAAAAACTCCTCTAGCACTTGTGCTCCTTGATAAACTAGGTCAAATGTTTAGGGCATTGAAAGTTGTTTTTGTTCTTGTCAATTCTTTGGACTATCTAAGCTCATTCTCAACTGCTTCAAGTCTCCCAAGTAATGTTTCCTTTGTAAAATCTTTGGTACAAGAGATCAACAATTGTATCATTTGAACTACTTGCTTGAATTGTGGCATTAAGCTCTTCAATATCTTCTAGATCACCTCATATCTTGCTTGGTTCCTCCTTTAGATCTAATACATGCAGTAATTTCTAATAGCCTAACTACATATGTTCTTATAGATTTATCTTCCATCATTTTAGCATCTTGAAATGCATAAATCTAGCTTTGTAGCCTCAATTTCCTAAAATGTGCATCACCTTCAAAAATATTTTCCAAAGCTTTCCAAATCTCATGAGAAGTATTAAATGATTTTACCTAGTTTTACTCAATTTCACGAAGTGCAGATAATAGTGTTTCTCTAGCTCTCATGTTGCACATGAAAAGTTCTCTCTTTTCCATGGTATAAGTTTCCAAAGCACTTTCAGCAATAATTATCTTTTCTAATTTTTTCAAGTTCCAATATCCTAGACCCGTACATAGCAGATGTGTCTTCATCTTCTCCTTCTAGCTATCATAATTTGTTCCATCGAAATTCAAACTATCCTTTTTGAATATGTTTGCCATGGATCTCTCAAAGTTGTTAAACTTTATCTTCAAGGACCTAATGCTCTGATACCAATTGTTAGAAATAATAGTCCACCAAGATAACTAAGAGGGGGGGAGGGGTGAATCAATTATCCAATTAAAATAGTTATCAACGTTAATTAATCTTAACCATTCAATCAAAGTAAACAAAAACCATACCAAGATTGACATACACAATTACACTAGATTTGTTAACTAAGGAAATCCTCGATCAGAGGGAAACTCGAATGATACTTACAAGATGATGTATTAATATAAATATTCCTTGTTAGAGGATGGACCTTGTTAGGAATCTATTACAATAGTTAGTACATATGAGTCCTTGTTAGGAGACTTTGAATCCTTGTTAGGAGATTCCAACCCTACTAGGAGTTGTAGAAGGTAGAAGGACCCACTACCCAAACAAATTTTGGGGCAAGATTGCTGAACTCACTATCCAACTGATCTCTAAACTATTCCTTACAGAATAATTTCCTATATTGTACTTTAACCTCTTTCCTCTATCTTGTCAACTGGACCAATCACTGTTAGATCTTATAGACTAGGTCATGAACCTCAGATCCAAATATCAAACCTCAAATCTCACAATAAAATCCCAGCCATGAAGTTTTCTCCATGTGACATCATGATGAGTGAGCTTAGCCATGTCATCTCTAGAATGTCTTCTATACATATTTAACTTTGGCTTCTCCGAATATCAATTTTGCTAAGAGCTATAACAAGTTTACCAGAACATGCTTCTGTAAACTCCATCTCAGAACAATCTTCACCAAAACTTGAATAAATTCTTTCGGACTTAATATATTATGCTTTAAGGTTAGCTACATATAGTAGACACTTATTAGTATCTCCCTTTAACATTTCTTAGTGAAAATGCTCAACGATATGCCCATACCAACTTTATCTTTATCTTTGTTCTTTTGTTAGATACTACAGAAAACTACTATGTTGACATCAATGACAAAAAAAGTCATGAATGTAACATATCATCATGATAATGATCTAATCATGTTTCTACAATACTCCCCCATAGAAGTATCATCAACATTCATGCTTCCAAAATAAATCCATCTCCCAAACTCAACAAGCATAACAACATATGAAAATGGAGATAACCAATGCTAAACCATCTCTCAAATGAACCCTCTAGAACTAAGTCATGTACCATAGCTCAAGATACATATGCATGAAAGATAAACATAAACATAATGCACCTAAGAGAAACCTAGAAAAACTACTGAGTAGACCAAGAGTGGGAATGAGAATGCTTATCAAGATATCCAACTCTTCAACCAAGACTCATCTAAGAAAAATCTCCTCTCAAGTCCAAATCAAGTGAATGTCCCTTGGAATTCCTGCTGAAACCAAGTAATTGTTCCATCAAATACTTCTCTAATACAAGAGAAATTGACATCACCATCATCTCTAAGTATCCATGAGCAACTATAACCAATTAATCTATGCCAACTCCAAATACAACATAGCAATATCATGAAGTATCCAGCTTATGATCAATGTACTCAATACCAAGAAACTAAACCAAGTGTTGGATATAATTGTTCAATTGTGTATTGTCTTTGATGTCACACAAATGCCTTATCATTCATAAGAACAGTGTCTACCAAGCTTAGATGATTAGCAAGGCAAAGAACATTGTCTATCGAGCTAAAATGGTCAACAAGGCAAATAATAGTGTCTATCGAAATTAGATAGTTAGCAAAGAAAATAACATTGTCTACCAAGCTTAGATGGTCAGCAAGGCAAAGAGTAGTGTCTATCGAGCTCAGAAGGTTAGTAAAAGGAAACTTAGTTTTTAATGAGCTCACTCAGTCAACAAAAGAAATGTGGAAAAAGTAATTCTTACGAAGCTCTCATGAAGGAATTCAATTCTTACCAAGTAAACTTGGTAGTCAAAGGATTTTATAGATATTGGAATGTTAACCGAGTCAAGAAGGTTAATTTAGAAAATTTCTAGAAGCTGTATTTACCAAGCAGGGTTGGCTAGTACAAGACTTCATTGTTTTATGAAATAACATTTATTTGTTTAGAGTAATATTTGCAGCTGACTGATGTATGGTTTATTGGAAAATGTAATATATGAATGAGCCGACTTGACATTCTGAATGGTATAATTAAGAGGTCAAGTTGTAAATTCTAAGTGTGTAAAAAAGTGTGTGGAATTAATGTGAAATGAGGACTGATTATTGTGGAAGCAAATTTGAAGAATGATCAGAGATCATTGAGTAGCAGCAAAGCCATATTTGATCTAGAAGGATCTAATGAAGACAAATAGAAACTTGTTGTTAGCAAATTTAGTTGCATCTTATTTAGGTTAATTCATTGTTTCTTTCTAAGAATTGTAGCAGTGATTTCAAATCTCTTAACAGAGTTAGTTTAACAACCATTTTTTAAATCCTCTAACAATGTGACAGTTTAGTTCAATTGTTCTAAAGACCTCTAGCAAGGCTACTCCTAACAGGGTGATTAAAATCCTCTAATAGGGTCACACCTAATAGTGTGCATTGTAACCTTTAATAGGTTTTTCTCCTAATAGGGCTCACTTTAGAAGAGGGAAAAATTGGTAGCTAGTTACTTGGTGGTTTTTCCCATATTGGGTTTCTACGTTAAATCTGATGTCTCTTGTGTTCATTTTATTTAACTTTTGCATACATATTAACTATGAATGCTAGATATCAGTAACTAGTTAATCTACTGAGTTATAGTATCACCCCCACCCCCACCCCCCCCCCCCCCCCTCCCCCCCACCTTAGTTGCTCCATCTATAATTCCAACAATTGGTATCAGAGCTCTTGGTGCTTGCAGGAAAAGATTTCAAGAATCTAAGCCAAAGGTCAGGATGTCTTTAAGAGGTAAATTCCAAGACTTAATAGGGACAACTTCTCAGCATGGCAAGGGTTGATGAGACTTCATCTAGCTTCTATTGGAGATACAAGACTGAAGTACCTTGATGAAAAATATGCAGAACCTAGTAGTACATTATCTGTCAATGATATTGCTGAAAAGAAGACCCACAACAATACGATGATAGCTATAGCATATACTTTGAGCTATGAAGAATTTGATGACATCAAGGACTGCAAAACTCCCTTTGAAATGTGGAACAAGCTGAAAGAAATCTATGGAGGAGATGATAATGTAAGAAGAGCCAAAGTAGAAATTTTGAGAGGACAATTTGATCAAATGAGGATGAGAGAGGATGAAAACATTACAAAATATGTTGAAAGAGTTAAAGCATGTGTTAGTGCAATCAAAGCATCTGGAGGAGATATCAAGGAGGAGACAATTATAAGTAAAGTTCTTAGAATTCTACTTCCTATTTATGCAATTAGAGTCTCTGCAATTCAAGAAAGAAGATGTGAAGCAAATCATAAGATAAATCTAGAGGCCATAGTTGAAAGATTGACTGCATTTGAGCTAGAAAACTATGATAATTATGTTCCATCTGCCAAAAACATTGAATCAACATTTGAAGCCAAGCTTTCACTCAAAGAAAAAGGCAAAAAACTAAAGGATCCTCAATCAGTAGTGATGAAGAATCAGAATAGAGTTTAGATAGTGATCTTGAAGTGGTTGAAGCTCTGCTAGCAAGGAAATATTCAAGAGGGAAAGGAAAATACAAAGGTAAGGTTCCTTTAATCTATTTTTCTTGTGAAGAAATTGGACATATTGCTGCTAGGTGCCCAAATAAGAAAAAAAAAAGGATGAGAAAAAGGGTCACAAGTGCAATGGCAAGAAAGACTTCAAATCATTCAAGGACAAAGGTTAGAAAACATGTTTCATGGCTAAAGATTCTAATGATTATGATGATGAAGAAGAAGATAAAATTGTTTACATAGCTTGAACTAAGTATAGCTGAAAAGGGACTCATTCAAAACTCCCTATGAGTTATGGTATGGCTACAAACCCAATGTAAGTTACCTAAAAGTATTTGAAAGAAAATGTTACATTTTGAAAGAATCTAGAAAGGGTAAATTTGATGTAAAGGGTGATGAAGGAATATTTTTGGGATATTCTTGCAAAATTAAAGCATATAGATATTTGAATCTGTCTACTCACAAATTCATACAAAGTGACATGTGAAAGTTGATGAGTTTTCAAGAAAGATCTGAAGAAGAAAGAAAAAGGGTAACTGAAGACTACAAGAGATTTTTTTACATTGAACCTGATACAATGCCAAGTATACCTATTAATTAGGAATCCTCAACTCCAAAATCTTCAGTTACTGAGTCACAAGAAGTTCAAACTAAGCTAATGCCTCCCGAGTTGCAAGAACTCAAGTTGTAAATAGAAGCTACTGAATCAATATCTACTAAGCTTGAGCAACCAGATATATGATAAGAAGTTGAGATGTAGAAGGATAAAAATGGAAGTCATTCAAAAGGCAAGGAGCCTGTGTTAGCCAAGTATGTCAAAAAGCATCATGCACTACATCAAATCATTGGAGATAAATCAGGAGGAACAATGACAAGAAGTAAGTTGAAAGGTACTTGTTTACTTGTTAATTTTGAACCTAGAAATATCAAAGATGCATTAGAAAATGAAAGTTGGATTGAAGCTATGAATGAAGAGATAGAACAAATAGATAAAAACAAAACATGGACTCTTGTACCTAGACCTAAAGACAAAAATGTGATTGGAACTAAGTGGGTATTCAGAAACAAGTTAAATGAAGATGGTAAGGTATCAAGGAACAAAACTAAACTAGTATGCAAAGGATACTCTCAAGAAGAAGGTGTAGATTATGGATAAAATTTTGCTCTTGTTGCAAGATTGGAAGGTGTTAGAACCTTACTTGCATATGTTGTATACAAAGTATTCAAAGTTTATCAAATGGATGTCAAGTTAGCATTTCTCAATGGAATATTAGATGAAGAGGTTTACATTGAACAACCTGAAGGTTTTGTTGATCAAAACAAGAAGGACATGGTCTACAAACTACATAAAGCATTATATGGTCTGAAACAAGCCCCTCGAGCATGGTATGAAAGATTGCATAACTATCTTATTCAAATTGGTTTTCAAAGGACTAATGATAATAGTAGTTTGTACATAAAGGAAGGATCAAATAATAAGATTGTTTTAGCAGAGATATTTGTAGATGATACTTTGTTCACATGAAATGATGATCTTTGCAAATAATTTTTAGAACAAATGAATAAGGAATTTGAAATGTCAATGTTTGGTGAAATCAAATTATTTGTTGGTCTTCAAATTCAACAAAGTAAGAATGGAATCTACATCACTCAATCTAAATACATCAAGGAGATACTGAAAAAGTTTGGTATGGAAGATTGCAAATCAGTTGGGACTCCTATGTGCACTGGATTGAAACTTACCAAAGATGATGAATCTAAGGAAGTAGATTATACATTGTATAGATCTATGATTGGAAAGTTGTGGTATGTAGTACATACAATACTAGACATTGCCCTTGCAGTAGGAATTATAGCAAGATTATCAACAAAACCAAAAGAAAATCACATGATGGCAATCAAAAGGATCATAAGATATTTTAAAGGAACTGAAGATTATGGATTATGGTATAAACTTGGAGGAAATATGAATTTAAAAGTATTCACTGATGCAGATTGGGTAGGAAATATTGATGATAGAAATGAGCACAAGTGGAGGAGCTTTCTTTCTTGGAAAAAGATTGGTTTCTTGGACAAGTAAAAAGTATAATTTTTCATCCCAATCCATAGCAGAGGCTGAATATGTTGTAACAACATTAAACTATTCAAATATTGTGTGGTTCAAATAGTTATTGGAAAGTATGAGGCAAGAAATAAAAGAACCTATTGTTATTTTTTTGATAACACAAGTGCAATTAATATCTCCAAGAATCTAGTGATGCATTCAAAAACTAAACATATTGCCATAAAGTATCACTTTGTTAGAGAATTGGTACAAGAAAAGGAAATCAGATTGGAATATGTTCATACAAAGAAACAAATTGCTGACATATTCACAAAGCCTTTACCTAAGGATGCATTCTTGTATCTTAGAGGTAAGTTAGTTGTCATTCCCCTATCTAAAGTTCACTAAAATATAGTTTTAGTGATGCATCAATAGTAACAGAAAATTTTTATTAGTTGATGCAGCAAAGTAATGAAGACATTGGTTATGAATCAGTATATTAGGTACAATGCTATTCAGTTGATTTATGTTGTCTTTGGCATGTCCTATCA
This sequence comes from Cupressus sempervirens, assembly GCA_028749045.1. Lineage (NCBI taxonomy): Eukaryota > Viridiplantae > Streptophyta > Pinopsida > Cupressales > Cupressaceae > Cupressus > Cupressus sempervirens. The sequence continues at coordinate 238,601,103 of CM053791.1, forward strand.
AAGAGGGAGAATATACTATCACACTATCATATCTTTCTAAAATTTAAGAATTATTATGAAAGAGGGAGCTTGCTGTAGAAAGTGAAGCATTTTGTCAGTAAAGACTTGTTTTCAAATTTTATTCTACTATGACATGTTGTGTTGCCGTCAATGCCAAAGAGGGAGATTGTTGGATATAATTGTTCAATTGTGTATTGTCTTTGATGTCACACAAATGTTACATCAGTCATAAGAATAGTGTCTACCAAGCTCAGATGATCAGTAATGCAAAGAACAATGTCTACCGAGCTAAGATGGTCAACAAGGCAAAGAACAATGTCTACCAAACTCAGATGGTTAGCAAGGCAAAGAATAGTGTCTACCGAGCCTAGATGGTCAACAAGGAAAAGAACAATGTCTACCAAGCTCAAAAGGTTAGTAAAAGAAAACTTAGTTTTTACTGAGCTCACTCGGTCAATAAAAGAAATATGGTAGAATTAGTTCTTATCGAGCTCTCATGAAAAAATTTAGTTCTTACTGAGTAAACTCGGTAGTCAAAGGATTTTATAGATATTGCAATGTTAACCGAGTCAAGAAGGTTAACTTAGGAAATTTTTGGAAGCTATATACTAGTAAAGGACTTCATTATTTTATGAAATATCATTTATTTGTTTAGAGTAATATTTGTAGCTGATTGATGTATGGTTTATTGGAAAATGTAACATATGAGTGAGCTGACTTGACATTCTAAATGGTATAATTACGAAGTCAAGTTGTGAATTCTAAGTGTGTATAAAAGTGTGTGGAATTAATGTGAAATAAGAACTGATTATTATGGAAGTGAATTTGAAGGATGATCAGAGCTCATTGAGGAGCCGAAAAGCAATAGTTGATCTAGAAGGATCTAATGAAGTAGAACAGAAACCTGTTGTCAGAAAATTTAGTTGCATCTTATTTAGGTTAATTCATTGTTGCTTTCTAACAATTGTAGCAGTGATTTCAAATTTCTTAACAAAGTTGGTTTAATAGTCATTTTGTAAATCCTCTAACAAGGTGACAGTTTAGTTCAATTGTTCTAAAGACCTCTAGCAAGGCCACTCCTAACTGGGTGATTAAAATCCTCTAATAGGGTCACACCTAATAGTGTGCATTATAACCTTTAACAGGTTTGGCTTCTAATAGGGCTCACTTCAAAAGAGTGAAAAATTGGTAGCTAGTTACTTGGTGGTTTTTCCCATATTGGGTTTCCACGTTCAATCTAGTGTCTCTTGTGTTCATTTTATTTAACTTTTGCATGCATATTAACTATGAATGCTAGATGATTAGTAACTAGTTAATCTACCAAGTTATAGTATTCATGCATTATTTACTGAGTGTCAACAATAAATAAGTATTAAAGACATCTAAGGGATCTATGAATTGTTTTTGTGACAAATGATTCACACCCCCCCCCCCCCCCCCCCAACTCTCAGTTGCTCTATCTATAATTCCAACACCAAGATCAATGTCAAAGTTCCAACCATGGTCTCAGAAACATAAACATGACAACATGATATAACTATCACAACCAAATATATAGCATGCTCCATATGAACACACTATAAAATGTCAAAACTCTAAACATGTATCAAGAGTATACCATGACATAAAAAATGAAACCATCCTAACACCAAGGATAACATGTCAAATGAAAGCATAAACCACACCTTTACCAATAACCCCATTAGTCCTCTAGATGCAGCCATCTCCATGTACCATGAAGAACCATCTCCACACACCATAAAGATAACCAAGAACCCCATGAGTCCTGAAGATCTAACCATCTTCACACACCATGAAGATAACCAAGTGCACCATGCAAATGTTAAAGGTGCTTCTACAACAACAGGATCTGAGATAAATCTCCAACATCTACAAACACTCAATAAATATATCAATGCCAAAAAGAACTCTCACTCCACCATGGTACCAAGGCATCATAAAACCCATCTTCTACATGAAGATCCTTCATGTCTATACACACAACCGAAGTGTCAATACAAAGTGAAACCAATATATCCAAACCAAGAAGATACAAACCAAACCAAGAATTAATCTTGCACTATCACCTCATCACTATCACAAGCTCCCACTAAACTATGTATCCAAGCTATCCATGATATCATAATGAAAAAAAAACATCCTCTAACCATGAGAATCAACCAAGGCATCAAACCATCAAAGAACTCAAAGTGCACATCAAGAGCTCCTCAAAAGAAACTAAATAACCATGATCCTCAACCAAGAAGATATACCACCATAACCAAATTAGGAATCCAAGCCAATGAACATCAAGGATGTACCTATATATCCAATGATGTCATGCCAAGATCCATGGCACCATGGTCACATCCATCAACCAAGCATCTGACTCTTAATATGTCCAACCTATCAGCATAAAATAGTCAACCACAATACTCCACCATGACTATACCTTGTAACAATATATCATCCCTTCTACATGAAGAAAAAATCAAAAAATTATGTGACCTGGGGCATAGACAACCCAAATTATAGCCACCAATCTAAATATGCATCAATAATGAAAGATCAATGGGCAAAGACAACCCATAACCAAGCTATAAATGCAACCTATAAGTATACACTGCACAACTTGTAGACCCAAGAAGTCATCATACATATCCAAACCAAATGCTGATAACCATATCATCATGAGAACAATCTGAAATATGAATTGAGTATACAATGACATTAAATCTTAAATCTCCAAACATATAATGTCATAAACTCACAATGCTACCATAGTCAATATATACCATAAACTATTTAGATTAATATATCACCAAGTAAACCATCCCAAACCTACACCAAATCTGAACCAATGTGTAGAGCTTTCCAAGAGCTTTCCATTGACTACTTGAAGTCTAAAATATGACTCTGTATGCCCTAATTTGTGCTCAAAATAAATAACATCTAACTTTTGGGCTCTTAAAACCTAATAAAATGTCAAAGTCACAGAACCAAACCTACACCAAGTTGTAGTGCTCTAAATTATCTTTCCAATGCCTATAAGAATTTCAAAATCCAATATTCTAAGAGAAAGTCATGGTCATTTTACCATTTTCACAGCAATTTTTTTGTGACAAAAATTTTGACGAGATTGAATTTGATGGCCATTATGGGCTAAAAATAAAAAACTCTTTCATCTCCTCAACATGACCAAACTAGGGCATATTATATATCAAAATTTATGGAAACATCTACCTGGATCTAATGGTGAGGTTTGTTTTTACCCATGAGGTTATTTATGCAAGATCCCCCCAAAACTCTCATTTAAATGAAACATCCAAAAAAATCCTTTTGTCCAAAAATTTCACATGGCCAAAATCTACTAATATCCCATTATAATATCAAATCAAAAACCCTCAGATCAACAATAAACAACTCATATATCTTGCCCTTTCCTTTATCCTCTCATGCATTCTCATGTATTTAGTCTAGGGTTACAATAATAAAACCATAGCTCTAATACCACTTGTGAGGAAACTTGCAAGAAAGAATATAACCATTTCCATGTAACCCATAATAGATCTTAAATAAATATGCAATTAAAATCTACATACAAGAGAATAGACAACATACCCACAAAAATGTGACACAAGATATACCCTAGGAAACCCTCACTGAGGGAAAAACCCAACCTCTAAAAGCATCCATCACCATTGCAATACAACCATGGAAGCCTTCAAAGTCATAGCCACAATCAAGCAATCCATGTAAATAAGCATGAATCCACACATCTCATACCATGCTTCAAACCTCCACAAATGCTCCATTAGCTAACCTATCAAGAATTGTCCCACTCAACTCTTGTTTTCTCCCTTTTGTCCGGTCACCCTTGTGGCTACTTATATAGTAGTGTTGGTTAAAAGTCTGTTCCTCTTGCTAACGTTGGCTTTACCTTGACTCTAGATGAGTAAAATGTGAGGAAACAAAAGGATGTTACCAAAAAATGGATCATTGTATGTGTTATATCACTGATCTTTGAATTGTAAGGTACAACTCCCTTATATGCAATTTATGCAATGATTTTTTTTTAATAGATCATTAGACTATGGGGTATGCTCTTAACCTAAGAGTAGAAGAGGATAAACCAAGATGCTAACAAGTTACAAACACCCTAGGAAAAAATAGATTTGGGCAACCTATAACACCTAGTGGAATGGACATCACAAGCTACCTTGAAATTCTTCTAACATCTACTCCTACTTCTAAGTGTAGATTAGTTCTAATGAAATGCAATCTAGAGATAGAGTAGACATGCACATGAAAGATGAAATGGAATCCAATTTGACTGATAACTCCCCACTAAAATGGAATCTAGTAAGATATCACCAGCTTCAAATACATATGTCCTACTATCCCATAGAAACTATTCTAAAAATGCAAGATTAGCTCGGTTGAAAGAGACAATGAAAGAAACCAAGGCATGCTAGTCCTAAATAGAATCAAATCATTACATTACCTAGCTGCAAACATCATACAAATCCTTCATTCCACTTAACTCTTCAATTCTCACTCAACATCTAGAAATATAGGGGGAAAAGTTAGATAGAATTTCTGATCATTTCATTATCAAATGAAGTTACATTTATAGTTTACTATCATTTCTTAATTCTAGTAGAATAGTCATATGAATAGAAAAGAATAAAATATAAAATTATCCAATTTGCATCATGATACGAGCACATGTTATCTCTTTTTCTTATAATTATGAATCCATGATATTCCTAAAAATGCTTGATGATTGTTCTTCTTCATGTGATCTTAGAAAATTCTATGGAAAATGGTTTATTCTTCATCTTCTATTGTTTTGCACCAAACCCATGTATCTCATATTCCAATGGTCACTACATTTTTGAATTCTTGTCATTGATCTCAAATTGATGATCGAGATTAAAATGTTATGACTTCCTTTATAACTTCCTCTGTGGGTCCCTCTGTATACACATGTCTTCTTGTCACTTTTCCACTTAGAATAATGATCAAGAAACTTCACATAGTGAGTTAGTGACATCTTTGGATCTCTTTTTGATTTGATGGTGATAACAAAATGAAGTCAAGTCTTTTTTTTTCATAGCATAGGTCCCTTTTTCCAACTAGGCACATCATGGCAAATAATTGGTGCCATTCCATTGCTTGGAGAATCTGATGTTGACTTTGTTTCTTTCATGACACCTCATGGCAAGATTCTGACTATGTTTAGTGAAATGTGATGGCCCACTAGATATGTGTCTTCTTGTCACTTTGTCACATAAATTAACAAATAAGAATCTTTATATAGCAACATTACAACCTCCATAGATCTTCTTTGATCTAATGGTTGAAGGCATCTATCATTCATTTAATATTTGAATGGGACCCAATATGATAGGTAAACATTTTACTTTCAACTAGCCAATAGTATACATTCTTTCAATTAATTGGCTTTTCAACTTAGTGATGTGGATAATTAGATTTTTTTATTCATAAAATCGATTCCAATTTTGATCTTTACCACCTTTGACCTGATTCTTTCACCATTTCTACATTTTTGAGCGCTCACTTTCCATCAAATTCAACTAATTTTTCTTGTATCTCATTCTCACAATCTGCATTTTGTCTTTAACCCTTAGTCCTTGATATTCTCTATCATCTTTTTCTTCTAAATATGTTTTTGATATCTTCATTCTACCTATGTTATGTCTTTAATGGAGCACGTGATTGTAGACTTAGGATTTCATATGAATAGAACATAATTCTTTATTTCTCTCTCTCATCTAGGGTATGCAAAAACTTACCATCCCAAATCCTAGTCACCTAGACTAATTGAATCTATTACATTATTCTTGTATTCCCACCTACACAACTCAGGGATAAAGATGAGAGGGGAAAGAACCCTAAGGGAAGCCTAGACCAAACACATACATGAAACATTGACACCACAACCCTAATCCTATGATCTTAAAAAATATAGGGGTCTGATATCATGGAAATAGCTAGATCTGGTTGGGCATGTTAGTGTCTATTCAAGAACCTAGCAATCTCTAGTTTCACAAAAGTTAGGAAAAAACACACATAGAAAAAAGCTACTCGTTTCCTCTATTATAGAAAACACCAAATAGAAAAGATCAGTGCCTAGTCCATTGGGTCATAGAGTCATAAATAGAATAGGGAGATGCCATGCATTTGGGTGGTGGATAAATAGGGCAGCCAACATAAATGAAAAGTAAACACACAAAAAGCAGGAAAGCAAGAAAAGAGAACTACACTAAACACACACCTAACCTATCATATTTACAAAGGTGAGATGGATCTCACCTTGAGAACTAGTAGAAAAAGATATCCAAGTGAATACACTTACTAATTGACTAAAGTAGGATCCCCTCCTCAAAAATTGATTTTGATCTCTAAGTAAGATCCCTACTTGTAGCAGTGGCAAAAGCATGACAATTCCAACCCTCCAAGTAGTATGCAAGACTTGACTATATGCCCACTCAGATCCAAACAACCATGCTTCATTATATATTACCTCATCCTCCTCAGGCTCTTTGATAGTCTCTTTCTAATAATCTTCTAGAAGAGGAAAATGATCATGCATCTCCTTATTAGGAGAAAAGAGGTTGGCATCAAGAACTTCAATTACCCCCTCACATAACTGGGCTTCATCGACCAAGGTACATAAAAACCTCTCCTACATAAGCTTTGTTATTAGATGGATACCTACTTTATTGCATTCAAGAACCAAACCTCCCTTAGCTATATAGTGATATGCATTTTCCCTATCCTCCATTGCATCTTCATTATCTTCGGTAATGAAATCAACAAGAATAAACACAAAAGGAGGAGAAAAATCAACCATTAACCATTAATGACCCTTCTTCAATTTGATTTAGTTTTGTATTTAGGATATCAAATGATTCTTCTTTCTTTACATCCTCAAATATGTTATTGGTTTTTTCAATTACAACCTTCTACTTTAGATTGACAATGTCTAGTTTATAAAGATGTGAAGGGGAAGTAGAAAACAACTCATCTTCAATAGTTAGACTTGTTATACCTGATTTTTTGTGAAAGGTTTATGCTCTCCACTTCACTATCTTCCCTATTGCTTCCTAGAGCAAGCCAACTCCATTGATTCTGAGGAAGCTATTCGATCCATCTGCGCTACAATCTTCTATCAATGTGCTCTCTATAGACTCTTGGCTCAAAGAGGCCATTAATAGGAAGAAGAGGAGATATGAGGATGTAGCCCCATCAAAGGAATTGATCACACAAGTCACTTCCTCCCATCCATCAAAGAAGACTAAGAAGCATAACAAAATCATTGCTCTATCTATAGATTTAGCAATTGGCCATATTCTAGTTGAATATGTATAGCTTCAAAAGGAAGAAAGATATCATGAGCTCTCAAAAGATGACTTCCAAATCAGAATATTGGATCCTTGTCTTCTAGTTCATGATTTCATGATGAATATTTGGAAGACAAACAATGAGAAGATTGAGGATAGGTTGGACGACCTAAGAGCAGAGAATGATATATTGAAGGCCTCCAACAGAAAGTTAGTATAGTACATAAGGTTTTCTCTTGGGAGTACTTCTAGTCAATTTGACCCAAATGTAGAAGAAAATAAGAACTTACTACTCAAGCTATAGAAAGGAAGGAAATTCAGGCAAGTAGGCTGAGGTTGGGTGGAATAGATAAAGGCTAAAGGTCCTCCACTAGTTGAAAATCTAGGAAGCCTGGTATTGGATGCTCACAAGCTTAGAGAGGCAACATCAAATCATCAAAGAACCATACATAAAGTAGTAGATAAGCTAATGGAGAAATTGGCCCTCCTACAGGATGTAATAGATATAAAGACCAATGTGGCCATTGTCCATGGAATTCTAAAGATTTGACAAGAGTCACTATTCCATTGGAAGAAAACCTTGGATTTTGTCATAGAAAAATCTATGAGATTTGCAAATGAACTCAAGGATGTGTACAACCTAGTGCAAAATATAATTAAGAAATAGTTTCAATACTTGATGATCATGCACATAGAGTCCTTTGTGTCTACTAATGGCAAGCTTGTGGACATCAAAATAATGATGTCCAAGTTCTTGGCATTTTTTGATGAAGCCATTGACCCACTCAACTTTTAGGTGGCCAAGATCTAGAAACTATCAGTAGCAGATTCGGTCATTAGAAGAGAAATGGAGAAGTTACAATAAAGAGTGGCTAGAATTTATGAACTTATAGAGATGCATGATTAGTGGATGATCAAAGCTAACAATATCCTCATTTTGGGTGTCAAAGAGCTAGACAAAGTAACTGAATCTATGAAAGCACATAGGGCTAAATAAATTACTTCTAAGAATTCATGATGATTCTGATACTTCTATAGACATTTGTCATTTTTTTCCTCTTCCATCTTTTGTCTCCATTCTTGGCATTTTGTTGCATCTCTATAACGAACAATGCTTTGGGCTTGTCCTATTTTTAGATTATTCTCTTCAAAGATGCTCTACGAAGAAATTATCCAATGTAATCTTCCATTTTGAGAAGAATTATCAATGTAATATTTCATGATGTAAATAGGATTGACAAAATTTATTTTAGAAAAACCCCTCTAGCTACGACTGTTTGAATTACAATAGGAAAGGTAAACTTCTGAGGGGGGTGGGGGGGGGGGGGGGGGGGTGAATCAGTAGTTTAAACTTAGACCCTTAAAAACTTTCACCACACATTCATCAGTTTGACGGGAGAAAAAAATTGTCAATTTCTGATAACTTTGACTTTGACTAGTTATAACTTAAAAAATATTAGCTAAATTTCAATTTTTCTTTTTTTGGTGCACTAGGTATACATGTTGACTCTAACATATTCCAAAATCAGACCAAAATATGAACATTTTCATATATTTGTTTGACGGGAAAAAAACTCTATATGTTCAGCATTTAAAAAAAATTTAAAAATAGACTTTAAAAATTAAAAAATAGATAAAATTTTCACTCAATTTTTTTCAAAAAAATTACACACATAAACTTCATCTAATTTTACACATTTCATTAGTTTACATCATCTTCAAATTCTAAGCACAAATGCCACTTTTATGTCATTAAAGTTGAAGACTTTAAATTTTGATATCACTTCTCCTTTATAAAAGATGACACAGGTTTGTGCTTTTACCCGAAGATTTAATGATGAAGAGAGGAAGTAAATTTGAAGGATAAGAAAAATATCCTTGTGGAGCTAAAAAGATATATTTGATTAGGAAGGATGAAGTATACAAGCTAGAGTTTAGATCTGTAATTAGCAATTCAGTTGCATAAAAAATTAGGTCATCTCATTGTTACTCTCCAACCATTGTAGTTGGCTTAACAACTATTTGTAAATTCTCTAACAAGGTGGCAGTTCTATTGAATTGTCTCAAGACCTCTAACAAGGCCACTCCTAACAGGGTGATTAAACCTCTAATAGGGTCACACCTAATAGTGTTTTTTGTAACCTTTAATAGGGCTAGCTCCTAACATGGCTCACTTCAAAAGAGTGAAATAGTAACTAGTTGCAATTGGTGGTTTTCCCAAATTGGGTTTCCACATTAAATCTTGGTGTTAAATGTGTCCATGCTATTTTCTTTAATGTGTTTGCAACTAAGTTAAAATAATGATAATCTTAGATAACATCTTAAGATCTGCATGTTAAGTACTTATAGACAATATTCAGTTTTTATCAAGTTATAACAATTTATTTGTGTTTGCTGAGCATCAGTGGTATTCAATTTTCAGAGATTATTTTGTACTGACATCTAAGGGATTTGGGATTTATTTTAGTGGTTATTGTTTCAGCCCTCCCCTCTCATTTACTCCTCTTATATTTTCAACAATTGGTATTAGAGCTTTTGGTGCTTGTAGAGAAGGTTTCAAGGACCTAAGCTAAAAATCAAGATGTCTTATAGAAGAGAGATTCCCAAGATGAATAGAGATAACTTTCTAGCATGGCAAGGACTTATGAGGTTACATCTAGCTACTATCAATGATTTAGGATGCAAATATCTTGATGCTGAATATAAGACTCCTACTAGAACATTATTTGTTGAAGATATTGTTGAAAAGAAGAATCATAACATCATCATGATTGATATTGAATATGTTCTCAGTTATGCTAAATTTGATGAAGTTAAAGACTGTAAAACAACTCATGAAATTTGGAACAAATTGAAAGATATCTATGGAGGAGATCACAATGTAAGAAGAGCTAATTAAGGCTAAATGTATTATAGGTCATTTTGATTACATAAAAATGAGAGAAGATGAGAACATTGCAAAAATGTGGAAAGAATCAAAGCAAGTGTAAGTGCAATCAAAGCATCTGGAGGAGACATTGAAGAGAAAATAGTTGTAAGCAAGGTGCTTAGAACTCTTCTTCCTATTTATGCAATTAGAGTGTCTACTATTCAAGAGATGAGATTTGATCCAAATAATAAAATATCTTTGGATACTCTAGTTGGAAGATTGATAGCTTTTGAGTTAGATAACTTTGATAACTATGTTCCTAGCTCAAAAATTATTGAGTTTACATTTGAAGCTAAACTCACACTCAAGAACAAGAGTATGAAATCAAAATCTAGTCAATCAAGGAGTGAAGGAGAAGAGGAAATAGAAGAAAGTTCAGATAGTGATCTTGAAGTTGTTGAAACCCTACTTGCAAGAAAGTATTCCAAAGGTAGAGGAAAGTACAAAGGTAAAGGTCATCTGATCTATTTTTCTTGTGAAGAAGTTGGTCACATTGCTCCAAGGTGTCAAAATAGAGAAAACAAAGATGAGAAGAAAAGTAATAAGAACAAACACAAAAAGGATTTCAAGAACCACAAGAACAACAAGGACAAAGGTAAGAAATCTTGTTTTATGGCTAAAGATTCTAATGATAGTGAAAATGAAATGGTATATATTGGTGTAAAAGATGAATCTGATGATGAAGGAGATAAGATGGTACTTATCTCTCATGTTAGAAAAAATGATACATGGATTATTGATGGTGGCTATTCACATCATATGACTAGAGATAAAACAAAATTTGAGCACATGGAATATTATGATGGAGGTAGTATAAGATTTGGAAATAATGAACCTTGTAACATAAAATGAAATGGATGCATTTCATTGACTAGAGAACTTGTGTGTGACAATGCTTATTGGGTTAAAGGATTAAAGCATAATCTACTGAGTGTGGCATAGTTGAATAACATTAGATTCAAAGTAGAATTCATGAATGGCAAGGCCAAACTACTAGATGGTAAAGGAAATTTGGTTGGATCTGGCAAACAAAGAAAAGGTAATTTATTTTATCTTGATCTTAGTGAAAGTTCATGTTTTATTGCTCAAGTAGAAGAATGTTGGTTATGGGACAAAAGGCTATGTCATGTAAACTTTGATAATCTAATCAAGATAAGAAAACATAGAAGAGTAAGAGGTATTCCTAGTTTGAAGAAACCTGACATTAAAAATTAGAGATATGCCCAAATCTGGTGGTAAATCCACCTTCTATGCATTTGCCCCATATTTGGCTATGATCTTACAAAATCCTACTCTCTTCATCTAAAACTTATTAGACACAAATTTCTAAAATCTTGGCTTGTTTAAGTGCACCATGACATAATCCCCAATGGAGAATTGAATGTCCTTTCTCCTTTCATCTATTTTGGCTTTCAACTTTTGTGTATTTTCTTGAATGGTCTTTTTGACTTGGTCTTGTATCTCCTTTATAGTTTGGGAAAAATCCTCAGCATATCCACTTCTATGCTCCATTCCTCCAAGATCTCTCAACTCACACACACATCTAGGATGCAGGCCATAGACAATTTCAAAGGGCCTTTGACCTATGGTTCTATTCCTACTTTCATTTTAGGTATAGTCTGCTTGGGGAATGATGACATCCCAAGTTTTCCCATACTCCTTAGTTACGAATCTTAAAATATTACCTAGCACCCTATTGACCACCTCAATTTGATAATCAATTCGGGGTTGGTATGTTGATCCAAAGGAAAATTTTGTACCAAGTCTACCCCACAAAGTCTTCCAAAAGTGACTCATAAACTTCACATCTCTATCTGAAACTATTCTCAATAGAAGGACATGAATCCTCACAACCTCTTTGAAGAATAGATGGGTAATGTGGCTCTTTGACTAGTTTTGGCCAATGATAGAATCTTGGACTAGTTATGAGGTTTTATTAATTCCAAAATATCCACTTAGACTCCTATTGTGCTTCTCATGTATTATACTATCTCTCATGGATCCCCTTGGTACACACAATTGATTACCCTTAAAAACCAACCCATTTTGTAAGGTAAATTTAGAAAATTTTCTATGAAAGTGGTTCTCAAAATCTAAACATATGTTGTAGGCATTTCCAAAGTCTTCATCCTTCTAATAGAGACTCATAAAGCTCTCTATCCCAATGTTAGGGAGCTTAACTTCTTAAACTATCAGGACCCTCCTGTTCAATGCATCTTCTACTTTATTCATTAGTCCTTTCTTGTGCTGGATTGTGAAAGTAAATGCTTGCAAGTACTCCATCTACTTCAAGTGCATATTGCTAAACTTTTCTTTAGTGTTGATGTATCTTAGGGCCTAATTATTAGTAAACACAACAAATTATTTGGGCAATAGATAGTGCCTCCACTTCCTAAAGGAGTAAACTAAGGCATAAAGTTCAAGGCCATAAGAAGAATAGTTCTTTTCGGGATCATTAAGTTTTTCACTAAAGAAGGCTATTGGCCTACCTTCTTGATTCAATACTTATACTACCAAGCCACTTTCATTATATTCTATGGTGAAGAGTTTCTCAAAATTGGGTAGTTGAAAAATAGGTTGGGTAGCTACTTGCTTCTTGAGCATTTCAAATGACTTTTTTTCTTCTAAGATCCACTTAAACTTGGATTTGAATCCACCCTTTATGGTCTTTAGCAAAGGTTCATATATGCCACTAAATTTTCTATAAACATCCTATAGAATTGAGCAAGATGATGAAAAATTCTTACCTCGGTTGAAGTAGTAGGTGGTGGCTAGTTTATGATTGCAACAACCTTCTCTTGATCCATCTTCAAAGTTCCCTTAGATAACAAAAAGCCTAGGTACACCAACTCTTACTTGAAGAAGTAACACTTGTCAAGATTGATGGCAAGCTTCTCTTCATGCAACCTCTTCAACACTTCTTCCTCATGTTTCATGTGTTCCTCCTTAGTCTTGCTGAAGATGAGAATATCATCTAGATACACCACCACAAATATGCCTGTGAGGTCTTTAAGCACCTCATTCATGAGCCTCATGAATTTTCTAGGAGCATTAGAGTGACCAAATGGAATCACTAGCCATTCATAGAGCCCATGTGTGGTTTTGAATGATGTCTTCCATTCATTCCCATCCTTGATCCTAATTTGGTGGTATCTACTCTTCAAGTTCAGCTTTGTGAAGAACATTGCTCCTGCAAGGCAATCGATGAGATCTTTAGTTCTAGTTATCGGGAACCTATACCTTATTGTGATCCTATTTATGGCTCTTGAGTCTATACACAATCTCCATTTTCCTCCTCTAATATTATATTGTTTGTAGATCTAGAATATACTACCACTTTGCACACCTTTCCTAGGATCTTACATCTGATCCTAATTAGAGCTCTTTTATGTCTAGACTCATCAAAAGTAGGATGTTTAATCAACTCCCTTCTAAAAATAATATTCTCTCCCTTTTCTGGCTCAATATGGTCTACTTTAGAGTCCTTTCTACAATTGTCATCTTGGACATAGGCTATCCTCTTGTCTTGGTTAGAAGAAGAGGGCTTATCAGGGCATCTATATGTAGGGTGGACGAGTTGGCCACAATTATAGCATCCCAAATTGGAAAAATAAGAAATAATTCTTCTTGACCCTCTACCTCTATTTGAGCATCCTTGGCTACCCCTACCTCTACCATAACCTCCTCTAGAAGTTCCTTCATTGGTTTTCTCAGTGAGCTTGTTCTCACCTTGATTTCTCTGCTCATTACCTCTACCTTGGTAACCTCCTCTTTGTCCTCTTTGGTTCATAACTTTACCTTTGTCCTTGGAGTTAGAATCTCCTTTCTTCCTTTTCTTTTCCTCCACCTTTAAGGCTAACTGATGAAACCTTTGAACCATGGTAGGTGCACACAAACTAAGTTCCTCTTGGATGTTCCACTTCAAACCACCCAAATACCTAGCCACCTTTATTGGATCCTCTTTTCACTTATTAGATATAAGGCATAGCCTCTAAAATTCCTCTATATAAGAGGTCTCATTTAGGTCCTTTTTATTTAGTCCTTGACTCCTTTTGTGAAGTTGGATTTCAAAGTCTTTTGGTAGGAAGTTCTCATTCAACTTATTAACCATGGAATGCCAGTTGGCTATAGGATTCTTTCCCATGCTAATTCTCTCATCTTGTACATACTTCCACCATGTCAAGGTTGAGCATTTGAGTCTTGACCTAACCATTTTTACCTTTTGTAGCTCTTATACTCCTTCACACTAAAATTGGTTCTCCATACCATCGAACTAATCCATTATTGCATCTATATCCATGTTTCAACTGAATAGTGTCTTTCCACTGAATAGTGGAACACCTTCCAAAGCTTTCCCTACTAGGGCTTTAATAGCTTTCAAGAAAGGTTCCTCATTCAAAATAGGGTTTGGTTTAGGTACCACATCCTCTTCTTCTACCTCCTTATACTTCTCATTGTCTTCTCCTTCTTTTTAGCTCCATCAAAAAATTCTTCAAATTTTATCTTCACTTCTTCCAAGGCTACTTCAAGGAGTCTATTTTTCTCCTTCTATTCATCAACTTCCTAATCTAGCTCTACATTAGTCACCATGCTTGACTCACCTACTAATTCTCTAGTAGGTACAAACATACACTAATTTTCTCAGGTCTTTAACTTGCTCTAATACCACTCTGATATGAAAACCAACATTTCTTCTCTCTCCAAGCTCTACTAGGGTCTCCTTAGGTCACACACTTGATTTTTTAGGGATTCCACTCACCCTATGCTCCTTAGGACTCTATTCAATAGATTCTAATCATTCAATTAGTGCACATCAATAAGGTAGAACAACTTGCTTGATAACTCCAATCAACACAAATAACTCCCTAATGTTCATTGGACCTACCAAATGGGTGGATATTCCTCTAGGAATGTACTTTGAGTCATCACAAGATCCTCAACAAAAAACTAACCAACAAACCCTAATCGAGGTCCAACCCTGAAGCCAAAATGCATTCAAATGCTTGAAATAGGGCTACAAGGATTAGCCCTCCAAATGTAGAAAGACCCAATTAACTTGCAAAAATTGTTAAGAAGAGTAAAAAAAAAAGGCCATTCCAAAAAGCCTTTTTAGATTTCTTAAATGTTATGAGGGGCTAAGGACTTCAAACTATTCATATGGTGCTAGCACAAAATCAACCTTAAAATGAGGGTTTTAAGGGTTTTTCCAATAATCAAATACGAGAATAGTTTTTTCCTCCTTAAGACTTCCATTAAAGCTTCAAATTTGGTTTGGAGTTACTTCTCAACACCTCCTAACATAATCCAAACTTGTGTTGAAGTATCAAACACATTCAACCACTCTAACTCCACTTTCTCTACTTTGTTATCCCTAACCTAGTTGCTAGGGCTTTCCTAGGGCATCACTTCAAATATATCTCCTCAGAATTCTAGGGCACCATCTCCACTATACACAATGGACGTGGAGTCATGTTCCAAATCTTAAAAGGCCATACAAAACCTATAGTGGGAAGTAGCCCTATGACTCCATTTGTGCAATCAGCCTGGCTTAGAACAACAGATTGTAGGAATTCAAAATATTTAATCTAAGAAACCAAAACCTTGTAAATTAACAAACTGAAACCATAAAAAAACCCCACATAACCTATACTAACACTTCTAAACCAAAAAGTTCCTAATCTAATCCATTTGCAGACCAAAAACTATAAAAAGCATAAAATAGTTAACAATAATTTACTGCTCAGTCTATACAATGCAAAAACTAACTTCACCAACCCCTTGAACAAGTTGAGAATGACCTCATATAGGCTTTCCATCAGTTTAATATTTTAGATAGTTAGAATGATCCAACCAAAAAGTTTCTCAATCGCAAGAAAACTTGTTAATGACAACATTGACAATTTTGAGCAATTTTTGCAATTTTGAGTAACTGACTCTCAAAATTTCTCCCAATGATGTCAAACCATGAAATAGGCCTTAAATGGTTGAAAAAAATATAATAAGGTGATCCAAACACTTTTTTGACCATTCTATCCTCTAAAACCCAAAAATTCTCTATATAGCCAAATTGGCAATTTTGAGCAACTATGAGCAACCTAGCCTACACAAACTCACCTTAAGACTTCATTAGCCCTATTATTCAAAGAGCAGCGCGGATAGCACCAATAAAAGCTAAAATCCAAAAGGGAGCCCTAGGTCCTCCTTTAGCTCACCTAGGTGCCCTTGTACCACTTCCATAGCAATGATACCACCTAAGTTGGATATTGTTGGTTCTAGATTATTGAGCTTTGTTCTAGCTATGATTCCATTATTCTCCTCAACATTTCTCTTGTACACAAAAAAAAAATAAAGGTATAGTATTGTTCTAATATATAGGTTTGTTTTATAATTCTTTCATGTATCCTGAATGTACTTGTTTCAAAGAAATGAATACAAAGCACAACAAGTTATTTAGCTTCATTTTGAAGTCTCGTCTCCTGCCTCTACTATTTGCAAAATTTTGTGATCTATAGAAAAAGAACATAGGTCCAATTGAATCTCCTCTTGAGTTTTATGTCTTGATGTGATCCCACTCCCCTTCCATTGCAAGTAGTTGATGGTGCCCATTCTCATCTGCTAGACATAGACACAGGTTGCACCAATCTCAACACTAGTCCCACCCCTTTTCTATATTTCTAATTGGGTTCAATTCAATAGGGTGTTGTTGTAGCTCTACTACTAAGGAACCTATGAATTGGTCACCAACCACTACTGCTAGGTGGAACCGTTGATACGCCAAGTCATCTATTAGTCAAAAATCTATCTGTACCTATTTTTCTTTTAGCTCAAAGAATCAAGTAAATGCTTGATATATTTTGATAGGGTTACAGATTTCATGAGAAGGATGTATGATAAGAATGAGGTTCATTATGAACATTAATATCTAATTGAGAAAGTGATAGGATAAATCTGATATCTTGATGTATGAGATATATCATTGATATCTTGGATGTATGTTGTGATTTATAGAATACCCAATGGATGGGGCACTGATCAGCAATAGGATCAATTTAGTTTATTTTTTCATAAGGGGTTTCACTAATTCAAATTCAAATAATCATTTATCCATTTTTCCTTTCAGTTTAGGAGCTGAAAGGATACCCTCACTCAGCTTGTGGATTTCATATGTTTTGTAACTTTCTATTGCATATCTTTGTTATTACATGAGTACAAAAGAAATAAGAGTTTAATCTACTTCGTATAGATTCAAATGTATGCTTTGAGCTAGACCCATATGAATGAATCTGAGGTCTACCTGCCTAGGTTTTACAGATCCTGATGTAGGAGTTCAACTTTATAGTTGGCTCAGGTTCTTAAATTTTTTTTCCTATGATAGGAGATAGCTACCCTTAGATGCAATCTTGTCTTGACTATCTCAAAGTTAAAATCATTATTAAATTAGGAGCAAACACATTGGTGGACATGGAGCATTTTAGTTGTGACAATGTGCCTTGATCACATCTAGTAGAATAACTTCTTTGGAGATCGATGGGTTCATGAAATATGAGTACTTTCACAAATAAATTTTTACCTTTGATGATAATTCACCAAATTTTGTGGTCTTTGGTGGACATGGACACGAAGAATTAGATTTGTGACAATGTGCCTTGATCTTATGTGATAAAATAGCTTCCTTGGAGATTAATGGTGAAGTGGAGTGTGAATACTTTTGAAAATGTTTGTATGCCTTGTGTGATAGTTCACTATCACCCAATTTAGTGGTCTTTAGTGGACATGGGGCATTGGAGTTGGGACAATTTTCCTTGTTCTCCTCTAGTAACCCATCATCCTTAGAGACCAATGAGGATATGTAAAATGGGTATCGTGGTATAGGTAGCCTCCCCCAATTCTTGTATGATAATTCACCCAATTTAGTGGTCTCTGGTGGACATGGAGCATTAGGGCCCATTTGGCAATGAGAATACAAGTGGAATAGGCATATGTATATTCTTCAAATTTTGAATTCTTTGTTTGGATGCACAAAATCAAAATTGGAATAGGAATTAAATTGGAATACGTATTCCGATTTTGACCCAAAAATGAGCATTTTCTATTCCACGTAAATAGGTTAAATATGAATACGTATTCCTATGCGAACTTTTTTATTTTAGAAAACATAGTTTTTTGAGTCCATGAATTCTATATCAATTTCTAGGTGAACCAAACAAGAACAGGAATACGCAACCCCATTTTCTATTTGAGAATAAGTATTCCTATTCCCATTTTTATATTCATGTAGCCAAACAAACCCTCAGAGTTGTGGCACTTAGCCAAGGCATGGACAAATGTAATCAACAATATAGGAAGCAGTGTTCTCAGTTTTATATGCATCTGATTCTCCGTATCTTTAATGATGTCTAGCCAAAATGATATTTTCTTTTCAAACAGGTTCATTGCTTAGGTTTGATATGAAATTTTTGAGTCTTATATAGAGTGATCCCTAACTCTAACAAATATTGCAAAAAAAACTTTAGTTGAATGAGGCATTCAAAGTCATGGGTTGTAGTGGAGACGAAATGATTAAGGATCCGCTCATTGTTCAAATTGAAACATTGCATCAAAGTTAAAGTTTGATATCAATTTCTAATACACATCTTGATCAAATGTTTTTTGATGGAGCTAAATGTTTTAAATTCAATTTTAATATTGTGATATAAAAACACTATGCTTTAGTTAGTTTGATTTTGTGTTTATTTTTTATATTGTTTTGGTGCTATAGCTAAGGTAAGTTGTTGTATGGCTAGACTTCTATCTTCACCATGCATTTAGATTGGTGGATCTTAGTACATTTTTCCATGCTATCATACAAAAATTGCTTGGCTTGTCTAGAAAGAAATAAAGATCTAATTATTTTTATTGAAACATTAAAAATTAAATATTTATTCACTTACTTTTCTACCTTACAATTTGATTTAATACAAAATGTATATATCCACTTAACATGGTGGCATTTCTATGCATCAAAATATATTTTTTGTATTCATTTTCATTAAAAGGAAAATTCATGGATAATTTAATAAACAATCATAAATAATATTAATAATAATAGGAATTTGGTAATTTTAATGCATGAGTATCATCCACTATTCATTCTAGAATTGTGAAGCATGTTTGACATAAACTCTGTTGAATCTCAAAATCATAGGTTCCATTATCCCAAAGTATAATTCTAACAATGATATCCTAGAGACTTTAACAATAGTAGAGTTTCTTTTTTTAAAAGATCACTATCTTGGGCTAATTTGTAAAAAAAATACATAGTTTCTAAAATATCAAAGCATGTTCGAGAAGGCCTTATTAAAATAATAAGAATGTTGTGCATATTTTCCTATTTTATTAAAGTATTTATTAATGATTACAATAAGTAGTAAAACATAATGGATATTGGCTACTCTTGGTTATTAACATTCAATATAGATCTAAGAAGAGATTGAGAAATAACAAATATTTAGAATAATATCTAAACACAAAACATGTACAATCTTTTGCAATGTAGTTAGATGATTACCATTGAGGGGAAGTAATAGAATATTGTAACATTTATTTAGCAATAATCCTAGTTAGTATATAGTTAATTAGGTAGTTTCTATTTTTGTCTATGGTTCACAAATGTTTCATAATAGAAACATCATATTTTTAAATCAATATAAGTAGCATTCATAAACCTTGTTTATTAAAAAAATAATTTACCATAACATATTTGACGATGCATTTTAAATTCCAAGCAAGACGTGTCATTGGCAAAAGTGGCACATATTCAAATCTAACCTTACACAAAGTGGTGCATCTTCAAATCTTACCAAAAACCCTTTTGATTTTATTTTTTATTGTTGGGTGGGTGCATGAAGATGATGGAAAAAAAAGATGATACATCACAAAATAATATGAAATTTTAATAATCCAATTAGGTTATGAAATAAATCAAAATTCGGCTAGGCTTGGAAACCAATCCTAAACAAAACTAGTATAAAATAAAATCAAAGCTGATTGGGTTTTAAAGTTCTCCAAAACCCAATTGAGTTTTAAAGAGCCAAAGGTTCTCAAAACACGATCAAGATTTCAAGAAACAAATGTTCTTCAAAACCTAATTGGGTTTTGAATAACTTATATATATTTTCAATGGCCACTCTTTAATTGAATTTTTTAACACAAAAAACCACATAGTAGCGAAAAAAAAAGGGTGGAAAACATTGATAACCTAATCTTATTTTTAAAGAATAAGAAAAATTCCACCATTTTTATCCTTTTGCAATAGTAGCAACCCATAAAAGGTAATCAATTTTTTTTAATCTTATTGCTTTACATTTTGTGTTAAAGTAGGCTTTCTAATTGATTTATGTTATTTTTAATTTTTTTTTAAATATCAAATGCTTCAAACAATCCTAGAATATTAAAAAATAGATGAAACACCACCTCCTCCGCAAATGACAATCAATTTACAGAGATACTTCGCATGGACAAGAACAAAACCCTCAACTCACAATGGGATAGCCACAAAATGCTCAAATATGTGGTCTACAACAACAAAATCCCCTAAATATGGCCCCTCAATAACTACCACCACCTGTAAACCATCTATGTCTTTCATTAGATAATGTTAATGCTACATAAGAGGACTTCATCAATAGAATTACACAAAATTCTGCACAATATTCATAATTGGTCAATAGGATGTGGTCCTCTATCCTTCATCAGCACCACTCACCCCTCCTCAATACACTAGAATAAATTACCAATAGTACAAATGAGGTGTGTAGGGATAATAAAATTGGGTTCATAGAGGGATAGTTGTCATGCATTTTATGTGGATCGGTTGTCATATGATCAAGTGAAAGCTAAAGGAATACTTAAAAATGATATATGTGCTCTTTTCACTACTCCTACTAATACAAACTCCCCAGAAAAATTTATGAAAATCTTTCCTATATATTGGT
Organism: Cupressus sempervirens; assembly: GCA_028749045.1. Lineage (NCBI taxonomy): Eukaryota > Viridiplantae > Streptophyta > Pinopsida > Cupressales > Cupressaceae > Cupressus > Cupressus sempervirens. Next base: position 238,622,375 of record CM053791.1, read on the forward strand.
GTATTCCTAATAGGATGAAATTAAATTTTTGCAATAGGTGGTATATGGTATTTAACCTATCACCTGTAAAAATTGTGAGGTTCCTTTATACTTTTAAAGAAAGATATGATGTGAGTTCATTCTCAATGAGAATACAAATCAATTTGACATTTGATAGTTGTAGAGTAGAGAGAGGGGCTCTATGCATGATAGGCATGGGCCCCATAGGGTGGTACCACCACAACATAGGATTCATACATGAAGAAAAAGAATAGATCATATTCTGGTCCCAAAAGTCATTAAGAATTCTACAGATTTACAAACTTTTCATGTATTTGCATCATTGAATGGTGTCATTATTCAACATATCACACAAATAGTTAGATGAGAGGATAGATCATTATATATGAAACATCCATCATCATTAGACATGCCATTAGGATCCTCTAATCCTACATCAACTCCATCATCATCATCTGTACCATTAGCATCATCCCCGCTTGTAATATATACATCATCATCACATACACCATTATACTCATCCCAATCCATTGAGCATATTTTTCCTAGCTGCCAAGATATATATATTAGAATTCTTTAGAATAACTTAGAGGTGGGGTGAATGAATTATCTAAGGTCTAGATGTATAAATAAAACTTTTTACAGCTTAGTGAAGCCATAAAACATTTATCATCATGCATGCATCCAAAAGATTATGCAATCACTTAAAACTTTGTAGGTTACTATAAAATAAATTTGTAGAAATGTAAACATTAAACATAATAGATTCAACAACACGTTTGACACAATGATTTACATGGAAACCCAATTTGGAAAAAACCACCAGTAATATGCTACTCTTTTTTCGCTCTTTTGAAGTGATGCCCTATGAAAGGCCAACCCTGTTAAATAATACAATATACACTATTAAATGTGACCCTATTAAAGAATTTCAATCACCCTGTTAGGAGTGAGCCGTTTTAGAAGACTTTAGACCATTCACTTGAAATGTCACCTGGTTAAAGGATTTACAAATGACTATTAGGTCAACCTTAATCCAAAGGATTTACCCTAAACTAATACAATTATTATAGAGTAATAGTAAGGCTTGATCTAATAACAACTTACAACTCCATTTGTAGATATAGATCTTTGTGTTAGTCTTCTATTTTGTTTGGACTTCACATTTCAGCTTTGATATCTTGTTCACCCTTCAAGCATTCATACCCTAAAGCCTTCTTGCTTAACATGCCAATATAGACTCTTCTCTTAGGTCACTTGATGAAGAAAACCTCTTGACTTCTTCTCTTCCGTAGGTTCCCACACATGACAACCTTGCTTCATGAACAACCATTCCTATAAATAAGAAATTAAGATCTTTTGCGGCTCATTCTCCATCATCCAATATAGGATTAGGACATATTAGCTAGGATACAATGAATCTACCCTTCATTCCATATCACTTCTAGAAAGTTCTCCTTCAATCCTCTTTGAATTCACCTCAAAATGGTTTACCTTGAATTTTATGCCACCAACTCATCATTCTTTTCTTCCACCTAGTTTACACAATCTAAGAAAAAGAAACTTGTAAGCTCAGATTCATCGAATTCATGATCTTTAAAATAATGCAATAACTTGACATTAACTTGCTTCTGATGCTCAGCACATACTGTGTTGCTCAACATCCTCTATAAAATTACTCACCATGAACTAAAGTTTAGTAGTCCTCGACATCAACTAAACTTTACTTGGCATCCACTATTTTACTCGACATACACTAGGATAGAATTTTTCTCGACTCCAACTAATTTTTTGCTCGGCTTACACTGACTTTTCTCGGCACCTACTATCTACTTGGTCAAGCTTGGCAGAAAAACTTTGTTTAACTTATTCTTCTATACTTTCTTAGTGTAACTAGCCTTTGTAACCTTAAGTAGATTATCAATACATCATGTTATCACTGTCTTATCTGATTCTTGTACTCCTTTGTATATCATAACTCAACCTTTCCACTAAGTGTTATTGTTACATCTTTTGATCAAACCCTCTTCATTAATCAAATAAGTTATAGTACACAAATTATATAAGTGGTTGTCTTAGCAACAATTAGTAGGTTTGATATCAATGACAAAACAATGATTGAAATATATTTATCATATTTCTCCAACAATCTATCTATTTTCAATCTATTCTCAACAATCTCTCTCTTTGACATTGATGGCAAACCAAACTAATACACCATACTAACTAGGTTAAAATAGTAAGACCAACAAAATACCAAAAAACAACTTTCATCTTCTAAATAGGTTACAAAGCTCCTTTGTGTCATTCTTATAACTCCCTATGAATTTCTTCTTATATCTCCCTCTTACTAGGTAGATGTAAGTATTTCTCCCTCTTTGTCAAATCTCCCATGTCCATTCTCTTGTATATACCCTAATCAATAAATTTCTTCGTCTTGGATTAGTTTAATGCATTGATTTCTCCCTCTTGGCCAACAATGCCAAAGACTTGTCATCTTTAATATGCATTTATGAACTTCTTCAGCTTCTACAATTTCTTACTTTTCCTTTATGTGCATCACAAGATTCTTTGATATGCTTATAGCACTTGTATTATCACAATAAAGTGTCATTGGTTCTGTGATTTCTTCCTTCATATGTTTGAGTAGTTGTTTGATCCATACAATGTTTGAACAATTTACAACAACAACATATTCAACTTCAATAGTAGATTGTGAGCTACATTTTTGTTTCTTACTAGTCCATGTAATCAACCTTTTTCCTAAGAAAAATGCTCCTCAACCGGTGCTCTTTTTATCATCAATGTTTCCAGCCCAATCAACATCAGTATAGGCTCTAAATTCAAATTTTCCATATTTCTTATAGTATAGACCATACTCCTTTGTTCCTTTCAGATATCTCATTATTCTCTTTACAACCATCAAATGATTTTCCCTAGGAATAGCAAAGAATCTTCAAACTATTCCTACAAATAATGCAATATCAAGTCTCCTATGTACTACCTATTGTAATTTTCCAATCATAGACTTGTATAATGTTTGATTCACCTCAACAGAATAATCATTTTTTGACAATTTGTTTCCTATCACCATAGGTGCACTTACTGGTTTGGAATCTTCCAATCCAAAAGTTTTCAATATTTCCTTGACATATTTTGACTAAGTGATGTATATACCATATTTCATCTAATACACTTGCAAACCCACAAAGAATTTGATCTCCCCAAACATAAACATCTCAAATTCTTACTTCATTTCATTTTTAAAAGTCTTACATAAAGCATCTTGACCTCCAAATATGATATTATCAACAAAAAATTTAAATAACAAAATACCTTCACCTTTTTCTATCTTCATGTATAGATTATTGTTATCATCAGTTCTTTCAAATCTAATCTTCACAAGATAATTTTGAAGTCTCTCATACCATGCTCTTGGTGTCTATATTAAACCATATAGAGTTTTGTGTAATCTATATACCATGTTTTTATTGTTAGAATCAACAAATCCTTTTAGCTATTCTATGTAAACTTCTTCATCTAATATGCCATTTGTAAATGTAGATTTAACATCCATTTGATAAATTTTGAAATATTTGTATGTAGAATAAGAAAAGAGAATTCTTACTCCTTCCAATCTTGCAATACGAGAAAATATTTCTCCATTGTCAATTCCTTCTTCTTGTGCATGTCCTTTGTGGACTAATCTTTCCTTTTTTCTTGTGACTTAACCATTTTCATCTAGCTTATTTTTGAATAGCCATTTGGTTCCAATCAAATTTTTGTCTTTAGGTCTAGGAACTAGAGTCAATGTCTTATTTTTTTTCAATTTTTTCAATCTCTTCTTCCATGGCTTTACTCCAGTCCACATCTTCTAAGGCATCTCTTACTGATTTAGGTTCTTTTATGCTCAGTAAACATGTATCATTTCTCAAATTTTTCCTTGTCATTGGTCTAGCATCTTTATCTCTAATGATTTGTGTAGTAGGATGATGTCTTTTGACATATTTGGACAATCTTGGTTCAACTCTAGTTTCTTCATTTTTCCTTTCAGCATCAAAGTCACTATGCACATCTCTCTCAAGTAGCTCTACATCTCTTTAATGTACACTAATCTCTTAATTAGAATATGCTCCAACTTTATTCTATAGCTCAACATCTAAATATGCTCCAAGTGTCATCATTCTAGAATAATCATCAACAAAAAACATAATATATTTATCTCCTTTGTAACTTTGTAGTTCAATTGGTCCACATAAGTTAGTATGAACAATCTGTAGTATTCCTTTAGAGGTATGAGTTTTACTCTTAAAACTTGACTTTGTCATTTTACCTAGTCAACATTAATTGCACATTATATTATCAAGTTTTTTCAACTTAGGTAAACCTCTAACTTTCTTCATGTTACTGATACTAACCAAGTTATCAAAATTAACATGACATAACCTTTTGTGCCATAGCCATACATCATCAAATTTTACAACTAGACAAGTAGCATCCTCTATGTCAAGATAGAATGGATTACTCGTAGCCTATTCACCCTTTCCAATAATTTTTCCATTAGTATCATATATGTTAGCAATCCTATTGTCAAACTCAAGCTTACATCTTGAATTATTTAGTTGTGACACACTCAAGAGATTATAGTTAAGTCCTTAAACATAATAAGCATTGCCACATAAAATCTTCTTTGTGAGTTTGATAAAATGATGTTTTTGATTTTGATAGCACCTTTTCCTTTTATCAAACATGGTGCGTCATTACCAAATCTTACACTATTTCCATCATAACTATTTAAGGTAATTAACTTACTTTTGTCTCTAGTCATATGATGTGAGCACCCACTATCAATGATCCATCTATCATTTTTGTTCACATAAGTCATAAGTGCAATTGCCTCATCCTCATTAGATTCCTCCTTCATTGCAACATTCACCACTTTATCGTCATGTTCATCAGATTCAGCTTTTATTTCCTCTTTAGCAATATAGCTAGACTTCATGCCTTTATCTTTGTAGTCCTTCCTGTCATCATCTCTTCAACTTTTTTACTTGTCACCACCTCTGTGGTACTTCTTTTCTAGACATCTAGCAGAAGTATGACCAACCTCATTGCAATTAAAAAAAATGATAGGTAATTTACCTTTGAACTTGCCTTTACCTCTATGGAATCTTCTTGCCAGTAGTGCTTCAAGTTTTTCTACATCCTCCTCATCTGTATAACTGTCACTAGACACATACTCTATCTTTTCTTCTTCTTTTTCTCATTAGGTTCCTTCAATGACACCTTAGCTTTGAAAATAGATTTAATATTTTTAGTTTTATAATTATCAAGGTGAGATAGCTCAAAAGTAGTGAGCCTACCTACAAGACCTTCAAGTGATAGATTATTCCTTGGTATACATCTTAGTTCTTAAATTGCAAAAACTCTAATAGCATACATATAGGTAGTAATGTTCTTAAAACTTTTCTTAGCACAATATCATCATGTATTGTGCTAGTAGCTCCTCTTATTGTATTAAAAACTTATTTTTATCCTTGTAACATATTGAGCAATATTTTCACTTTCTTCCATTCTCATATCATCAAACTTACCTGTGAGACTTTCAGCTTTGGCACTTCAAACATTAGTGTCTCCTCCATAGATGGTATGTAAAGTATCCCATATTTTCTTTGCAGTGTCAAGACCTTTGATATCATCAAATTTGACATAACTTAGGGAAAAGGAAATCTCCAACATTTCTTGATTGTGTTCTTTCTCTCTTTTCATATCTTCAACAATTAGAGCTCTAGTAGGATCAACATGCTCAGTAGTAATGGTAGATTGTGCATGATCTCTAAGTCCTTCAAGGTGTAGCTTCATCAAAATTTTCTATGCAGGAAAGTTATATCTATTAAGCTTGGGTACATCTCTTTTTGACATCTTGATCTTTGTGCCTATAGTACCTTCATACTAATACTCTTAAGCATATGACTTTGATACCAATTGTTGGAATTTTTTAGAATAACTGTGAGCGGGGGTGAATTAGTTATCCAAGGTCCAGATGTATAAATAAAAATCTTTATAGCTTAGCAAAACCATACAAAAATTATCATCATGCATGCATCCAAAAGATTATGTAATCACTTAAAACTTTGTAGGTTACTGTCAAATCATTTTGTAGAAATGTAAACATGAAAACTAATAGATTCAACAACACATTTGAGACAATGATTTTCTTGAAAACCTAATTTGGGAAAAACCACCAGTAACATGCTACCCTTTTCCACTCTTCTGAAGTGATGCCTTGTGAAAGGCCTCCCCTATTAAAGGTTACAATACAAACTATTAAATGTGACCTTGTTAAAAGATTTCAATCACCCTATTGGGAGTGAGCCTTGTTAGAAGACTTTAGACCATTCACCTTGAATGTCACCCAATTAAAGGATTTACAAATGACTATTAGGTCAACCTTAATCCAAAGGATTTACCCTAAACTGATACAATTATTAGAGAGTAATAGTAAGGCTTGATTTGATAACAACTTACAACTCTATTTGTAGATTACAGATCTTTGTGTTAGTCCTCCATTTTTCTTGGCCTTCACACATTTCAAGTTTGATAGCTTGTTCACCCTTCAAGAATTCATACCTAAGCCTTCTTTCTTAACATGCCAATGGATACTCTTCTCTTGCGTCACTTGATGAAGCAAAACCCTTGACTTCTTCTCTTCTTTAGGTACTCGCATATGACAACCTTGTTTCATGACCAACCATTCCTATAAATAAGAAATTAAGATCTTTTGCCACTCATTTTCCATCATCCAATTTAGGGTTAAAATAGATTAGGTAGGATAGAATGAATCTACCCCTCATTCCATATCACTTCTAGAAACTTCTCCTTCAATCCTCTTTGAATTTTCTTGACACATATTGTGTTGCTCGGCATCCTCTATAGAATTACTTGGCACAAACTAAAGTTTACTAGTACTTGACATCAACTAAACTTTACCTGACATCCACTATTTTTCTTGGCATACACTAGGATAGACTTTTACTTAGCTTCAACTAATTTTTTGCTTAGCTTACATTGACTTTGCTCGACACCTAGTATCCACTCGGTCAAGCTTGATAGAAAACTTTGTTTAACTTGTTTTTCTATACTTGTTTAGTGTAACCAACCTTTGTAACCTTAAGTACATTATCAATACATCATGTTATCATGGTCTTAACTGATTCTTGTACTCCTATGTATATCATAACTCAACCTTTCTTCTAGGTGCTATTGCTACATCTTTTGATCAAATCCTCTTCATCAATAAAATAAGTGATAGTACTTAAATCATATAAGCATTTATCTTACCAACAATTAGTAGGTTTGACATCAGTGACAAAAAAATGATTGAAGCATATTGATCTTACTTCTCCAACAATATCCCTATTTTCAATATATTCTCAACAATATATATGATGGGATAGATAGTAAGGAAAATAAGGATGGAATGGCATCCCATCTAAGCATACATTGTGAGAGAAGATGTCATGTATCAAATATTTACGATGTGATTTTCATTATATGATTTTATGATGATGGTATTTTCTTGAGAGTAGACACATGTTTATTTATTTGCCTTTTGAAATGCTGTTAAATAATCACCTAAATATAGTAAAATTAAATATATATTTTTTATTTATAGAATACTTTAGATTGATACATGAATAATATTCAACACAAGGTGTAGTAATTGGTAGGAGCATACATCAATTTTTTTTCTCAACTAGATGTAGAGGGGGAACTCTAACTCTTGAGGTAAAGTGTTATGACTATTCATAAAAATAGAATAATACATTAGTTTTGAGACATTTTTTATTAATATAAATCTCATGATAAAATATAGTACATCTAGAAAGCGTAAATGAGAAATATTTGTTAAGAATATGTCACTTGTGTGCACATGTGAGAACCATTGAATTACTTCTCATGGTTGAGATGATTGTACTATTTCTAAGGGACATATTAGAAATCTACCATGCTTTTATATATGTGAATGAACTCATTATGTGTAATGCAGTGCTAAAAGGAGATTGTTGAGATGAAGAATATTGATGAAACCTATCATGGAACAATCAATATTTTTTCATGGATGTCAAACTTGCTACTTGTAGCTGAGATAATTGATTACTTTGGTTTGAATGATATCATTTGATTGATTAATGAAGAGGATTTGAAAATAAAGGATAATAAGAGAACCTAGAGAAAGGTTGAGTTATATGGTGTATAAAAGGTGCACCGAGACTAAACAAGAATTTGATGATATAGTGTATTTTATATCTACTTAAGGCTATAATGAAAGGATACTTGAGAGAAGACTAGAAGAAAGCTAATTAGAGAAATGTGTTTGCCAAGCCTAACCAAGAAAATAGTAGAAGCCAAGGAAGTTAGTGCAGACCAAGGATAAAGTTAGTTGAAGTTGAGAAGTAAGTTTTGTATGTAGCAAACAAAGAGAAATCTTAGTATGTTCTAAGAATTAGAAGATAGTAGTAGTGACTGAGAAAAACTTAGTCTATGCCGAGAAATCCAGTGTTGGTCGAGCAACAAAAGACAATGTTTGTCAAGAAAACAACTTGTTATTGCCAAGTGACAGTAAAATGAGTTTGATCAAAGATTTGACAAATATGGGATGACAAAGTATATTTCTTGAATTTTGTGAAGCATGTCAAAGATAACTACGATGAGTTGGTGCCACAAATTTCAACATAAACCATTTTGAGACAAATTCAAAGAGGATTGTAAAGGAAATTTTTAGAAAGGAATCAAATGGAAAGATGAGTACATTCAATGAATTTGAGTTAACCCTAAAATGGATGATTGTGGTTAAGTGAAAAAGACAAAAATTCTCTATATAAGGATATAGTAGGCCATAAGCAACTTGTCATATGCAAGAACCTAAGAAAGACAAGAAGTCTAGGGTGTTGCTTCATATAGTGTTTGAATGAAAGAGTTTGTAGTTGAAATAATAAGGAAGAAGTCTTAAAGAGATGAAGGCTTGAAGGGTAATAGTATAAACCTGTGTTACCCTTTTATAAAAGAAAAGGCTAACAAAAGTACAATTGTTCCCCTTTAATGACATAAAACTAGTAGTATTATTTAGAATTTAAAAATAAAGTAAACAAATGAAATTTGTAGAAATAATTGAATTTTACTTGATTATAATTTTTAATAATTATTTCAAACAATAATTTATATATTTTTCTAATTATTAAAGACAATTTTTTTAGTTCATGAAAAATGCTGAAAATTAGGGGTCTAGTTCCCACCACAAAACTATATGGAAATAAAATTATTTCCCTTTGATCTTAGACTATGTTATAGATAACATATATAGCTAGAACAATCAAAAATAAAAATTAGCTTTAGAACTATATTTTATCTTCTATAATGATTCAAATTTCAACTCACTTGAAATCGATAGTTTCCATCTTCCACCACATTTTTCAAAACAAATCTATTTTAACCAAAAGAAAACTATACATTCTAGTAGAGTACTCCCTCATCTAGAATGTCAGATGATTTTTAAAATTTTTTTATATGATTTAATATTTATTTCTAACTCAAAATCAACATCTTTTGGAGTGTTAAAATGGGTACCTATAAACTTTTTAAACTATAATATACTATATCTAATTAAAACACCATAAACACAATATGAGAATATTATTTACTTTGAGCTCTATAAATTGGTATTTATATGTTATTAAAAAAAATCATAAAAAATAGTAAGAGATATTGAAATTTCAATTTTCTAAAATAATTTTGTTTCCTTTTAGTAATTGGATACAAACTAGTATAAAACATGAATTTAATAGAAATTTCCAATTGGAAAAGTGTGAGATCATATAAAACCTAGCTAGAATGAATTTATCTAAATCATAAGTTTGAAAAAAAAAAAAATTTGGATTGAAATACTCAAATTTAGTTGCTCTAATAAGTCAACCTAAAAGCTGTCACAACTTTGTACTTTTACCCTAAAGGGTGAACAAGATATTAGAGATGAAGAGGAAGAATGCCAAGTAGAATGGAGGATTGAATGTGAGATCTATAATCTACAAGTGATTTGTTTTATTATCAGATCAAGTCTTGTTGTTACTCTCTAACAATTGTATCAGTATGAATAAATCATTTGGACTAAGGTTTACCTAACAATAATGAATAGATCCTTTAATAGGGTGTCATTCTAATGGAATGTAATAAAGTTTTCTAAATAGGATCACTCCTAACAGGGTGATTGAAATCCTTTAACTAGGTCACATTTAATAGTGTGCATTGTAACCTATAGCAAGGTTGGCTCCTCATAGGGCTCACTTTAGAAGAGTGAAAATTGGCATAATGTTATTGGTGGTTTTCCCCAAATTGGGTTTCCACGTAAAATTCTTGTGTCAAAATGTGTGATTGATTTTGTGGTATTACATGTTTACATTTCTACAAATTTATTTTGACCTTGAACAACAATATGCATATGTTTACGATATTGAACTATCAATGCATGTATAAGTATAAGTTAAAGTACTGAAATGGTTTATTTGTATGTTCAGACCTTGGATAACTAAATCACCTCCTCTCTTAGTTATTCTAAACATTTCAACAATTGGTATCAAAGCATCAAGTGCTTGTGAGGAAATTTTTTGAAGTTACTTAAAGCTAAAGATCAAGATGTACATAAAGAAGGTTCCCAAGCTAAATAAGGAAAATTTTCCTACATGAAATTTTTTGATTAAGCTACATCTAGGAGGAATTGAAGATTATGCATAGTCAACTATTACCATTGAAAATGTTGATCGAACTAGATCTCCAACTGTTGAACAATTGAAATAGAAGAATGAACACAGTCAGACAATGTTGCCTACTGTATTTGCCCTAAGCTATTTAGAGTTTGATGACATCAAAGGATGTGATTCTGCTACGAAGATGTGGGATGCCCTAGAGAAGATCTATGGAGGAGAAAAGAATGTGTTGAGAGCCAAAGTTGAAAGTTTTAGAGGAAAATTTGATGAAATTAGAATGCAAGATGAAAGTTGAATGGGACTATAGTCTAGGAAAATTTGATGAAATTTTATAAAATAATCATTATTTTGTGACTAATGTCAAACTTGCTACTTGTGGGTGAGAAAATTTCTTTCTTTGGTATAAATGCTATCATTTTATTGATTTATGAAGAGGATTTGAAAAGAAAGGATAGCAAGAGAACCTAGAGAAAGGTTTAATTATACGGTGTATAAAAGGTGCACTAAGACCGAGCAAGAATTTGATGATATAGTGTATCATTTATCTACTTAAGCCTATAATGAAAGGATACTTGAGCAAAGGCTAGAAGAAGGCTAAATAAAGAAATGTGTCTACCAAGCCTAACTGAGCAAATAGTAGAAAGTTAGTTGAAGCCAAGCATTAGGTTTAGTATGTTCCAAGCAAAGAGAAATCTTAGTATGTGTCAAGCATCAGAAGATAGAAGTAGCAAGCAAGCAAAACTTAGTGTATGCCGAGAAATCTAGTGTTGGTCGAGCATCAGAAGACAATGTTTTTTGAGCAAATAACGTGTTATTGCCAAGTGAGAGTAAAATGAGTTTGATCAAAGATTTGATGAATTTGATCCGAAAAAAGTTGATTTGTTGAATTGTGTGAAGCATGTGGAAGATAAATATAATGAGCCAGTGGCACAAAATTCAAAATAAACTATTTTGAAACAAATTCAAAGAGGATTGTAAAGGAATTTTCTAGAAGGAAATCAAATGGAAAGATGGGTAGATTTAATGAATCTGACCTAATCATAAAATGGATGGTTGTGGTTAAGCAATAAAAGACCTAAATTCTCTATATAAGGAGATAGCAAGCTAGAAGCACCTTGTCATGTGTGAGAACTTGAGAAAGAAAAGAAGTTTAGGGTGTTTCTTCATATGGTGGCCAAAGGAAAGAGTCTACAGTTGTCATACTAAGGAAGAAGGCTTAATGATATGAAGGCTTGAAGGGTGAACAAGCTATTAGAGATGAAGAGGAAGAATTACAACCATAATGGAAGATTGAATGTGAGATCTATAATCTACAAGTGAGATGTTTTATTATCAGATCAAGTCCTAATGTTACTCTCTAACAATTGTATCAGTCTAGATAAATCCTTTGGAATAATGTTGAACTAATAGTCATGAGTAAATTCTTTAATAGGGTGACATTCTAATGGAATGATCTAAAGTCCTCTAATAAGGCTCACTCCTAACAGAGTGAATGAAATCCTTTAACCAGGTCACATTTAATAATGTGCATTGTAATCTTTAACATGGTTGGTTCCTCACAGGGCTCACTTCAAAAGAGTGAAAATTGGTAGCATGTTACTCGTGGTTTCTCACAAATTAGGTTTCCACATAAAATCCTTTTGTCAAAATGTGTGATTGATTTTGTGGTATTACATGTTTACATTTCTACAAAGTTATTTTGACCCAGGACATCAATATGTAGTTGTTTAAGATGTTGAATGATCAATGCATGCATAAGTATAAGTTGAAGTACTAAATTTTTTTATTTTGTCCCCCTCTCTTAGTTACTCTAAACATTCCAACATGCACATGTGTGTACTTGAGTAGATCATAAGTGAACCTTGTGAATGAAACATAATGGGAAAATTGGGGTACAAAGTGACCATCAAGGTAAACCATTGAAGGGTGCTTAAACAATTAAAAATATATTAAAATTAATGTGGTTAAACCATACAATTAACATAACTATAATAATGTGGACTTTGAGACACCGAGCACACAAGGCCTACTGCTATCAACAATAGATTCCTTTTGCATATCTTGATACCAATATGATGTATAGAAATAGGCCAATATTTTGATACAAATATTAAGGATCCTTCTCTTGTTTGTTTATTACTAAATATCAAAAGTTGACACAAAAATGTACCAGAAATTAAGTAATAATGATATGAGATTTTACCTTATAATTAGATTTTTGTTATTATATTATAATGTATAATTATAGTTTTACTTATTATTGAGTATTGATATTTTTAATATGTTTGATCTTTCATTAAATTTTTTAATTACTTATATGATATTTAATAAGTGATATATATATATATATATATATATATATATATATATATATATATATATATGAGAAAGGCTATAAAAGTCTTTATATTTAGATAGATATAAAAAGTTTAATTACATAGTAAGGACTAATGAAAAATTGCATTAGAATAGGCAAAAAACATGCATCAAAATTGATAGTATTAACTAACCAAAAAATCAATGTCCACCACATTCATCAATTAATTTTTGCTGGACAAAAAGTCACAACCTAAAGATAAGATCTTGGCCAAGAATTGTTTCTTGTTGATAAAATTTACTTCTTCTGATAGGAACTTGGTATGAGATACTTCAAACCGAAGCAATTGTTTGAACACAGACAAAATATTTCCATTGACACTATCATTGAAGAGAGATGGAGATACATACAACTTTGACAAAACCCTCATTATTTTTATCTTGGAAGCTGATTTGGCATCCTCTATACCTCGAATCCATGAGAATCCTCACAAAAACGCACATAAATACAACAAATATAGGGGAACAAGGATAGATCAAAATCATAACAAGAATTGATAAGTAGGAGATAATTTCCATAACAAGTCAAATTGTGATATTGCAAGTTTGACTCAAAAATCACACAGTTAAACCCTGATAGCAATATCACAATAACAAGAATTGGTAAAACATTTAATAACAATTGATCAAGATCAATCAATAAGCAAGAAAACACCAAATTGAGAAATTATTGCCTTCTTTGTCACTAATAAACCTGATATATGTATTTCCATTGGATCATATTAATATCTTTGAAATAAATGATAAAAAGATTTATGTAGAAAGATATAGATATAGAAAGATAGATGTAGAAAAACATATAGATAGAAGGAATTGTAGAGGAGTGTAGAGGAGATACAAAGAGAAATAAGGATACATTAAATGGAATTGCTATTTAATAAGATACATAGAAAAATGTACCTATTCTCTTGTTGATGGCCGTGTAATCGCGGAAGATAATTTGAAAGTTCTCCGATCTTTCACTTTGTGATAAGCGTACAACAATTTCCCTTTCAGAAAGCAAAGACAAAGGACTAATCACAGTCAATGCTTGACGGGTCATTCACGTTGTCCCTGCTCACTTGACTCTGTGCAAAGTGCCGATTTCTTGTTAGTGATTGATTTCCTTATGAAAAGACTAGCATTATTTTAATCAACGCTTATCGGATCATTGACCATCTCACTTGTTATTGGCCTCTACTCCCAATTTCCACCATCGTCGAAGACAGGTAAGATCAATCTAGAATCGCATCTTGTCCATCTCACCACTAATTGTTTGCAGGACAAGTTTGACAGCTAATGGCGGAAGTGGAATCTTGACAGTTACGTCCGTGACTGAATGATGGTTGTTTTTTGGTTGTATAATTATGGAGCTGCCGTTGAAAGAAGGGTAATAAAGAGAAGCGATCAATTTGTTCAACTTGGCGATGCAATTTGAAATGTCTTTGTTTGAACTGCAATTTTCTGGGGAAGTCATGAATGAAGTGAAAACGTTGCGTGTGGTGTTTGGCAGCTTTAAATTAAGCCAAAGTCAAGTCAGTGCACATTTGCCAAGTCAAGTCAGTGCCCACATGCTTTTGTCTGTTCTTACCAAAATTGTGTTTCATGATCGACAAGACTTTTCTTTTTAGTTATTATTGGTCACATACATTTGTCGGTCATTCACGTTTTCCCTGCTCACTTGATCCTGCACAAAGTGCCGACTACGAAGCTGGCTGCAACTATTTCTTGTCAGGGATTGATTTCCTTACGAAAAGACTAGCAATATAAAAAAAAGAAAAGAAAAAACCTCTTAATTCTACATTAATTGTATAAAAATTAATCCTTTTGTATATTCGTCTATGTTGAAATTGTAATAGTTTGATTGCATAAGTATGGCTATCTACCACCTAATTTTTATAATACTGTACTATTCTTTTATTAATAATAAAAATAGTTTTAAGAAATTTACTTATTATTACATATACAATTATCTATTTCAAGGGGTAAAATATTGAAAGAGACATTAACAATTTATACCATCTATTCTGAAGGGATTTTACTCGGTTGTACGTGACTTCACTTAACGATTACATTGCCCAATTTGAGCTCATATACAGGAGGGAACCCCAACATTTCCACAAACTCGAGCGAGCCTTCGCCAGAAAGTTGCCAATTCCGCAAACATCCTCCTTCTTCGCCATGCAAGATTTCAGTTAATGCGATCGATTCTTCGCCACGCAAGATAGGAAATTGTCCTTGTTGCATTCCACAACAGCCAATGCCACAGTGTTTGCTCCCACGTAGCATTTCTGAGTTTTTGCATCAAATTGAGTACATTTAATTGTCTTGCATCAATATATTGAAAAAATAAAATTGAGTGCATTTAATCTTGGACATATTTACTTTATTTTACATTACTTGATTAAAAATTTTCTTAGAATTCATTATTTAAGTTTAATCTATGTTTAGACTATTTTCTACTTACTTTATTTACTTTACATTACTTAATTTGAAATTTTCTTTGGAATCCATTATTTTAAGTTTGATGTACGTAACTGAGTCTATATTCTATATTGGAATTCATTAGTTTTAGAATTCATTATTTTAAGTTTATTCCATGTTGAGTCTATTTTCTACTTTTCATATGATAGTTAACAATCTTTAGATTTTGGAAAGCTAAAATGAGCACATGTGATTTTGGATGTACACCTAACATATATATATATTTTCTTGTACTATTGATTTAGAATTTGTATGTTATTGGTTTCATGGATTCAATTTTTGATACATCTTATTAAAATATTTATGCTATTAGAGAATTTATACATTTTATTTGAACACTTTAGACCTTTATAGTCAATGATTGTCATATATGTCATATATTTGTTTCATATATTTCATTCATCTTATATTCCACATTACTTGTGGATGAAACTTACAAATGAATATTTTAGCCAAACAAGAAGTAAACTTCAATTCTAAATTTTAATTTTTTTTTTTGTTAAATCTCCAATCAATTTATTAGTCATGCAATCACATACAAGTCCTCATGTTCTAATGTTCTAGTAAACTTGTAGGATAGTCATTTCTCTTACAACGGTATGCCTGTATTTCTATCCATTCATTAGTCTTTTCTCTTACAACTGTATGTACGCATTTTTGTCCATTCAATTTTTCCATTCTCGCTCCTTGCATGGTTCCTTTCTTTCTTCCTCTCACAACTGTATATGATTATGTAAAAAAAGTACCTATAGGAAAGGTTGAGTTATGATTATGTATTGAAGTGCAAGAATCAGTTAATACAATGATAACATAATGTATTGATGATCTACTTGAGGTTACAAAATGACTAGATACACTTAGAAAGATTAGAAGAATAAAGTTGAACAAAGTTCATTTGCCAAGTTTGACCAAGTTGTTAGAAGGTTTCGAGAAAAGTTAGTGGAAGCCAAGCAAAAAGTCAGTTGGAGCCAAGTGAAAGCAAATTTCTAGTGAATGGCGAGTGAACTAGTAGGTGCTAAGCAAGTTAGTAGATGCCAAGTAAAATTTAGTTAATGCCGAGCACTAGTAAAATCTAGTTGATGCTAAGTGATTTTACAATAGCTGTCGAGTAACACAGTATGTGCCAGGCATTAGTAAATTGATAATGCCGAGCTAATGCATTATGAAAAAGATCAAAGATTTGCCAAATAAAATCCAACAAGTTTGTTTTCTTGGAACTTGTAAATTAGGAGGAAGATAAGATTGATAAGTTGGTGGCATAGAATCTCATGTAAACTATTTTACAGGCAAATTCAAATGGATTTTAGGAGAAGTTTCTAGAAAAGACAAGATATGGGGTAGATACATTGTATCCTACCCAATCCATCAAAAACCTTAATTTTGGTCATGAATAATGAGTGGGAAAGGTGTTCTAATTTTATTTATGTAGGGATTTCTGGTCATGAAGCAAAGATTTAGAGGTTGGAGAGTTTTGATGCGAAAATCTGACAAGGAGAAAGAAGAGAGTTTGCTTCATCAAGTGACCCAGGAGAAGAAGTTTGCAATGGTGAACTAAGCAAGAAGGATAAATAAGGATGAATGCTTGAAGGGTGAACAAGCTATTAGAGCTACAAAGATTGGAAGCCAAGTACAGATGTGGACTAAAAAGTGATTTGTAATCTGCAAGTAAGGTTGTAAGTTGTATCAGATCAAAGCTCTACTATTACTCTCTAACAATTGTATCAGATTAGGGTAAATCCTTTGCAAAAAGGTTGACTTAACAGTCATTGGTAAATCCTTTAACAAGGTGGCGTTCCAAGTGAATGGCCTAAAGTCCTCGAACAGGGCTTACTTTTAATAGGGTGATTGAAATCCCTTAACTGGGTCACATTTAATAGTGTGTGTTGTAACTTTTAATAGGTTTTGCCTTCAACAAGGCATCACTTCATAAGAGTGAAAAAGGAGTAGCATGTTACTAGTGGTTTTTCCCAAATTGGGTTTCCACATTAAATCATTATGTCAAATGTGCTAATGGATATGTTGTGTTTTATGCTTTATATTTCTACATGTTGATTTAATAGTAACATATCAGTTTTGGTTAACACAAAATGAATGCATGCATGGTTAAGAATGTTTTATGGGTTCATTGAATTGTGAAAAGTTTTATTTTTACATCTAGACCTTGAATAACTAATTCATCCCCCCTCTCCATTATTCTAAAATAATTCTAACAAAAACTACTTAAATTCTACACAAGAATCACAATTTGTATTACCTAGTTTATTACAGGTATATTACACTAATGTGATTGCTACGAGTGTATGGTTTTTACATGGAATAAAAAATAGTAATATAAAATATGTATTCTCTTGTCACAGGAGTAAGTTATTAAAATGAATATTCGACGTTCCCATTATTCATTAGGATGGCCATGTCCCTAAAACACTTATATTGAACTCCAATGATAATAATAACATTTAAGGTGGTTGCAACCTCTAGAAACATGGTGATCATAGTTTCTTCACACATAACCAGATCCATTCAATAGTAAAATTGATGTGTGTATATACATGTATGTATATGTATGTATGTATATATATATACATATATACATACACACATGTATATATATTAATTATATATATATATAATTAAAATAATCAAGTCAAGGCTGTTGAGAGTTCATCAATCAAAGACCTCATCCAGTTTCTTAGAGGGAAGTTTTTAGTTCTCAAAGTTGTGTAAACTAAGTTATGCCTCAAATATAAAAATATAATTGTTCAAAGTGAGGCATGCTAACTGCAATGATTCAGATTAACTTTCTCCTTCCATATGGAAGAAAATCTTGGAGTTCCACAAAGAAGCTAAGGATCCAAGAGTTACAACAATTTGGCACGTCTTCACACTTAGCAAATGTAATTTATAGATTTTTATAGATTTTGGATCACCCTCCAATTTGGTATCCGATACTCACTCGAGTTGCTTTCTTTTCTACTTTGGCAAGTGCCTCATCAAATTCTACTTTCCTTCTCATTCTAGCTAACGGTATATTAATGCTTCAAATGTGCAAAAAATTAGTTACAAATATCCCTATAGTTTGATCTTCGTATTGGAAAATAGACCAACAGTTAAAATGAAGAGAAGAAATAACTTTTAGCTTGTTTTTTAATTGAATAATAGATGCCAATTTATAAAATAGCTTGACTAAACAACATTCCTAAATGACTACTAATTAGATTGACAACAAATAGCTTCATGATTGACAACACACACAAACTTGATAGCTAACTAAAACTTATGGGTACCTAACTCAAACACATCTACAATAAGAACTTGATTCAAACTAGAACTCTTTGACTCAATCCTAAACTAAACTTGTTTTGCTAACAAATTAACAAGGCTTGTGACATGTGCAACAATTATTATTGACTACCATTGGAATATTAACTCCAACACCCCCACTTAATGTGACAACTAAAGGAAACATTATCTAAAAAATTTACTTTGAAAATATGTCATAGAGGACTAAGAGTTTCTCATAGTTATGCAACTATAATCTAGCTTTGAAACACCATTGGACACCTCATCTCCACATGAAATATCTCATAAGTTATGTCAAGCTTCTAGACTTTCAAATCTTCCCAAACTATTTAAGCATCCATCTAACCCCTACTACATTCTTTCCTATTTTCAGAGCATAGACTTCAAAATAAAACAAGATCTTCATTTTTAATGCTATCATCATCACTAATAACATTAGGTGATTCAACATGAACAACTATATTTTTTGATTCTTTAATTTTACCTTTGAAAAGGTCATTTGCATGAATTTTACAATTCATTGCAATATGTCCTACCTTTTTACAATAGAAAAATTCAATTTCATTCTTACCATACATTCTCTTTTCCATATTATTCTTTGAGTATAATGCATGAATGAGGTGAGTATTTTCTCTTGAATCTGCTATCATTGTTCTCTTTTCTTCAACCAAGAATGCTGAAATCACATATTCTAAAGTTTGTGAAGACATTTGACAAAGAGTAAAAAAAAAATTGCTATATTTTGAAGCCAAACTATTTAGCAAGATAGCTTTAGCGTCATCTTTATCAATTACAACACTAGAACTTCAGCAAGTTGTTTGATTAGAGATCTCAAATTACTAATGTGGTTAGACATAGTAATTTCATCAAACATTTTAAAACTAAATAGCTGTAACTTTAAAGAAAACTTTACAAATTTTTTTTTTCTCTCCAAACAACTTAGTTAGTCCATCCCAAATTCGTTTAGAGGATTTCTCTAAATCAACATGATGTATTTCTAACCAATAATAGACTTAACTTTCTCACCTTTGCTTTCCTAATCAATCTTCTTTTTAGCATTTGTAGGTACTATTTTAGTGCTATTAACTATGCCGCAGAAACTTTTATTCATTAGTTCCATTTGGATTTTCACTTTCCATGTATGAAAATTTTGACCATTATATTTTTCTACAAGCATATCCGTTTTCAGAATTTCTAAAATAAAATATGAAAATACCTTCCAATGTTGCACAACAACAAAATCTGCAGTAGCATGAGAGTCACATTCTCACATCAACAACTTCTTTTAAAATAGGGATGGCTCTAATACCATATTGGAAAAATAGAACAACAGTTAGAAAAAAGAGAAGAAAAAACTTTTAGCTTATTTTTTATTGAATAATAGATGCCAATTTATACAATAGCTTGACTCAATAACATTCCTAAATGATTGCTAATTAGATTGACAACACACACAAACTTGACAACTAAGTAAAACTTATGGACACCTAACTCAAACACATCTATAATAAGAACTTGATTCAAACTAGAACTCAATGACTTAATCCTAAACTAGACTTGTGTTGCTAGCAACTCAATAAGGCTTGCCACATGTGCAACAATTATTTTTGACTACCAATGGAACATTAACTCCAACACTTCAAACAAACTTCCTTTTTTTGGTAGAAAGAAAAAAAGGCATCAACCTCAATAGAGAAACTTACAAATTTTTGAAGGCTAATTAAAATATATTGAACAATTCAAATCAAATCAATTTAAGGTTCATTGGTTGTAGAAATATATAGTATGTGAGTAAGTGGAGCCCTTGTATATGCGCTCACAAGGAATATTTCAAACTATTGATTAGGAAAAATTTATTTTGATGAAGGTTTGAAATGTATCTTATGAGTTCTTGCACAAAGCCATTTATCAACACTTTGCTGAGATTATATATTTTTAGTGTCACTAGGACTTTTCTCAAGCCATCTCTATCAGAATTATGCTAGAATTGAAGCCAATTGTATATGGATTAACTTTTGCGATGCTCAATAGACTTAAATACAACAAAATAACTACACGCGCTTTTTTTGTCGGAACATATATTTGGTTCCAAAATGCATCTCTTGTGTATCTACCAATACACAAATGAAGAGTCAAACTCTTGATCATTTCTACAATTGATTGTCATTGAATATATAACTAGGGCCAAGGTTTAGAACTACATGAAAATGCATAAAGTGTGACTTCGTGATATTCCAACCCTAGACCAATAATATAAATGTCTCACTTTTCTTTGCATGAGGTTTTAACCTATATGTATTAATTAAAATAACTTAAAATCTACTACAAACTCTACTTCTATATAACACAGAAATGAGACCAGATGATTTCCTAGACATAATCTAGTAGGATTACGGTTTTACTCATTAACAATGAAATTCAACTATGTTAAAAACCCAAGTCTAGATGTTTTGAGTACTGTTGTTTTTCTACTTTACACTTTCTGAATCTAGTCAGACAAAACTCAAAAACCCAATTTCATGTGCTTCTGCAGTTTGGTGGATGCCTATTAAAGGATTTTCTCATGAAATATTTAATTAAATGCCTCTAAGAAATTTAGTCTTAGGAAATACCATGATTAAGGAATGTGTAGACAATGGATTTGTTGAAAACACTTCAAAAGCTTTAAAGAAACTACAATTGCCAGGTGTTCATCCTCTTTCCGTGTGTGAAAATGTAAAACTTTAGAGTAGGGTTTTAGCATCCATCAAATCACAAGTTCATAGGGAAAATGAGGTGTGGAATTAATTAATTTTTTTTCCTCTCTTCATTTTGGTATTTGATGATCTATTGCAGACATATTGGTCACTCTCACAATCTAACACAACTAAATTAGATGGTGTAGTCAAACAGACAAATGATGGATTTCAAATTTAGGAAACCATTTATAATAGAGAATTGTTAAATATTTTCTCAGTCTCCTGATCATGCATTAGCATAAATAAATTCCTAATAATCTGAAGTTGTAGAGAGCACTCAAAAATCTAAAAATGAATTTTCTTTATCATGATTGATTTTGGTTATAGGAATACGAAAAGCTTTTGATGTTGTAGAAAATCTTCTTGTTCTAATGCATAATCAAAACTACTTGGTTCTATTTTGTGGTGAAAGAGTACAAATATGGCCATCAAATTTAACTTCTCAATTAATGAATGGAAGAAAAAAAAGTGGTCAAAATAGTTCTACCAGGAAATTTCTAGGTTTAACCTAACAAAAACCAACTATTGAATACTAACAGATGTAGAATTCTTTAATAGATGCCCCTATTATTTCGAGTGAGTACTTTGTTCCTTTGCTCCTCATCTCCAAACCCTTTTGGAGTAAAATAAAAATTGTTTTGACCATATGTATGATCTCATTGCAACTTAAAAAAAGGCCAAAAAACATGAGGATATGTGAGGTCTTTTTCTCATTCCAAAATGCAAAATAATTTTCAAAAGCATAAATCAGAAGAAAACAAAGGCTTCTAAATTTGTATGACTATAAATCATTTGCTAAAAACTTTATTTAGTGATGGAATTTTTTTGTAAACTATAATGGGAACATCATTCCAACAAAACATAAATGTTATAAACCAACCTATTGAGATGGTCTTTTGAAAAGGGTCTTGAATAATGTATAATGGCATAGATGATCATTTACTGATGCATTCATTCTTACAGTTAGTGGAGATAGTGGTGGTATGATGTTCATCTATTTACTCGGGTCACAATAGTCAACCATGAAAGCTGCTTAGTGCCCCATAACCTCTTCCTAGCTACGTTTGTGTCGTGGTCTCTACCCCAACATAAAGTAAATTTTGTCAATCAAAAAAGTGGGATCTCAACTTGGATGAGACAATTCTCGGTCGAGAATCTAGTAGTAAATAGCCTAATTAGCTAATTAAAGAGATATTAAGAAATGTAAATATACAAAAATTATAACATGAAAGCATATTATATTGCACCACTTAATATACATGGACAATTAAATATTGAGAGAAAAGATTGTTTGTGTATCACATCTATAATAAGAAATGGTTAGAATGGATTGCTAACACTTTTTGTTGTTTCTCCACTAAAGATTTGAATGAGTTCATGACTATTTGTATTATTTTGTCATTTTCTACTTAAGAGACATACATGAATACTATATAGGGAGTAAGTCTAGAAATAGTTGCAGTGGGTGCAATATAAATGTCTTTCAACATGCATCTAAATTTCAATGGATTTATATTTTACATTGGAATAATAAGAAGTAAAAAAAATAATTAAAAAAATGATTAGGTATTTTCTACTTTGATTAGAAGTTAGTTTGTAGAATCTAGTTGACAAAGTAAATGTAATTACCCTAACTCATGGACACCAAAATTGTGTTAAGGAGTAAGAGATAGGTAGTCAATTTTGTAGAAGATATTAATACATTACAAAAATAAGTAGCAAAATCTCATAGGAAGTATCTTTACAATGTATTATACTATAAAAAATAAAGTTATTTTGGAAACTATAAGTAGCATGATTTACTATTACAAAAGATCAATAATTATTCTAATTAAAATCATAGTTTTTTTTTGGTGTAACATTATATTTATATTAATAATAACTGGTTCAAAAAAGCTCCCAAAGAAAAGAACCAGAAAAGAAAAAATCTGGCCATTGCCTGATACAAAAAATAAAATATAGAAGAAGAAATACTGCATCAAGAGAGAGTATCTATCAACACTAATACATCTTGTCCTAGAGATTCCCAAATCAAGAATATAGTGATAAAAAAGAGTCCAAAACTCATATGAATACAACTCATTGTTTGGTGCAAAAGAAAAGACCCATAGCCTAGCAAAAAATTGTCATAAAGATTGCCATCATTGATCTACATCTAAAACTCCAATTGAGACCATGATATTAGGAAGCCATCTGATGCAAGTGCAATCCAAGACCCTGACTTGCATACAATATCTCAAAAGAACAAGTGGGATCCATAAAAGAAAAAAAATGCAAAATCATAGACAAGTCATGATTTACTATCAAATAAAATACGAGAAGGACTCAACCTTATTCTAAACATATTCTTTTCTCATAATATTAACCAAGTTGGGGAGACCAAGGAGGTTAAGTGGGGAAAGTAAAGAATTAATATAAACCCCATCAATACCCAAATTCAGACAATTAGCTAAAAGATTGCCTTCTCTGTAAGTATGCATGATGTAACATTTAGAGATTGAATCAAGAAGAGACCATACTTGATGTATAATATACTGTATGGACCAATTATATACATGAATTTTAATACATGCATTAATAATAGTGGATGAATCCCCTTCAACATGTAACTTAGATATAGAATGTGATTTTTCAAGTTCCAAGCCAAAAGGCAAGGCCAAGGCCTCAGCTTTGTTATTAGTACACTGTGGGAGAGAAGATGATTTTGCTGCAAGCACATGACCTTTAAAATCTCTAATAACTATGCCATAGCCAGAGTTTCCTAGATTTCCTCTAGAGGCCCCATCAAAATTGAGTTTGAAACAACCCTCACTTGGAGGAATCCACTTGGTTTGTGCTCGGATAAGAGGAATAGTTAGGAATTGGATTTTTTCTTTAAAAAAAAAAAAACACAAGGCACAATGCTTTGGACAAAACGAAACAACACTATTTAGATTTGGAGACAATCTTACATCAAATAGGTCAAATTAACACACCACTAACATACAATTAAATCTTAATTACATTTAAAATTAACCAAGTAGAAATAATACGTGGAATTCATAAAATAATAATAATAAATAAGCTCTAATCATTGTATAAATTTCACCATCAAAATTCTAATTAATTTATATTTTTATTAAAATAGAGATAACACCTAGGGGTAGGTGCACAAAGTTGTGGTGCCAAAAGGGGGGTATAAGTGGACACCTTTTTCCTAAAATCTACAAATTTTGAACTTCAACAAGAATTTGAAGATAGTTATGCTCAAAATTTTAAGATATGAAAAAAACAAAACTCGTTGTCCTTTGAATGTAGTTTCTAAACTACTAATTTTTTTTCAAAATAGTTTAGTTTTAGGTCCTCAAAAAAGGGGGCCACAAAAAGTGGTACTGTTTATTCCAAAAAAACATAACACAGTATAAAGTGTGCCCCCCCTAAAATTTTAACTTTTTTTTTGAAATTCTTTAATTGCTCTAGTCAAAAGTTACTTAACACTATGTAGTTTATCCCAGATTTTTTGGGTAATTTTATAGTGTGTATTTTTGTTTTAATGAATTTTTTAACTAGACACATCCCAAAAATGTGAAATATCTATGTGCTCCCCCTAGATATAATTGAAAACTAATCTATAATCAAAACTTTTTTCTTTTAAAGTGTGTAGAATGGAGTCTAGTTTCTAAAAAATTAAGTTGTTACAAAATTCGATGAACAAGCTAAAATCTATAGCCCAATTAGTACATGGTGGTTTTTGACAAAAAATGAACATACATTCAAGAGAAATTATAGATGAAAGGTTTGAAATAGTTCAAATTAAAAATAAATTATATGGTTAGATAGCTAACACAAAGACCTATAATGCTATGTAACCTGATCTTATTGATACCTAACCATGAGGAATCTTGAAGGGGAGCACAGAAGAAGAAACAATCATTTTTGGTATGTTTGTTGGAAAACATGTCTCAGACTTGTTCATAAACTCCAAACCTTTGGGTTGGATATCTAAGGCAAAACCAAGCCTTAGGCTTGGGTTTAAATAAGCTTTCAATAGTGCGCACGCGATATCTAAAACATAATTTCTTAGTAGCATGTGCACGCACTATTAAGACCTAAATTGCATAAGAGAACTAGGTTGGGGGGGGGGGGTGATAAGGGAATGGCCATGTGTGAGAGAGAGAGAGAGATAGAGAGAAAGTAGGGGATGGGAGAGGGGAGAGAGAAAGTGAGAAAGAGTAGGGGTGACAAAGAGAGTATAGGATGGGAGAGAGAGTAGGGGTGGAAAAGAGAGAGTGCGGGATGGGGAAAAGAGATTGAAAGTAGGGGATGGGAGAGAGAGGAAGTATGAGAGAGGGTACAGGTTGGGAGAGAGAGATTAAGAGTAGGGGATGGGGGACAGAGATAGTAGGCTTTGGAAGACGGAGTGGGAGAGGAAGAGTGAGAGAGAGTACGGAATGGGAGAGGGGGAAGACAAAGTAGCTCGAGAGAGAGTAGGGGATGTAAGAGAGAGTAGGCAATGGGAGAGGGAGTGGGAGAGGGAGAGAAAGGGGGGATAGAAATGTGTGTAAGAGAGAAAGAGAGAGAGAGTAGGGGATAGGAGAGAGTGTGAAAATGTAAGAGAGAGTAGAGAGGGGGAGAGAGAGAGAGAGAGAGAGAGAGAGAGAGAGAGAGAGAGTAGGTAGTGGGAGAGGGAGTGGGAGAGGGAGAGAGAGTGAGAGAAAAAGTAGGGGATGGAAGAGGAGAGAGTGGGGATGGGTGTGTGTGTGTTTTTGAAAGAGAGAGAGAGAGAGTAGAGAATGAGAGAAGGGAGAGAGAGATAGAGAGAGTAGGCAATGGCAGAGGGATGGGAGAGGGAGGGAGAGAGTGAGAGAGAGAGAGATAGTAGGCAGTTGGAGAGGGAGTGAGAGGGAGAGAGAGGTGGAATGGAAGTGTGTAAGAGAGATAGAGTACGGTACGGGAGAGAGTAGGTAGTGGGATAGGGACTATGAGAGAGAGGGGGAGGAATGGGAATGTGTACTTATTTATAAGAGAGATAGAGTAAGGGATGGGAGAGAGTGTGAGAGTTTGAGAGAAAGTAGGAGGTGGTAGAGAGAGCTCGTATGGGATGGGGGCGAGAGAGAGAGAGAGAGAGAGAGAGTAGGGGATGGGAGAGAGTGTGAGAGAGAGTAGGGGATGGAAGAGAGAGAGTGAGAGTAGGGGATTGGAGAGATAAAGTAGAGAGGGAGAGAGAGTACTTGAGAGAGAGAGAGAGAGAGAGAGAGAGAGAGAGAGAGAGAGAGATAGTAGGTGGTGCAAGAGGGAGTGGGAGAGGGAGAGAGATGGGGGATGGGAGTGTGTGACAAATCTAGAGAGTAGGGAATGGGAGAGGAGAGAGGGAGGGAGGATGGGAGTGTGCATGTAAGAGAGAAAGAGTAGGGGATGGGAGAGAGTGTGAGAGAGAGTAGGTGGTGGCAAAGAGAGCTCGTACAAGATGGGAGAGAGAGAGAGAGAGAGAGAGAGAGAGAGAGAGAGAGAGAGAGAGAGAGAGAGAGATATTATGGGATGGGAGAGTGTGAGAGAGAGTAGGGGATGGGAGAGAGAGAGAGTGATAGTAAGGGATGGGAGAGAGAGAGAGAGAGTAGAGAGGAAGAAAGAGAACTTGAGAGAGAGAGATAGTAGGTAGTAGGAGAGGGAGTGGGAGAGGGAGAGGGAGAGGGAGAGAGATAGGGGGGATGGGAGTGTGTGTGACAAATGTAGAGAGTAGGGGATGGGAGAGAAGAAGAGTGGGGGGATAAGAGTGTGTGTATCTCTGAAAGAGAGAGAGTAGGGGATGGGAGAGAGTGTGAGAGTAGGGGGTGGCAGAGAGAGACTACGACGATGGGGAGAGAAAGTAGGCAGTGGGAGAGGGAAAGAGAGAGGGGGGATGGGAGTGTATGTGAGAGAGAGAGAGACAGAGTAGGGGATGGGAGAGAGTGTGAGTGTGAGAGAGTAGGGGATGGGAGAGGAGAGAGAGAGTAGGGGATGGGGGAGAGAAAGCAAATGGTGGGAGAGGGAGAGAGAGAGGGGGGATGGGAGTGTGTGTGTGAGAGAGACAGAGTAGGGGATGGAAGAGAGTGTGAGTGTGAGAGAGTAGGGGATGGGAGAGAAAAGAGAGAGTAGGGGATGGGGGAGAGAAAGTAGGTGGGAGAGGGAGAGAGAGAGGGGGGGAATGGGAGTATGTGTGTAAGAGAGATAGAGTAGGGAATGGGAGAGAGTGTGAGAGTGAGTAGGTGGTGGTAGAGAGAGCTCGTACAAGATGGGAGAGAGAGAGTAGAGAGGGAGAGAGAGAGAGAGAGATAGTAGGCAGTAGGAGAGGGAGAGGGAAAGGGAGAGAGATAGGGGGAATGGGAATGTGTGTAAGAGAGACATAGTAGGGGATGGGAGAGGAGAGAGAGAGTAGGAAGTAGGAGAGGGAGAGGAAGAGAGATAGGGAGGATAAGAGTGTGTGTGAGAGATCTAAAGAGTCAGGGATGGGAGAGGAGAGAGGGTGAGAGAGTAGGTGGTGGGAGAGGGAGAGTGAGAGAGTAAAGGATGGGAGAGGGGAGAGAGAATAGGGAGGATGGGGAGTGATGTGATTTCACATAGTGCGTATGTGCTATAGTGGTAAAAAACCAACCTTGGGGCCCATTTCATCCATTTCTTGCTTTTGGTCTATTATGCACTCTGTTATTCCGACAGAAATCACGGGTTTCAACATATAAAACACCATTTCAACACTTTTGGAAGTTAGCAAATACCAAATTCAATCATTGGATACGTGATTTGAAGACTTTTTGAATATTCCTTGTTTAGAAAAGGTTAGTGCAATCCATTTTAAATATTGTTTGTCAATATATAGATACAAATTTGATTATAATTTGACATGTTATTTAATATATAATGAATTCATTGAAAATTGTATGTTTGAATGAAATGTTATTTCGAAATGGTTAGAAATTTGACAAGTTGTTTGATATATATTGTGTATTCATTCAAATAATTATAATTTTTATATGTAATTGAATAATTTGTAATTTACACATTTTAATTAATTTAGATGTTTGAATAATTTGACATGTAGAAATCATCATCATGTCAAGGAAGAAACCAAAGATTAAAACAAATGAAGATAGGGAGAGAGATTTGGCAATTAAAAGAGATAAAATAAAATTACTACGTGAACAAAGAAAATTACAAAGCAATAATGAAGAATTGACTTTTGAAGAGGATCAAGAACCACCAGTACAAATAAACAAAGAGGAAGAATTAGAAAGACAAAGAGAACGAATGAGATTGTTACGCTCAAGAAGACAATTGAATTGTGAAGCTACACTATCCTCCAATGTTGGAGTCATATCGTCTACTACACCATCTTCTAATGTTGAAGGCATATCATCCTCTCATGTAGAAGAGACACTGATTTGTAGATCTGATGATATACACACTCCATCATGTCATGTTGAAAGCACAACATCAACACATCAAGTAGGTGATATTCCATCTTTTACATCTTATTGCCAAGGCACATCATCTTCGGTTCAAGGTACACAATACACTCAACCTTATATTGATGTTGAAAATGTTGAGAGAATTGAAGAGATTAGAACACCTTCTAGAATTCATTTTAGAAGACCAAAATATTTGATTGATATTAATACTAACATTTTGAAATCAATGCCTGACAAGATTAGCAAGTGTACTTGTCAAAGAAAAGTTAATAGTATGTGGAGATTTTTTTTTGAAGAATTAAATATTACAGGTCAATGCCAATTATTTGTTGAAACGATGAAAAATTTGAAATTTAGGCCTGTCATGAAGATTCTTGGGCTAAGAATGATGGACAATTCAAATGAAAGAAATATTGTAAAGAATTTAATGGGTGCTTATGACAAAGTGGGTTCTAAATCATGCACCAAAGATAGTAATATCACAAGACGAGCACTCACATCAACAATAGTAAGTAGCCAAATGAAGAAAGCTCAACTCATGAGAAAGACAAGAAAAACATTCAAAATTGGTAGAGGTACCCTAAGGAGAGCCATGCTAAGGCATGAGAGATTAGAAGATCCAACAAAAAATGAGTTATGGACATTTAGCGGTAGACTACCGCAAAAGGATAAAGAAATTAGTGAAACCTTGAAATCATTGATCGAAGATTTTTGAAAAA
Organism: Cupressus sempervirens; assembly: GCA_028749045.1. Lineage (NCBI taxonomy): Eukaryota > Viridiplantae > Streptophyta > Pinopsida > Cupressales > Cupressaceae > Cupressus > Cupressus sempervirens. The sequence goes on from CM053791.1 coordinate 238,652,152, forward strand.
ATAATACACGTGTTTCTCCTAATCAAAGAGATGTTGTAAGAAGGAGGATTGGTAGCCGAAATTGCGAGCCACATGCGAAACATTTTTTGGACTCAACTCAGACACAATTTTTTGCAAAATTTATTGGTATGTATCCTCAAATTCGAATAAGTCAAAGATTTTTTGAGATGGGTAAACCTTTTTATGTGAAGATAAATCACACACGCAGAACTTGTTGTTGTAGGATACATATTGAATTTTCTAACCATTTTGATGTTTTTAGGCATATATGTGTAGTTTTGCATTCTCAATTTGTTTTGTAGGATTGTGGCATAAAAGAGCCACCAAGATCTTCAAGAGAATTCATATCTAACATTTTATGTGAAATAGGGGATAACCAACAATTTTACAAGACATCATGCTTGGATGGTACGTGCTTTTTTTTGGTTCTTTGCAACTTTTATCAACTTTTCAACATATGGATAGTATGCATGAAATTGGAAATGAAATAGTAGATTACGGAAAATTCAAGATAGTGACATATGCTCTAAAATATGGGAAACATGGTAAAAGATTTGATCTAGTCATTGAAAAGATTCCAGTGTATGAGTTCAGGAAGATTTTTTGTGAAAAGATTATTTACAAGTATGCAAGGCATACCCATAGAGCTCGATGGTTGGATTTGCAATTCAAGTTGTGCAAGGATACGTTTCCATTGGATACCATTGTTTCAGTTGTAGATTTTGTAGAGAACTACACACTACAACCACAAAATGAGGTGCAAGCAAAGTATTATACATCTCAAAAGGTTTCCATATTTGTTCACATAACATTCATGCATTCACCTACAAGTACAGAGGATGATAGGAAGATTTTGAGGGAGTACCATTTTTACATCAGTGATGATCAATCACATTCTACAGAGTTTGTACATGGCTATTTTCAACTATTTTATGGAGATTTGGCTAACAAGGGCATATTATATTGTCAACACATTATTTGGTCAGACAATTGTGCATCTCAATTCAAGAATGCATGGATGTTCTATTGGTTGAGTAGGATGCATAGGTTGTGTAGAATTCAATATATGTGGAATTTCATAGAGGCTGGTCATGGTAAGGGAGAGCACGATGGTGCAGGTGCATGCATTAAAAGAGCCTTGGCTCGTAAAGAACTAAAGTACAAAGATGGAGCAAAATTGATAGATGCAAAATCCATCGTCCAATGGTGTAACACTACAATGGGTCCGGGTAAGGAAGGTGAGTCTATAGTTTGTAGATTTTTTTGGTTGATAGATAATACTAACATTGCACTATATTAGGATTGTTGCACACTAATAGGATCTAGTGAGTTACACTCTTTTAGAAGCTTTGATGCAGGTTCATGGAGTATCCACACACGAAAAATGGCATGCTATTGTCCATCATGTGCAAAGGAAAATTGGGATGGCTGTGAGTCAACTGAATGGGTGGACAAATGGGATATACAGGTGTTGGATCCAATTGACACCTATCGTCCCCCACAAGCACTAGAAATGGTAGAGATGGATTTGTCTATTAACTTTGACCACTTGTCAAATCTAGTGCAACTTGGTTATATATATATATATATATATATATATATATATATATATATATATATATATATATATATATATATATATATATATATATATATATATATATATATATATATCTTTGTAATTTCAATATGTAACTTTATAACTTTTACCCAAGTATTTTTTGAATTAATGACCGCATTTTGTACATTTGTCACTGCAAGCCATGTTTTTGCTGTTATTGCACCTGAAGACAATGAAGAAGGGACAGATTATTATTTGTGTCATTGTGTTGAAGCCAAACAAAAATTAGATCACTCGATTATAGATGGTGAAGGTTTAGAGTACAATGTCGGTGTGGTGGTTGTAACAAGCACATGGCTTAGACGATATCCTATGAAGAATCCTAACTTGTGGTTATTCAAGGATTGGCAAATAAAGAGGAAGATTCTTTATTATTCAAACCTTGTTGTCACATCAAATGTCCACTTGATAAAATATGGTGGAAAACCACATAATAAGATTCTTTGGAAAGTTCGCGAGTCAGACCATGAGGCAATACTAGAGACATTAAAATGTCGAGCAGATCTAGTTGGCTCATTCGATTGAATAGGGAGAGAGGGACAAAGATAAAAAGTGATCAATTGGATCCAAATACAATGTTACAACCTCTTCCCCAAGACTATTACATGACTAAGGTGGACCATATTGTTATGATGTGTAAGTGATGAGATTTAGGTTTTATTTGTTTAGAATCTAGATATATTATTTGAATTTATATTAGATTGTTTAATAGGACCCATTTTTAAAATCTTATCTTAGATTTTTTTACTGTGCTAATTCTTCATTTGTAGGTCACCAAAGAAGAGGGCTAATAAAGTTGACGCACAAGTGATAAAGGCTGAGATGCCAAAATCATCTGCAGAATGGTATTATCAATTCACATCCTCAATATTTATTAATGTTCTTTGTTCAAGTACCATTGTATGCTAATCATCTTATGCCTAGAATTGCAGAGGACCACAATCATCAAAAAGTAAGAAGGAAAATAGATCTCAATCTGATGATAATGGGGCAGTGATAGATATAGTTCTCTTTAAGGATTCCAATTTGTTGGACTTTGACTCATTATTATCATAAAGTTGGAATGTTGGAAAGGGTTAATAGTTGATTATGAATATTCATCCCATGTGTGTTAATCTTAGTGGATTAATCTTATCTTAGATTTTTTACAGTGCAAATTCTTCATTTGCAGGTCACCAAAGAAGAGGGCTAATAAAGTTGATGCACAAGTGATAAAGGGTGAGATGCCAAAATCATCTACGAAATCGTATTATCAATTCACATCCTCAATATTTATTAGTGTTGTTTGTTCAAGTACCATTGTATGCTAATCATCTTATGCCTAGAATTGCAGAGGATCACAATCATCAAAAAGTAAGAAGGAAAATAGGTTGTTCAAGTGACATTCAATGAGGTTGTTTGTACAACGTAATGATTGAGTTGAAGTGATTTATGAAATAATGGTTGTTTGTACACTATAGTTTTTAGCATAGACTTCCTAGAACAAATTTTTTACTATGCTTTGAATGACAAATAGAAATTTCAATCTGCATGTAATATGATCCTCTAGTTTTGTTATAGCATGTGCATACATTATCCCTCAATATCAAACATGGAAGGCTATTATCTACTATATTTTGAATTGCTCTGGCAGTTCATACACATGTTAATAATAACTTATTTCCAAACCCAATTGAATTCAACCCACAATATGGTTAAATTATGTCAATACTAAGGTTTGTAGCATTAATTGGTCACATTCCTAATATTGACACACAACTGAATTGGGACCAACAATTCCTCACAGGTTTACACCAGCAAACATATTTTAATGGAGATGTATATTAGAAGATTCAACACAATGGTGATGCATTTTGGTCATAGCTTTCATGTAGAGTTTGACATAGTTTAAAATAGTTATAAGTACATACTTCTAGGAAGTCACATTCTAATGACTTGAAACATATTTACAATGCTCAGAACTTCCATTTGTTTAAAATAGAGCACAATCATATAGAAATAGATTCCAATAAATTCCTACAAATGTCATTCAATTTAGGATAGTCACCTCATAGTCATCTATCTTTTAAGAAAATCATCACTACTTACATGTGATGCTCTATATGGCCTATTGTGTGGTGACCATTCCAACTATAAATTGTTCACCATTTCATATGAAACTAAACTATCATTGGAACCTTGATGAATTCTTGTCATTCACAACTTATCTTGACTCTTATATTGTGCTCTAAAAATTAATAGCTTTGGTTTCACTCTTTTTGTTTTTCCCTTATAAAAATCAACATTTATCCTTTAGTCTCTAAAATTAGTTAAACATAAGGATCTGAACCGAGCTATGTGCTCTAACTTCATGACCCTCTTCTTAATCTTCCTTTCACCTTGATCATTTAATTGGCACTTAATTGATGTGTTCCCTACCCTTCCGATAAGCATCCATGTTCCTCTACCTAAAAAAAAAATCTTCCTCCAACTCTATAGCCTCCTCTTTGATAAGAAAAAAAGGTTCATTACCCTTGTCATTTCTTCCTTGTCCTATTCCTATATTATTGGTTCTTCTTCCCCTTCGTCTGTTTCCATTTCCTCTACCACCTTCTTGTCTATCTTTCTTCCTATTGACCATATCTTATGCCCTTATAGCCAATTGGAAACTATCTCTAAGCATCTTAGGAAAAATCAAGGTAATCCCATTTTGCAAGTTTTATATGAGCCCATTAAGATACCTTGCAACATTTTCATCTTTATGCTCTGCTCCACCTCTTATGCTCAACTTGTGAAATTCCTCTATGTAGTTCATCAAACACATCTCCTTTTCTTTCAAGTTATTCCTTATCCTTTATATTTGGATTGTATTATTTGATGGAAGATGCACATTCTTCACCATTTGGTCATGTTTGTTCGACCCTTACAAAACCTCTTTTCCTTATTTTACTTCACTTATATCTCCATAATTATAATAGTTATCTTGGGAATCTATCAACCCCAAAACCTCTTCACTATCTATCTTTCCATGATACATATGGAAATCAATTATTGTCTTTCTTCTACCACATTGAAATATCTTCAACAACCTTATCATCCATCTTTCTTCAAGATCTAAGTCCCCTCCATCCTCTCCATGAGGATTCTCAAGTGCTTAAGCATAACTTTCTTGTTCTTCATGCACATTCCTCATAGGAATCCTTTCCAAAGCTTCCAAGATTTCCAAGATGGTTGTATTTTACTTGCTTACTTGTCTCAGTTCTCTTTACCTTATTTCATCTTAGTCTCTTTGTTTCCTCAACTCTCTATCCATTATTTTAGTAGCTTATATAAGCTCTTGTATCTCCTTCTATATTTTTTTTTTGGAGGTATCTTCTCAATATAACAATGTACAACACAAGTAACTAACTTTACACCCCTCAATAGATCTACTAGATTTGATACCAATGATTTGAGAAGTCAAACTAGATCCCCAAGAAGTAATAAACATTCAGCAAAAGACTTGTTTCAAGAATAGATTCAAACCATTAAACTAAATACCTACCCTTCTCCACAAGGGTCCCTCCAAATGTTCAAATTGGGTTACCAAATTTATTGGCTTTTCCCAACTCTTTCTAAGGTCTTCAGATATCTCAATTAGGTTGTTCCAATAGTCTAAATGCATATCTTTAATAGGTTTATTCAAAACCCCTTACTTGGACATTATCTAGGCTTGATCTTAGTATCGCTATGAACTAGGTAATTCCTTATTTTCACCAATTTCTCCCAAACCCCATACAAGTAAATTATAGTTACAAATACTACTATTGGAGTATGGAAACATATAGCAATCTCATTTGTAGTTCCTTTGGACCAACTATTTGATCCAACACTATGGATTCAACAAAATAGGCTTAATTACCCTTCACTTACAAAGAAACTCTCAATATTTCTAACCCAAGGCCCTATACAGGCTATGGTAATATTCTATCATGATCTAAAACAACATATTTTCACACCCATCTACCTAGCCATGGGCATTTGATAGGCTAACTACCAAGCCCTCAGTCTTATGCCCTCAAAACTAGGGCTTTCTCAAAGTGCCTTCTCCAACCACTTCCAAATTGAAACAAAGTTACTTCACCTTACATGACATATTATAAAGGAAAATATCACCTAAAACCAACAATTTCCATTTTGAAGAAAGAATGCATTTACCCTTTATCTCTAGTCATCTTAGTTTCTTGCACCAAAATCACATCTTATTTATGCTACCAAACCACATTCCACAAAATATCCTTCTTATGAGGAGAATTCAATCCTCTAATATTCTATGATATGATATTCCTTTATAACTATTGTTACAACTCTCTTAGATGGTGAATTGTCTCCCATTTACTATATCAACTTTACTGGCCAATTCTCTTATTTCTTTATTATTCTTCCTACCTAAACAATAATTCTTACCTTCCTTCCACATTAGGTTTTTACTTTCTCTTATTAACCATGTTAGAAAGGGGCTAGTAGTCGAGAACTTCTTCTTCCTACTATTGACTTCTACCCATTGGCTTTGAGCTTTGTTGGTGTAGGAGCACCTAGGAAATATGCCAAGTTTCCTAAATCATTTTTGGCTTGTAGTGGTCTTGGTCAGACCACATGAATAAGGGCTATGTGATAAAGCCCCAAGTGTGTGAGTTGTGTTTGTAAATAAGTTTTTGTTGTGTTTGAGTTCCCAAGTTGCTTCTATGTTGGCAAAATTGCTTAAATTGCTTGTTAGGGCCTAGAATGGTCAAACATTGACCAAGACCCCAGCAGGATGGGAAAGATGGAAAAAATGTTAAAAGTTGTAATTACATGGAAATAGGTTCATTTAACCATGTTTGAGGTCATGGAGCCATTAGATGCACAATAGTGCAAAAGTTGCACTTGGCAACTTTGCAAGTTTGCAAAGCTACTTGACAACATTAACAAAAGGTGCTAAATCTTTATAAGGGCTTCAAGAATCAGTTGGAAATTTTATTTTGCAATGTCTCTAGAATCCAAAAATGGTTCAAACACCTTCACTTTGGTTATATTAGACAACTTCCAATGTAAAATGAAACTCTTATTTAGAGAAAACACTAAATCCACTTTTGGAGCAATCAATTTTGACTACCCAAACTTGTCTCCCACACATGGGAATGAGGTTTTAAACTCATTTAGACCCTCAAAACCAAATGAAACCTCCCTTTGGACCCTTTACATGACTTGATTAAGCCCATTTTGGCTTATATTGTCAATGTTGGCAATTTTACAAAATATTGCACTTTAAGTGCCTTTTACATCTTTTAGAGGCTTCGATAGCCTTATTGAATTATTTAATACCTTTATAGGTCTTTTGTATCCAACCCTAACCTAGGATCAATCCTGATGCAGAGGATAGGGTGATGGACCCAAGTAACAACCCAAAATGAGCAAATTTGTAACAATGTGACAAGTGACCCTTCTAGGTCCTGATGGGAAAATCCTACAAACAGTCAAATCTAAGATTTTTTTAGACTTTAATAGGTTTTTCATACCCTATCTAGCATGTTCCCATAAACACCTTTCAGTTTCCATACCCTCCAAGCCAAAATGCATAATTCACCCAAATGTTGTCAATGTAAAAATTGCAAAGTTGCATTAGCAACTTTTAGGAAATAACCATAAAACTATCTATATTCCTATATTCCTTTGAGGTTTTACTATTTCCAAACCTTTTTTAAGTCATAGAATTGGAATCAAGTGAAAAATGTAAAAATTGCACTTTTTGTGCAAAGTTGCATTGTTGAAAGTTGTAAAAGTTGCTCAAATTTGCAACTTAGTGGAAAAAAGGTCATGGGATTGAACTGTCTACTCCATTAGCTTTAGGTGGTCAGGTAAACCCTATCCTCAACCTCTTCATGTCCCCTTTAGCACTCGAACATTCTCAGGCATGTCGAACTGGAATGTCCCCAAGGGTCACTAAATCCCACATGGCTGCGATCTTTGACAGGGCATATCTCAGAGCTTGTGTGAGGTATGGATGTGATTCTAGTTCCTACAGGACTGTGTTGTAGAGACCTGCAATAAACTCTCTTTTTTTTTTAAGATCACATTCTATTTTCATTTTACAACGCCATCTTAGGTGATGCTGAAACTTGTAGTGTTGGCTAGTACAAAGTTGCCAACTGCCAAATCTCTCTTACCTTTTGTCGTGGGATCGAACTGTCTACTCTGTTAGCTTTGAGTGGCTAGTTAAACCCTATCCTCAACCTTGTCATGTCCCCTTCAGTGCTCAAACATTCTTAGGCTGAACTAGAATGTCCCCAAGGGTCACTAAATCCCACAGGGCTATGATCTTTGATGGGGCATATCTCGAAGCTCGTGTGAGGTATGGCTGCAATTCTAGTTCCTACAAGACCATATTGCAGAGACCTACAATAACCTCTCTCACTTTTTGGAGATCACATTTCATTTTCATTTTACAATGCCATCTCCGGTGATGCTGAAACTTGTAGTGTTGGCTAGTACAAAGTTGCCAACTACCAAATCTCTCTCACCTTTCATCGTGGGATCAAACTATCTACTCCATTAGCTCTGGGTGGCTGGGTAAACCCTATCCTCAACCTCATCATGTCTGCTTCAGTGCTCAAACATTCTCGAGCACGCCGAACTGGAATGTCCCTAAGGGTCACTAAATCCCACAAGGCTGCAATCTTTGATGGGGCATATCTCAAAGCTCGTGTGAGGTATGGATGTAATTATATTTCCTACAAGACTATGTTGCAAAGACCTACAATAAACTCTCTCTCTTTTTGGAGATCACATTTTGTTTTCATTTTACAACGCCATCTCAAGTGATGCTGAAACTTGTAGTGTTGGCTAGTACAAAGTTGCCAACTGCCAAATCTCTCTCACCTTTCATCATGGGATCGAACTGTGTTCTCTATTAGCTCTATGTGGCTGGTTAAACCCTATCCTCAACCTCATCATCTCCCTTTTAGCTCTCAAACATTCTCAGGCATGCCAAACTGGAATGTCCCCAAGGGTAACTAAATCCCACAGGGTTGCGATCTTTGACGGGGCATATCTCAGAGCTCATGTGAGGTATAGATGCTATTCTAGTTCCTACAGGACCATGCTATAGAGACCTACAATAATCTCTCTCTCTTTTTGGAGATCATATTTTGTTTTCATTTTACAACACCATCTCGGGTGATGCTAAAACTTGTAGTGTTGGCTAGTACAAAGTTGCCAGCTGCCAAATCTCTCTCACCTTTCGTCCTAGGATCAAACTATCTACTCCATTAGCTTCGGGTGGTCAGGTAAACCCTATCCTCAACCTCGTCATGTCCCCTTCAGTGCTCGAACATTCTCGGGCATTCCAAATTGGAATGTCCCCAAGGGTCACTAAATCCCACAGGGTTGCAATATTTGATGGGGCATATCTCGGAGGTCGTGTGAGGTATGGATGTGATTCTAGTTCCTACAGGACTGTGTTGTAGAGACCTACAATAACCTCTATCACTTTTTGGAGATCACATTTCATTTTCATTTTACAATGCTATCTCGGGTGATGTTGAAACTTGCAGTGTTGGCTAGTACAAAGTTGCCAACTGCCAAATCTCTCTCACCTTTCATCATGGGATTGAACTGTCTACTCTGTTAGATCTGGGTGCTTGGGTAAACCCTATCCTCAACCTCATCATGTCCCCTCCAATGCTCAAACATTCTTGGGCACGCTGAACCAGAATGTCCCCAAGGGTCACTAAATCCCATAGGGCTGCGATCTTTGACAGGGCATATCTCGGAGCTCGTGTGAGGTATGGATGTGATTCTAGTTCCTATAGGACCATGTTGTAGAGACCTAAAATAACCTCTCTCTTTTTGGAGATCCCATTCTATTTTCATTTTACAATGCCATCTCGTGTGATGCTGAAACTTGCAGTGTTGGCTAGTACAAAGTTGCCAACTACCAAATCTCTCTCACCTTTCATTGTGGGATCAAACTGTTTGCTCCGGGTGGCTGGGTAAACCCTATCCTCAACCTTGTCATGTCCCCTTCAATGCTCGAACATTCTTGGGCACGCTGAACCAAATGTCCCCAAGGGTCACTAAATCCCATAGGGTTGTGATCTTTGATGGGGCATATCTCAGAGCTCATGTGAGGTATAGATGCAATTCTAGTTCCTATAGGACCATGTTGCAAAGACCTACAATAACCTCTATCTCTTTTTGGAGATCACATTCCATTTTCATTTTACAATGCCATCTCGGGTGATGTTGAAACTTGCAGTGTTGGCTAGTACAAAGTTGCCAACTACCAAATCTCTCTCACCTTTCGTCATGGGATTGAACTGTCTACTCCATTAGCTTCGATTTTCCTGGTAAACCCTATCCTCAACCTATTAAACAAATATGTGTAGACCACTATTAATTCTATCTCTCTAATGACTTGTCAAATGTCTTTTGTTGCATGAAAATGATCACTAATTGAACCATTGATAATTACAAAAAATATTGCACCCTCTAAAAAAGACATATTCCATTTACATAATTTCTTAACGAAACCAAATTTTATCATAACTTTGTGGAAGAAATCCCTTTGAATCCTATCATAAGCTTTCATCATAGCTAGGTTAATGACACATGACGGAAGCGAGTTTTTTTTAATGGAACACAATACTTCATGAAAAACTAATGCACCATCTGTAGTTTCTCTTCCAAAAATAAACCCCCTTCTATTTAGAAACAATCAAAGGGGGAATATACCTTCAATTTTCTCATCCTGAGATAGAATGCCATTGAAATTCCCAGGCACAATAGATTTATCATCTCTAATGCTGGAAATAGCCTAAGAATAGGAATCCAAAAGTTTTGTCTTATCATCACATGTAGAAGTAGGGCCATATATATTTTAGCAACAACTACTTGCCACTAGTTAGGAAAAGATTGAATATATAGCAGTGCAAGATTTATGGTTCCAAAGAATACATGAACCACCCGAAGCATGTGCAACATGAACATGAAATGAGTTCCACTTAATCAACTTTGCAATAATAGAAAAATATGATTATTGAGACATTTTTTTCTTTTGAAGAAAAATTACATCAGCACCACCTGCATCAAGTTAGATTACAGAGCAGATCTTTTGTTTGACATTTCATGGAAGGTCCCTCATTCTTTTAAGGAGTGACTTTTGCACTCCTTTTCCTTTTGCTATCTATCAATTTTTTATCCAGAGTAGCTTGAATACCAATGTTAATTTTCGCCTTAATCTTTTAAGCATTATGTTTGCTTTGTTGTATCTTACAAGTAGATACTTGAATTGAATGAGGCATGGGAGTTTGATGTGGAGAATAGCTTTGCAAAGGATCAAAATTCTTCTTAGAGTCCTTATTCGCAAAATATGACTTACTAATAGGCACCTTATGCACACCCAAGTCAGAATTAGTTAAATCCTTATAGAAATTATCAACTATTATAGGATTGTAATGAATAAAAGGAAACATTATTGGGGTTACATGGATTAGTAACTATCACTATTCCCTTAAATAATAATGAACACTTTTGTATACACATAGCCAAAACTAAACAAAATTGTTGTTTCAAATGTTGTTATAGGGACACTAGCTAAATAGCCTAATATTTGCACAACAAAAAGTGGGTAAAGTAAGACAAACCTTTAATTGATGAGAAAAATAAGAAATCTAAGGAGGAGATGGATTTAGTGCAACCAATTATATCACCAAGTACAAGATCAATCACATTACAAGACAAGAAAGAGATGAAAAAGAGTAGAAGAGATCAGGTAATATTAGATGAAGCTATCATACTTTCATTCTATGATCATACAAAATTGGATTTTGATGCTATGATAAATTATGGAGAATTGTGAAGGAGAAAGATGCAAAAGAGAAAGATAGGAAGTGAAGTACAAACAAGTATTATAAGATGTAAAGGGCATCTTATTATAAATTGTTCTAGATGCACCAACCAATAACAAACCTCCAATGATTGATCAATTAAGTTTACTTGTAAAATAGGTAAATGCACCTGATGTTGATGTTAATGAAATTTTGATACAATTAGAATAGAAAAGAATAGAGAAGAAGATTTTGGAGAAACTAAATGAGTCCATTATTGCTCAACAAGTTGAACTTGGTGGTATTACAACTGAGCTAGAAAACATTCTTAAGGAGATAATCCACCTACTCCAATAGTTATGTGATGTACTACATTTGACACAATATATTTTAAATAAAGTTGAAAAATATTGATGAAGACTTAAAAAATAGTGTTTCTAAGTTAACTGAGGTACCTTAGTTAATCTAGGATGATTTAAGTAAAGACATGGACAAGATGAAAAGACAAAGTCTTGATTTTCAAGCACTCTTGATACCTTACTTGGAACTCATACAAAAGAATGTTAATAAGGTTAGATAACTTATTCTTACTCCTAAAATGTCTATTATTTAACATGTGATTGAACTTTGAATGGAGATACATCCACAACACAAGGCATTGGATGGCCACTTGGTAAATATTAAGTCTATCTCTCTAATATTTGTAGACCACTATTTTGTTGGATAGAGTAATTTCAAACTGTTGATTTCTTTAGTGGAGTTCCTAATAAATATAAAGGTTCTCATTTAGGTGACCAATTGCTAGGAGGTCCACGAAAATTGTCTGATAAAGTCTATTGCCAATCAATATTGTATCAAAAATTCAAACTAATTAGGTTTTTAATTAAACTTGATAAACAAATGATAGAGAAGGAAAACTTTAAACATGAACAAGATCATAAATCATATGACGATGACATATTGCAAATGATTAACTTATGCTTAAACAATGATAAAGTTTATTGTTAATCAATATTCTATCAAAGTTTTTAATAGATTAGGTATTGAATTTAATTTCATACATGCACATATCTAATTTAATGTCATACACAAACATATCTAATTTAATGTCATACATGAACAAACATGAACAAACATATCATATGATATGTCGTATATGAACAAACATATCATATATTAACCAATAATGTCATAAGTCGAATAATGTCATACATCAAATTTAGAATGTCATATACATCAAATTTGTATCGAATATGTCCATTGATGCTTATATATATACATGTCTAGATCAACTACATCTTTTCCTTCCCACGAGCGGAAGGAAACAAGTCTCTCAATGTCCTTTACCATCGTGTGGAGGGAGACGGTGGAGATGATGGGGCCCTCCTGACAAGCTCACTTGACCACTTGTTGAGGCTCTTCTCCAGCTCCAATTGATACAAAGAAAGTAGATATGAATCAATATTTATTATACATTGAAATCAAATATATGTACACACAAAATCAATTATTTTCTTACTGCCAACAAATAGTCACTCTGTAAGTTCACCTCAAATGCTCATGGACAATCAGGCATGACAAGACCCTACAACAATTCAATAAATATAATCACTTATAAATACACATATCACCAACAAAAATGTTGTACCCAAGTAAATATCACCAAAGTCATCTTATACCCACCAATTCCAACCCAATTTTTGATTGTGGGTCCAAGATATTTAGAGTGTGTGAAATTTGATCTAACAACTTATTTTTTGGTTTAGAGAGAAAATACATGTCATTAATGGTAAGATAAGGTCCAATAAATGAAAGGAATTATTTGATTGAAGTTGAAATAGAGAAGCACACTTATAGATAAGGGTAACCTTGAGTTTTTAAAGAAAATGAATCAATATAGGACTTAAATAATAATTTGAAGGTCCAATGAGTGTTAGGAGAGTGTGAAATCAATGTAGGAACCCATAATGTATATTAAAATGGGGCTAAAATTAATACCAAATAAGTGTTCTTACTTTTTCAAATGATATATGTAGTCCCCACTTTATTGGAAGCATATGTCCACCTCATGTAGACAATAAAGTAGAAGAAAAAAAGAGAAAGAGGTAAAGATTTTGCAAAAACTACAAGGAGATTAAATATCACCAAGCTAATGGACAAAAGCTCCCAAACTAAGAATATTAGTTATTACATTCATTTGCAAGGATACATAAAAGAACAACAAAATCCTAAACCTTACTAAGATTCCAAGTCAACTAGTTGAAGAGACCTCACTCAAGTAAATGTTTCAATCTCAAGCATCATGTTGAAAAAGCTATAGCAAAAGCTCAAGTGGTCACTTGAGAAAAGAAAGAGCAAAAATAAAAGATAAGAAAATACTCAATGATTTATCCCACTAGCATAGCTATAAGAGTATGAAAAGAAGAGAGAAGGGCCATGAATCGAAAAGTTTAGTAAGCTATCATATCCAAGTTTATTTTGTATGAGAGGAGGAGGATGACAAGAATGAAAGAATGTTGAATTTTGTTATGCTAGTTCCATTCATCCCAAAGAAATAGTGAAGGAGAGTTGATGGCATTGATTCCAAAAACTATAGTTTCTTTGAATCCCAAGGATATGCCTAGTTCTATTATCAAGTTCAACATTTGACTTTGGCCTATGAATAATATTAGTTTAAAACACAAATTCTCCTACACTTATGACTCTACTAGACCAAGGTGAGTATATCTAATCACCAATTATATCTTTAAACTTGACTATTATTTATAGAAAACATATAACTTCCATCTTGTAGGTCCTACTCCTAGTTGCAATCAACTTGGAATACAACTAATCTTCTATTCCTATCTTTACTTTTAATTTCATTATCTCCTACTCTTAGTCCTCATACCTTTATTTGATTTTCCTACTTCTTCTCTACTTCTAACTTCAATATGTGCTCCTAGTTCTTCTTTATCTAATTCTTTCACTGCCACTTCTACCTTCACTCCTAGTTTTTGTATTAAAAGTAGCCAAAACTAGGGGCCTGACCCTTTAACAAAAAACTGACCTACTATCAGTAGATAACCATTAAACAAAACTACCCCTTACCACTTAGTAAAACAAAAACAAGGTTTCGATCCATAATTAAAAGAGTGTTAGTAGGCCTAACATACATACTACTTGTGTAAAAACCATAAAAGCTATAGTAATATATAAACAAAGGTTAACATTAGAAATTTTGAGATTTACTATTATAAACAACAACTAAAATGAAGAAAATTCTTTCATACCTTCGTCAATGGCTGTGAGCTAGCCACAGCTACGGCCACTCCACTATCAACAAATTGTCGTAGATGAGGAGGTGTGTCTGACATCATGAGCTGCATGTCATACAATACATGTTACATATAACATGAAACATAAAATAAATATAATCGAATGAATTAAATTAACATGAAACTACTATACCTGTGTGAAGCTCGTATGATGTCTATGCTCCAAGTCTATGGTAAAGGTTGAGGGTCCTGTGGAGAACTGATGCACATGCATAATTTTTTTTGTCAATCCTTAATATGATTAAATAATAAATATATTATTAATTAAAATCATTAAATCGATACATACCTCAGGACTCGTGGAAGGGACAAAAAATGGGCTTGGAGGATCACTGCTAGGCCCAACAACACTCTGACCCTGAATTTTGACCAATGTCAATAGATGCTAATTAATTAATCATTCACTATACATATGAAATGTGATCAAATTAGTAAATTATAATTATAATTTACCTGTGTTTCAATGCCAAATGTGTCGTTCAGGAATTGATCGGTGACAAGCCCATCATCTGCACCATCTCCAGCATGAGTGCCAAATGAGCATAGGGATCCACATGAAGTGCACATGTGACCATGATGCAAAGAAATCTCCCCCTCAACTAATGGGCTCATGGAATGGATGAGGGTTTGCATCAAAGCATTAATGGTCCCTAGAGTGCTGGCCTCTACATTTTCCTTCACAACTGAAGGAATAGTCACATGCTCGCGCTATAGCTTGACCATAGGTGCCCTAACTACATTAGGGTTACGACGTGCTCTCGGCCATCTCAAATGATGACCCCCCACCTCTACCCTGGGAGTCTAATATATCAAAATAATTGGGGATCTCCCCAAGGAAAAACTCACAATATAATTTCTTCAAAAAATACATGGGGACCTCGTGATTGTTGCAAGGAGGGGCATCAAAAACCATCCACTATCTATCCCAAAAATTATTTCTAATAGCATCGTGTATGCACCAATGGATGGGGAATCATTTAGTACCCTCTCTAATAGTATTTTGCTCACCAGGTTTTCTAAATAATGCACATATACTATCTTTTGGTATTTCTTTTTTTTTAACATCTTCATATGACAATTTATTTGCATAAATTATTTTTTGTTCATCCCTCTTAACCCGCCAAATATCTAACTGACCACAAACTAAGGTTATCTGGGTGCTAATGGATTCGAGGGATGATGCCAATTGAGCCCTCATTGGATTGGTTTGTCCAGATTCTTTCAACAGAGCAATAAGTCTTTCTAATTCAATTTTACCTCTCACTATTTCATTTATTATATTTTCTTGTGTGCCTGGTAGAGGTCTTGCAATTGGTTCAGGTTGTGGAATTTTTTTTTCTTCTTGAGGAGGGTTTTGGTTTTGAGGTTCTTGAGGGTTTTGACATTCTTGTGGATTTTTTGGTTGATTATGGACATTTCCTAATAAAAAATCAATTGAAATAAAAATAAATAAATAAATCTAAATGAAATTTGTAAAAACCCTACAAAACAATATAAAAAACCTACAAAACAATATGAAAAACATATCAAACAATGCAAAGTTAGGTTTGTATCGCTTACGACATCATCGTGGGTGTGCTTGTGGTCTTGGATTTCGACGAGAAGGAGGCATTTTGGCAAATGGTGGTGAAAATGATATGTTTCCAACTCGCGTATGCACTGCTCGCTGTAGGAGTAGAAGAAAATACTGATGAAAATGATGGGCTACGGGTTTGCAGCCCATCATATACAATTTTTTTTTTTTAAATAGCGCATATGCGCTATAGCACATGCGTGTTATAGTGCGTAAGTGTTATAATGTGCATGCGCTATTTAAAATAGGAAAAAAATAACTACTTGTCACCTTTTTGGCACCACAAGTCGGTGCATATGCCCCTAGATTTAAACTTAAATACCTAAAATATAATGATTGATATTAAGAAACTAGAGAGAAACAAATCTCTAAATCAAATGTTACACTCCATCATTCCACTACCTTTCAAGGTGTATGCCTATGTTGATCTTGCCCACTTTCTCACCAACACTTACCTACTATCCATATTCCTAGCCTTCCATGGTATAAGGTCTTATCCTCCATATATATTTTCTACCATATCCTCTCGACCACCCTATAAACATCTTTGAGCATACCTTTCTATGTTCTTGGCTTATCATTACCTATCCTTCTAATAGGAGCACAATCCAAATTGAAAAAGATTGAATTCTTTTCAATTTTTATATAAAAAATGAATTCAAAAGAAAAAGAAAAAATGTGCCTTAGTGAAAAAATTTCAAACATGCACTTTGGTAGAAAAGGTAAAGAGAAAAAAATCGATCCTATGGTGAAAACCACTTCTAGTGGCACCTTAGATAGATACCATGATGAGAACTTGGTAAACATGCATCTTGCATAGTTATTTCATCCATCCATTATTTCCATCTTTCCGCTATGATCTTGAAAAGGTTGAGCTATCATTTCTTATATCCTATATTATCAATTAGCTTCTCTATTGTGCTTTCTCATTCACTCAAAGTCTTTGTATCTAGCATTTTTATTATTATTCTATCCCATTGCTATCCTATCCCATTGATCCCTTGGTATTGATCACAATGAATATTAAAATATGGCTCTTAGAGGCTTCTTGACATATTCACTCTTTTAGAATGCACATGCTCTCATGCCAACTCACTTATTGGCTTCCACTTTTTATCCCATATTTTATCTTTCTTCTTGTCTTGCTTTGCTTATCCTACATGCCATCTCCTTTCTTTCATTCCATTGAATATCCAAACAATGCTTTAGATGGCTATTTCACCCTTTTCCCTAGTTTGGGTACTCTTGAGGAGATAGTCCTTGAGGATCACATCATTGCCTATTCATATTACCCATCAAATTTTTAATTCATCATACCCTACATCATGGTTGATATTAAGACAAAAAGTTTTGATATTCCCTAAGATCTAAAAATAATTCCTCCAAGTGGTGAAACCCTAGAAACACATGCAACTTGAGACCCCTTGCATCTATGTGTATCAGTCTTGCTTTGCACTCATTCGCTTCATTTTCAATTTTCCTTGCCTAGCATTGAACATATTATTGTCTAGGTCTAGGGAACACAAACTTCTTACTTTATTTAATTCTCCTTGTGATGCATCAACTTCTGAGAGTCATAAATTTTGACTCAAATATGGGTTTTGGCTGAAATTTTATAGGAAGTTGTATGAGGAGTTATTTGGATTGTTTTTTTTAGCTTAGCTCAATAGGTGATCATTTTTAAAAAAATTGGGGAGCCTAAAATTTCATCTTGACCTTTGAATTTGGATTTTTGTGATTTTTTTTCTAGTTTTTAGAAAGTTGTTTTCTTTAATAAATCTGAAATCATATTCTTGATTTCATAAATTAGTTGGCAATTCATCTTGCCTTAGTAAGGGGCTTTTCTTGGGAAAAATTAAAATTTGTAGGATGAGGTTTAAAAATTACCAAAAATGGAAAAATCTATTTTTCTTGAAAATCTACCAAATATGGTAATTTTTGAAATTATAATAATTTGTTATTTTTTTTCATTGTAGAGGCATAGAAGAGTTGTGAAATTTTAATGAAGAATCTAGTATTATAAAATTGCTTTGTTGTTTAATTTTCTAGGTTATCATTGTGAGGAGTTTGGGCTACATCATTTGGTATCAGAGTAGGAAGATGGCTAGGAGAAGAAGAGGAAGAGGAAGAGGAAGAGGAAGAGGAGGTTTCAGTCCAATGCAAAAATTTACGTTGGATATGTAGAGGCAAATTGAATGAATGAATGAGAAAATGGATATTCAAGGAATACCAGTAGTACAAGAAGAGGATGAATTAGATGAATAGTGAAATCAAAGACGTGTTGATCAAAATGCAAAAAATGAAGAAGAGCACTTGGAAGAGTTAAGCTATGAAGATAGATTTATTTAGGCTTTAGAAGGTAAAAATGAATGGATCAAGATTGAAGTTTCAAACTATGTTGGTAGTCTTAAGCCATAAGAGTTGATAGATTGGCTAAATGAGATTGGTAAATTTTTTGAATGAAAGCCTATCATGGAGGAAAAGAAGATGAAGTTTGCATGCAAAAAATTGAAAGGACATGTAATGATATGGTGGGATCACCTCTATAAGGAATGAACTAGAAAACAAAAGGAAGAGATCAAAACATGGAGCAAAATGGAGAAAAAGTTTTGGGAAAATTTCTTACCCTTGGATTACTCACAAACCTTGTTTCATAAGTTCTAGAATTCGAACAAAAATTTGTCTTCTGTACAAGAGTACACAAATGATTTCTATAAGTTATCCATGAGAATAGAGCATCAAAAAGATGATGAGCAGGTGGCTACTAGATACATGAATGGCCTTAAATTCTCTATCCAAGGTGAACTAAGCATGCATCGAGTTAATAGTATGGAGGAAGCCTACCAATTAGCTCTAAAGGCTAAAGAAAAGTAGAATTGATAGTACAATTAGAAGAATAGGGGAGGAAGAAGGGTTCCCTCAAGATCGTTCTGAGGAGGTTCTAATTATGACCGAGGAGAATCCTCCCAAGGATTCGAAAGAACTGCTAATTTCAAAAGAGATCCTGCAAAATAGGAAAGTGGAAGGGGACTTCAGCAAGGACAAGGTTATGGTAGTGGAAGAGGATGGGAAAACCAATGGAAGCCCTTTACCTATTTTAGATGTGGAGAAGAAGGGCATAGAGCCTTTGAATGATCAAACTATAAAGTGCTAGAAATAAATCAAGCATGACAACCTAGAGTGAACCTAGTTTAGCCAGAAGAGGAGGAGCAAGAAGTTTTGCCAGATACAAGAGAAACACTCATGATGAGGAGATCAATGATCATTATAGAAAAAGATGAAGTTCCTACAAATCACTTTGATGACTTGTGGCTCTGAGATAACATTTTTAGAACTAGATGCTCTTTTGGTGAATATGTATGTCAAGTTACTATTAATGGGGGTAGTTGTTAGAATATGGTATCTATAGAAATAGTAGAGAAACTAAATTTACAATGTGAAAAACATCCCCAACCTTATCATATTGCATGGTTTAAGAAAGGAAATGAAGTAATGGTTGATAAAATATGTTTAGTCAAATTTACCATAGGGAAATTTTATAAGGATTAGATAGGGTGTGATGTTATCCCTATGGATGCTTGCCATATGTGATTGGGAAGACCATGGCAGTATGATAGGAAGGTCATGCATGATGGTGAGAAAAATACTTACACAGTTTAAAGGGATGGCTCTAAAGTGGTTCTATTACCGCTTAAGGATGAAAAGAAGAATGAAGCGATGTTGTGTGCAAAAGAAGTCGTCAAAGAAATGAAAGTAATAGGTTGTTGTTATGCACTAGTACTAAAAAGAGGAGAACAACAAGAAAACTTGGTACCATCTGAGCCAATGAAGGTGCTGGAGGAGTTTTTGATGTTGCTCCTAATGAGCTACCTAATGGTCTCCCACCCAAAAGGGATATTAAACATCATGTTGATCATATTCCTAGAGAAACTCTACCTAATCAAGAAGCCTATCAGTTGAATCCAACACAACATGTAGAGTTAAATAAACAAGTGACAGAGCTAATGCAATAGGGTCTAGTCAAGGAAAGCATGAGTCTGTGTATAGTACCTAAATTATTGACTCCAAAGAAGGATGTCACATGGAGGATGTGAATTCATAGAAAATAAATGAATAAGATTACCATTAAGTACTAGTTTCCTATTCCTCAGATAGAGGAAATGATGGATTAATTAGTGAGAGCTAAGTACTTCAGCATGATTGATCTCTGAAGTGGCTACTACTAGATCTGCATTCATGAGGGAGATGAATGGAAGACATAATTTAAGACAAGAGATGGTTTGTATGAATTGATGGTTATGCCTTTTGGGCTTTCGAACACACCTAGAACATTTATGCAGTTGATGAATACAGTGCTATGACCTTACATTGGTAAGTTCATTGTAGTTTACTTTGATGATATTATAATATGTAGTAGAAGAAAGGAACAAATCTTCCAACACCTAAGTATCATCTTAAGTGTCATAAGGAAGTAGAAGCTCTTTGAAAACTTGAAGAAGTGCAGGTTCATGCAAACTAGTTTGACCTTTCTAGGCTTTGTCATTATTCAAGCTACTGTCCAAATGGATTTTTTGTGACCACTGGTCACACCACGCCCATGCTTGGGACCCCCACCATTTTGTTTGGATTTTGCCAGCTTTTTTGCCAGCTTTTTCCTTTTTTCGCGGAGCGCAGTTTTAAAGAAGTCATGGAAAAAATGAAATCCTCCAATCTTTAAGAATGTCGCTTTCCATTAAGGCACGGAGCGCAGTTTTAAAGAAGTCATGAAAAAGAAAAATCCCTCATTCCTTCAAAATTCCGCTTTCTATAAAGCGTGGAGCGCAGACTTGAAGGAGTCATGGAAACATTTCATAAGGGATAAAATTCTTCATTCCACTAAAAGCCCGCTCTAGCAAATTTCGAGCATAGAATTAGGGATTGCAAGTTTTATCTCCAATCCAAGCATAGATATCAGGATTGATAGCGCAAGCCTGAAGATAGTAAACAAAATGTTTTAGAAAAGACAAAATCCTCCAATCCTCAAAAGCCTCGGCCTATTAGGGGAAGGAGCGCAATTTTCAGGAAGTGGAGGAATGTTTTGGAAAAATTAAATCCTTCATTCCTTGAAAACCTCGACCTCCTAAGCATGGAACGCATTTTTTTAGGAAATATTGTGAAGAAAAAATCCTCCATTTTGGGAAAAGTCGAATCCCGTTAATCATGGAGCACAATTTTAGAGTGGCATAGAAATATTATCATTAAAAAATTAAATATTAGTTTACTAATATTTAATTTGATTTTTTTTCTTTTGAATAATAATCCAAAAAAAATAAAAATGGAAAAAAAGTTGCAAATGAATTTGATTTTTCATTTAAAAATGGAAGTTAATTAAATATTGATTTTTTTAAAAATTGATATTTAATTAATAAAACTAAGAAAAAATAAAAATAGAAATACTTAGCTTCATCATGAAGTTAAGAGCATTAAAGATAGCAACCTTTTGAATCAAGTAGCAAAAAGGCGACAACTGACACAAAAGATGGAAACCTTAATGGTTAAGTAAAGTAGCTACCTAATATTTGTCTGCAGCTTTAAAGGTTATCTTTTTGAAGAATGATTTATATAAGATACCTCTCATTCATTCAAGCTCGCACAAAAATTTGAAGAGCAGATCAAGAATAGGAGTAAGATTTGAGGAATTCAAGGAAGCAGATTTTTTTTTGAGAAATTTTTTGAAACTGTTGAGGAGTTTTCTAGGAATTCATGACAAAAGATTTTGAATCCTATCAGTACGGAATTTTCTTCATAGTGAGTTGTGGAATTTCACTTTTTTTTT
Source organism: Cupressus sempervirens (assembly GCA_028749045.1). Lineage (NCBI taxonomy): Eukaryota > Viridiplantae > Streptophyta > Pinopsida > Cupressales > Cupressaceae > Cupressus > Cupressus sempervirens. Next base: position 238,674,302 of record CM053791.1, read on the forward strand.
GCGGAAGTGTTGAAAAGTGAATCTTGAAAGGAGTATGGAAATTTTGGCAAAAATCCAAAATCTTTGTCTTATGGACAAGTCATATATGTTGTTTTTAATGCTTTCCTTGCATAGTCTTATGTATGTAGATTTTCTATTTTGAAGGAAAGGAAAATGGCAGAACCTAGGGGAACAGGAGAAATGTGAGGATAATTGATAAAGAATGAAAGGAGAGGATTCTATTCTGAATCCAAAATCATGTCAAAGTGGATAGAAATTGGAGATACAAGTCTTGGTGGCCCTGATTTGAAAGAGTTTAATAGGAGAATGCTCGGATATAACGACTATCATCCAACACACCTGGCTACAAAAATTGTGAGAAGTGGAATTTTTGCTGCAGCTAGTTTCCCTCCTTCTTTTTAGCATCTAGAGTTAATCATGGAATGTACCAAGCATTACAGTCCTAGAGACAGAACCATTCGGGATTCTGAACGAAATATTCTCGCAGATTTTTCTCCAGCATCCATTTCTAAAGCATTTGGAATTCCTTCAAATCCAAGGATGGTCACAAAACACAAGAGCAAGCACTGAGAATCTATACATCTGGAATCAATTTTTGTGAAGAAATAATAAAAAAAGGATGGTTGAAAATGAATAGACCACATCATTCAAAGATTCCTAAAGAAATAGTATGGCTTGACTTGCAGAGGGAATATAGTGATATTGTCATGATGTTGAGTCACATATTTGGCATGCCTTATTCTTATAGGTTTGAATCTTGGATGTGGTATTTTGTTGAGCAGGTAATGGAGGAAGGTGACAGAATAGATTGGGCTAGGCTCATAAGTGATAACCTAAATGAGCAATTGATGAATCTAGAGCATACAAGGAAATTTTACATGAGCTCCTATTTCATCTACATGCTAGCACAGAGGAAAAATTATGATGGACTATGATGCAAAGGACCAATTGGAAGCAGAAGTGAACACCTCAATGTCCATGAGTGTTACCCACAGTTGCATTTATATTCAAAGGATGATTACATGAGGGTTAATGATATATTTTCCATGCACATAGTAAGAACACTACAAAAGAGGCCACATATAAGAATGTCAATGGGTGCAATGAAGTTGGTTGAAGAATATGATACCTAGTTCATTCAGTTTCCTACCTTTTCATACATTCGAGTTCAAGGATTCTCCACGGAGCCATACAAACTTCCCAGGTATCTAATGGATAAGATGGTCTTGTTAGAGCTTACTCAACAACTTATTGCCTATGACAAGATTTAGAAAGGGAAGAAGAAGTTGGGATTGCAGTTTCCAATTTCCATAGGAGAAGGGAAAACTAAGGTATGCCCATGTCTAAAAGCTATAGAGAAGTCATCAGATGAGCTCCACTTCTTTCGCCTTCTGCTTTATCAAAAGAGGAATGATTTTGATCCTTTCAAAAAGATCTCATCAGTAGGAGGGTCAAAGTACCAACACAAGGTTCACCTTGAAGGCTTTTGAGAAAATGCAGTAGACGAGAACGAGATTAGAAAAAATTGCATTCAAGACTACCATTGAACATTATTAGAACATGCAACATATTCAAGGTTCCTGATCAAATGGAGGAGGACCCAAATGTGATGCGAAAAGGATTTAATCTAGAAATGATAGCTCAACCATTTGATTGTAAGAAGAAAGAAATTACAGATCTCGAAGCCCTTTCAAAACCAGTCTTAGATTTTACAAAGGGGTGGGTCAAGTGTAAGCTCGAAAAACTAGTTGCACCAGCTAATGGATTCACATTTAGGTTTCTTGGCCACAAACCACTTAGGGATGAAAGATCAAGACAAATATTTGAAGGGACTGTTGAAGAAAGGGGAACTCCATCCGAAGATGTAGGAACCAAGAAAGGGAAGGAGGTAATTGAGAAAAGCATCCTAGGATTGAGGAAGTCATCCAAGAATCTCAAAATAAGAAGCAAAAACACGGAGATGCTCCCTCTTCTCCAAGTCGAACTCCAAGTGTCCAAGAGATAGAAACTTTTGAAAGGTAGGATGTAGGGACAAGTATAAGGAGATTTAAGCAAGAAGAGAATTTGGATAGCCCAATTCATGATAGGTTGAGTATAAATTCTTATGAAAAATCCATGCAAGAAAGAGGGAGAGATACAGATATTGCTACAGAAGAAAGTCTTGCCATGATCTTAGAGTGAAAAATGATTAATGATGGAGATGGTCCACTAGAGGAAGAAACTCCAGGGGTAGCAATACATCTTCCTAGTGCTGAAGCTATAGTTTCGGAGGTTACAATGGATAGTCCAGGAGGTTAAGAAGAGATTGACATTCAAGTGGTCCAAAGGAATGAACAATTGGTAATTTTGGGGGACAAAAGTATACCCATTTCAGAATGGTTGAGGCAACGAATTCAATTGCATCAACAAAAGCAAGTTGATCTAGCAATTGAATAACAGGAAATTTTGGACCGATCAAACTGATTAGAAGAACAAGGGAAAGCAAAAAGATATACTAAATTCATCAGAGGAGAATCAGGATCCAGAATCTTGCAGATTGCGACTCCCACAGTTGACAAAGGGAAAAATCAGATTGCTCCAGATGAATATCATGTTACAGAAGTAAATCTTGGTTAGGCCTCCCAAGAGCAAATATTGGAAGAATTTGATGACTCCACACAGGCTTTGAAGGATAGGCTAAAGAAAGTAGAAGAAGGGTATGAAAAGACAAAAAGAAAAATTTGGGCCTTATGTCAGTACATAAATAAATTGCCTCATCCAGTAAGAGAGGAAGGTCCATCATTTGTCCCTCCAATAGGTGTTTCCAGTGAAGTGGTAGGTGATATTGACAGAATCAAGCGGATTGCTCAGGGTGCAAAGATTTGGATCGAAGGAATTTAGGAGGTAGTCTTCAAACATGCAGAAGAATTAGTGCAAGTGTACAATAGGGCATTGGTTGCAGTCTCTAGGATTCAACGCATGGAGGAATCATGGGTGGATGAGCATATTTACCAAGAAGAGGTGATTGCCGACATTCAGATTCTAATGGATACCCCAAAGAAAGAATTGATTGATGGTCGAGTTATTAGCGAGGGGGATTTCTATGATTTTATTCGATGGTATAGTGTAGTGATCATGGCTAAGGAAATGTTCGAGAGCTTTACCAGGGAATCCAGTCGATGGAAAAAGATTATTGATAACATCAAGCAAGGAATATCAAATGCATTTGCATCCTTGTTATCACAAAGATTAGGGGAAGAGGAAATGACAACTGATAATCTAAAAGTCAAGCTAGAGGAATTCTTTCAGCTAAACGTATATGGAAGAGATGATTTTGAGAAATTCTCCATCTTCTCAAATACAATGCACACTACTAAGGACTTACTACCAAATTGGGATGAAAGATTGGGAAAAGTAGAAAGAGCAATTGTAGTTCTAGAATTCAAGCAAGAATCTGCACCAAGCATCAGTACAGAGGAGTTGGAAATAGTATTAGATTGATTTTGATCTTTCAGGCGAAGAAATCAAGGATAGATGCATTAAATGCAGAGTTGGTGTGCATAGGGATCATTTATTACACCCCACTCCTTAAACTAGCCTGCATGGTGGGCATTTATTACCCACTACTATAGTGGATTCCTTATGGCATTAATGTAGATTCCTTATCATTTCCCTAACCCTAATTAGGGCCAATGTGGCATGATCTCGGCCATCGGTTATTGTGATCATCTGGGCCACCCGTTGTAATCGAGGACCTATATAAAGGCCTCATTTCTCATTTGTAAAGGAGATTTTTATGAGATTGTTGCTATGAGTTACTGAGATAATAAAGTTTTCATTGGAGTTTGGTGAATACTTGATGTATCTTAGTTCTTGCTTGTTCTCCTAACATTTCTTCAAGTAGATTAAGTTTAGCATAGTCAATGTGTGGTGATTACAATGGAGAATATGATGGTGTATTGATGAATTCCTTTGGTTCATACTTTTGATGTTTTAGTGATTCTAATTCATTGTGTAAAGTTAACCTGAACCCCTTTCATGCATATCCTCAACTTGGTTCATGCTTAGTTGTAGTATAACTTGGCGAAGTGGAATTTAGTAAATTGAGGAATTTGTCCACTAGAATACTATTTGTTGTTATCACTACCCTTAGGATTAGAATAGAATTCTTGAACCCCATCCTATTTAATTTTTGCATATTTTGTGAAAAATGCAAAAAAAGTGCTTCATTGCAAAACCTTAAGATAGCTCCCACATCCAGTATGGCTTGAAATGAATATGAATAAACACACAAGGCCGCTTGTGATCATCAGCAAATCACATCAATGACCGATCTTATCCATAGTCAAGACTTGGTATTAAAGGAACCTTGAAGTCATTGTATGATCTTCTAGCAATCTTAGCATACACAAGACTTTATTCAAGAGAGGATAAGATATTTTGGTATTTTGTTCTACTGTTTGGTGAGTCATAAAACACACATCAATAGAAACTTGCGCTAGAAGGAGGGCTTGACTAAAAGAGTTCATAGTAGTTTCACATACTGGAGTACATTAATTCATCCTTGCCTGAGGTACATTGAAGATCCTTGAGATTCACCCTGGGAGTGCATGAATTACAAGAGTTGAGTTTTGATCCAAAGCCTAAGCGAGGAAATAAAGAAGCATCTACGAGTCAGAATTCACCAAGTGTAACTGATCTCACAAGGATATTCCAAACTCCACCACCTCAACATCAAGCACAAGGATCAATCCAAGGAGGAGTTCCACCAGGAGCTACACAAATTCAACAGTTATTTGTGCAAATACCTATACAAGTTGTTTCACTTGCAACTGTCCAACAACAAGTTCCAGCAATGGCCCAACAATGGCATCCACAGAATGCATCACCCCTTGCAATATTTGCTGCATACAATAATATGCCAAAGAATCCTGAACACTATTGCTCTAAATTCTTTGTGAATGATGTGAATCACACTGCTGATGAAGACATTAAAATTTTTGAGGATGTCCTCCAGAATAGAAACGTGCAAGATGAGGATGTTGCATGTAGACTATTCCCTTATTCATTGGGTGAGGAAGCATTTTATTGGTATATCAACCTACCTTCAAATTCAATACAGACTTGGCAACAGTTGAAGCAGGTATTCCTCGGGAAGTTTAGATCGCCTATCACCCCTGCAGAATTGTATAGGCAGTTTATTGAGATAATGAGACAAGAACGTGAATCAATTGGTGTCTTTAATAACTAATTTCAAAGGGCTTATTCAAGATTGCATGATCCATATCACATAGGAGATGATGCAGCACGACCTATCTACTATGCAGCCCTAGATTGTTTCATGTCTATGTTTGTTCAAAAAACTCATCCGGCTCCTACAAGTTTAATATAAGCATATGCTGAGGTGGAGAAAAAGTTAGTTTAAAATCACCAAAAACTACAAATGGAACACCCAACTATTTTGGAAATGCAAATACTTTGAATTATACTCCAACTATCAATCAAGTTCCTGCCCCTCCGAGTTAGTTGGTGTTGCACCCTGGAGCACCTATGTCATAGGCAATGCCCACAACCAATTTATCTCCAGAACATGACAAATTCTAAAAGAACCCAAGAGGAAAAAGATGAGATGAGAGATTTGATTGAACAAGTGAAAAAGTTGTCCACTGAAGTCACTTACCTTAGAAATCAAAATAATCAGTTGCAGAATACACAAAGGAATTATCGGTCATATCAAGGTAGCAACCGAGGTTATCAAGGGAATCCCCCTCCACATCATGATGGTAATCAAGGACACAATCAAGGATTCAATGAAGGTAATCAAGGATATCGTAATAATAACCAAGGTCATCAAAGAAGGTCATGGAACACTAATCCAAATAATGGGGGCGTACCGTCACCATTGGATAATCCTCCATCTGAGAATCGACCAGCTGATAAAGTTTTCTTAGCAGAAGCTGCACTATCTGGATGGTGTGGATTACATGAGACTAGTCAACATTCTAAATTAAAGTGTCACGAATTTCAAAGAGTAGCAGATATTTTCAAGGGAGAAGTGAGGAACACTACCACATTTGAGAATCCTCCTCCTATGGGATATGAGATGGTACCCTCACCAAGATATGACCAAGCATTGGTTTTTGATGATTTTAAGTTTCCTCCTCTTGGTTCTTAGGATTACATGCCAATACAAGCTAATCAAAAATTCCCACCAGCTTTAGCAAATGGTCCTATAGAGATGCCATGTTATCAAGTCCCACCAAAAAATCAACCTCCACCAGTTCCCCCAAATGAATCATTGCATAAGGATGGATTTTTATTACCTCCTCTATATAATAGTGTCTTGGTGGAAGGAACAAGTGAAGTGCAAGCTTATCAACAAACATCTGATAATACTCCAATAAAGACGTATCAGAGGAATTAGAGGAACCATGAGCCATTAACATCATTAGTTCCTCCAAATAAATTTTCAACTCCCCCGCTTCCAAATGTGAACAATAATCCTGAGCCTCTTAGAGACTCCCCTGAATATTGACAACTCACAAGCTCTCAAGGAGATAGAGGCCAATCTCCCATCACAAATTCTTCACAAAGTGATAAAGGAAAGAATAATCTTCAATCCTCTGCTCAACAAGGAGAACAAAGGCAATGTGAAAATCTAGGACAAAAATAGAAAGGAAGTCCTTCTAGAGAGGAATCAAAAAGGTTGAGTTCTTATGTACTAGAGGAATTCAAGAAAATTAAAGTGAGTCTTCCACTATATGAATTGATTAGGATTTCAAAAATTAGAGATACACTATTGGAAAGTTTCAATGACGCCCCCACAAAGATTGTTTCTCAAAATGTATCATATCCTCCAAGAGGGGTATCCAATGTCCAATAATACAATTTTGCACAAAACACCAATGTTGCAGATAATGTATCACCATATGCATCTAAGCTTGTTGAGAATCCTTCAAGTTTCATTGGAATGGTGCAAAACTCTCAGGATGATCAGAAGATTACATCAAATGGACAAGTATCTTCAAAGGATCCATCACTAGAAATGATCAAAGATAATTCTCCTATAGTGGAAAGTTCCATGATAACTCAAAATGGGAGAAATTCTATACATAACAATGAGACATTTGATTCAAAAGGGCAGAAGCTAGTGGTTTTTTATCAAGGGAAGGAGGAACTTGCACCTTTCCTAGTATCTGTTAGAATTTTTGGAAAAATGTTACGTAATTGTTTAATTGACTTTGGTGCATCAAGTAATGTAATGCCATTGGGCATATGTAGAAATCTGGGATTGATTCCACTTCAAACTGACAAGAAAGTCACACAATTGGATAAAATTGAAGTCCTAGTCGTGGGAGAGTTGAATAATATTCACATGCAATTAGCCTCTGATCCACATGTTCAAAGTTGTATTGACATATCTGTTGTGGATATTCCTGAAGGGTATGACATGCTTCTTAGTAGAGATTGGGCAAGGAAATTGAATGGTTATATTGCAACGGACTTTTCACACATGTGGCTCCCATGGAAGGGAATTCCCAATCAGACAAGGATAGAGAGCACTCCAAGGCTCCGGTTGTTGATCACTAAGTATGGTGAACACAATGAGATCTTGTTTATGGAAACCACTTTGGGATCATATATTCCCAAAATTGGAGAGGTTTTAATGTTGCAAGGTTACAATCAAGGGGGATGTCCTGATGTGACTCCAACTTTCGCTAAGGTACCGGTTATGGATAATTTAGAACCATCACTGAATGAAGGAATGTTTGAGAATTTTAGAAATTTTGTCCTAAAAAGCATTAAGTAGGAAGTTGAACTAGGAAAAGGTGCATCCATTCAAAATCTGTTGTTACCCAACTGGTGTAGAATACATGATACTTTTCATTTTGAGATATCATGCACCATGTGCAAAGAAGAAATTGCACAAGTTTCCAAAATGGTTCCACAAGCATGGATAGCAGAAAATGTGGTCAAAATGAACTCATCCTATATGAAAATTTTAGACCCACAACAAAAAATAATTCGAGAAGGTGAAATAGGACAAGAAGAACATCAAAAAGAATCCAAGGATTCAAAGATAAAATCATCCATGGAATATGAAAATGATCAAGTATGGACTCTATCCTTTGATGGATCCAAATCAAAGAAAGGTAGTGGAGCTGGTGTTGAACTCATTAGCCCAATCAGAGAAAAATATTTGGCATCACATAGGTTGCAGTTCCCTTGTACTAATAATGTGGCTGAGTATGAATCATTGGTCATTGGATTGCTCCTCGCTATCCAAAAGGGGGTCAAAATCCTACATGTACGTGGAGATTCAGACATAGTCATTGGAAAGGTATGCAAGAAATATACATGCCATGATAAAAGATTGGGTCGGTATCGCAATAGAGTTTGGGACCTAATCAAAAGCTTTGATGCTTTCAATATTAAAAGGATAAGCCAAACAAGCAATCTAGTAGCAAACTCCTTGGCTCAATCTGCAAGTTCATTAGAACCATTAGCCATGGATTGTGTGAAGAAATTTATAGTTGATCTGACTTCAGTACCATCAGTTCCTGACAAAATCACAAATTTTCAAGTGTTTGAAGATGACAAGCATAATCTTGATTTTTTGACAAGCTCGAGGGTATTTGAAGCACAAGTCATAGATGAAGGAGAACAACAACAAGCTCAATTTGAAATCGATGAGATTATGAATTTAAGGAAAAATACCATTCCAAAATCAATGATTGAACTAGAGAGAATTTTTGATGCTGACAGACTAAGTTCCCTCAAGTACCAAAGTATTGAAGGAGGGGAATGTGAAAAGGTAAACTTGGGAATGAAAGAAAATGTCAAAAATGTATTTATCGGGAAATTTTGTACCCCCATAGAATAGGAGGAAATATTGAAGCTTATGAAGGAGTTCCTTGATGTGATTGCTTGGGGATATGAAGATCTGAAGACATATGATATGTCTCTCATTACACATACTATTCCACTAAAGCCAAATAGTAAACCATTTAGACAAAGGCAGAGACCAATAAATACATTGTTAGAACCACTAATACATCAAGAAGTGAAGATGTTATTATCAACAAGGATTATATTACCAGTTTGACAATCAACATGGGTCACCAACCTTGTACCTATTAGAAAGAAGAATGGAGAGATAAGGTTGTGTGTGGATTTTAGAAATCTCAATAGAGCTTTAGAGAAGGATAATTATCTAGTACCGTCATTAGATGAAGTGATACAAGTTGTTAATGGTTCTAAAATAATGTCATTTTTAGATGGTTATTCTGGATATAACCAAGTGATGGTAGAAGAAGAAGATAGACTAAAGATGGCATTCAAAACTAAGTGGGGTACATTTTCTTATAGAAGAATGCCTTTCGGTTTGATCAATGCGGGAGCCACTTTTCAAAGGGCCATGGATTATGCTTTCAGAGACCTTGTAAAGAAGTGCATCATCATTTACATGGATGATCTAACAGTATTCTCTCGATGCAGGAAAGATCACATCAATGATTTGAGGAGAATCTTCCAAAGATGTAGAAGATATGGGATTTCCTTGAATCCAAAGAAATGCATGTTCACTGTCACTAAAGGAAAATTGTTAGGACATGTAATATCAGAATGAAGAATCTCAATTGATCCTAAGTGCATTGAGGCAATATCAAAGATAGGATTGCTAGCTAGTCAGAAAGAATTAAAGTCATTCTTTGGGAAAATTAACTTTGTAAGGAAGTTCATAACTGGATTCGCAGAGATAGTAAGGCCATTAAATGACATGCTAAAGAAAGGAGCAAGGATAGATTAGACACCTACAACAAAAAAGGCATTCAAAGAAATCAAGCAAGCAATTGTGGATGCTCCTATTTTGTTGAGTCCTGACTACACCAAGCCTTTTTATATATATTGTTTTACCTCAGAACACACTTGTGCAACAATCCTCACCCAGAAGGAAAATGATCAGGATGAACATCCTATTGCATTCATGAGTTCACCCATGAAAGATGCAGAATTGAGATATCTGAATGTTGAAATACAAGCTTATGCTTTGGTGAAAGCAATAAAGAAATTTTGACGTTACATCCTAAGAAGCAAGGTTGATGCAATAGTTCCTAATGTAGCAATAAAGACTTTGCTAATGCAGAATGAATTGGGAGAAAGAAGAGGAAAGTGGATGGCAATTATTCAAGAATATGACATGGAGATACAACCAGTGAGGTTGGTACGAGGACAAGCTCTAGTTCAAGCTTTGTCTACAACAGGTCTTGGATTAGTACAATAAGTATATGTGTTAGAAGAAGTATCCCTAGATGAATGGTATGATGATATTGTTCATTATTTGCTAAACCATAAGTCTCCATCACACTTGAACTCTGTTCAAAAGCGTTCATTGAGAATGAAGAGTCAAAATTTTATGCTTCAAGGATCTATGCTATATAGAAAGAATCATGATGGGGTTTATTTGAGATGTGTTGGAAAGGAAGAGGCTGGACACGTCATTGAGCATTTTCATAGTAAATATGGAACCAGTCATGGAAGTGGTTTGGCTATGGCTCATCAAATATCAAGAGTAGGGTATTATTGGCCAACCTTGTTTAAAGACACTTATGAACACGTGAAGACTTGTCACACATGTCAGATAGCTATGACACGTGAAAGAAATCCTACTATGCCATTACAACCTGTTATTGAAGTAAAACTGTTCGCAAAATGGGGGTTAGATTTCATCGGTCCCATCAATACACCAGTAGTATATCCTGACTGCTATAGACTATTGCACCAGATGGACTGAGGCTCAATCGCTAAAAAATTGTACAATAGAGGTTGTTATCAAATTTCTTGAAGAAAATATCATTACCAGGTTTGGATGTCCCCATGCATTTGTATGTGATAATTTTCCAGCATTTAGATCGTTGAAGTTCTCAAACTGGGCATTTGACTATGGGATCACACTAAACTTTTCATCAAACTGCTATTCACAAGGGAATGGATTGGCAGAATGAACAAACAAAAATCTATTGAGTGCAATGAATAAGTTATTAGACAATAACCCTAGAGATTGGCATACATAGCTGAGATTCGCACTTTGGGCAGATAGGATCAAAATAAAGAGTTCTTTGGGGACATCTCCATATCATTTGGTCTATGGACAAGATCCAGTTTTTCCTATCCAATTGAGGATTCCAACACTACGATTCATGCAAGATTTTATGGAAGGAGAAGATAGAGTGCAGACATGTTTGACCCAATTATTGCACTTGGAATAGAAGAGTGATGAAGCATTGGAAAAGTTTGCTAAACATCAAGGAGTTGTTAAGAGATGGTTTGACAAAATGGCAAAGCTTAAAGAATTTCGAATTTTAGATCTGGTACTTCATTGGGATAAGGCACATGAAAAGAAGGGTGGACATGACAAGTTTGATAATTTGTGGAAAGGTCCTTATCAGATTTTTGAAATTTTGGGAGATAATGCATTCAAGCTTAAGATTCTAACAGGAAAGGAAGTCCAATTGCCTATCAATGGGAAATTCCTCAAGCATTATTTTTGCCCTTAGGTTTTCTTTGTAAAGCCTAACTTGTACATAGTTAGTTTAGGTTTTCCTTTGTGGTATGTTTTTGTTTTTTTTTTTTTCCTTTTTTTAGTTAGGTGGGGGTTTTGGTTTGTCTCCCCTCTCCTGGTTAGGAGTTTTGGCTTTGCGTAGTTTAGGTTTCTTTCCCTTGATTGTTTTGTTTTCTTTTTCCCTGGGTTGTCTTCCTTGGGTGGTTTGGTTTTCTTTCTTCTTTTGGTTTTGTCTTCAATTTTGGCTTTTGCTAGGTGCCGTATAGTTGTGAGAATCGCTTTTTGCAAGTGGGGTGATGTGATGATTTGGTTGCTTCATCTGAAGACTTCACCAAGTTTTTTTTATTTCATTTCTTGGATAATTGTTATGAGGAGCATTAGAATCTTGGCTATCCTTCATATATTTTCAGTGGGTTAGAAAACATACTTGACTCGGAAGGTTAATCATACATTGTGTCTTGACACATGAACTCTAAGGTTGCCACATATTTCACACTCTTAACTATTGCTCTAAGTCCATTTATGTGTCTTTTGAAAGGTCATGACTTGTGAAAATTTTAAAATTTGGCTTCAGCGCCACTGTAACTCCTAAACCCATTGTAAGCTTCATTGCTTACAAGCCAAGAGAAAAGAAAGAATTTAAATACCAATTCAAAAGGAATAAAAAATAAAATGATGAAATAATGAGATTGGCTTTGGGGGTACGCAAAAATCTCCATAGGTGTTCTAAAGAATAATTTTTCGGAAGTGGAGCAATCTCCATTGGTGTTACAGCGACAACTTTGTCAGGGCTATGGATGCCTGACTGGTAGCGGGGCAATGTCCAAGATGCTTTTGAAGTCAAGAGGAACCAATAACTTGTCATGATCAATCCTAGGATTTTTGAATGGTCTTTTCAAGCTGGAATTAATACATTTGCACACACTTAGGTTGTCACAGAGTAAATGTGTTTTGATCCAATATATGATTATTCTCCCCTTTTGAGCTTGTTTTCTCTCTTATTGATGACGTAAGATTGAGAAACCAGAGATTCTGAGTTTGGATTAAGTTTTATCCTTGAAATGTTTGTAACATTTCACCTGTGGAGTCGCCAGATGTTGTGACCAGTGGTCACACCACACCCATGCCTGGGACCCCCACCATTTTGTTTGGATTTTGCCAACTTTTTTGCTAGCTTTTTCCTTTTTTTGCGGAGCACAGTTTTAAAGAAGTCATGGAAAAAATGAAATCCTCCAATCCTTAAGAATTTCGCTTTCCATTAAGGCACGGAGCGCAGTTTTAAAGAAGTCATGAAAAAAATAAATCCCTCATTCCTTGAAAATTTTGCTTTCTATAAAGCGTGGAGTGCAGACTTGAAGGAGTCATGGAAACATTTCATAAAGGATAAAATCCTTCATTCCACTAAAAGCCAACTCTAGCAAATTTTGAGCACAGAATTAGGGATTGCAATTTTTATCTCCAATCCAAGCATAGATATCAGGATTGATAGTGCAAGTCTGAAGATAGTAAACAAAATGTTTTAGAAAAGACAAAATCCTCCAATCCTCAAAAACCTCGGCCTATTAAGGGAAGGAGCACAGTTTTCAGGAAGTGGAGGAATGTTTTGGAAAAATTAAATCCTTCATTTCTTGAAAACCCTGATCTCCTAAGCATGGAACGCATTTTTTTTAAGAAATATCGGGAAGAAAAAATCCTCCATTTTGGGAAAAGTCAGATCCCATGAATCATGGAGCACAATTTTAGTGTGGCATAGAAATATTATCATTAAAAAATTAAATATTAGTTTACTAATATTTAATTTGATTTTTTTTTTTTTTGAATAGTAATCCAAAAAAAATAAAAATGGGAAAAAAGTTGCAAATGAATTTGATTTTTCATTTAAAAATGGAAGTTAATTAAATATTGATTTTTATTTTTTTAATTGATATTTAATTAATAAAACTAAAAAAAAATCAAAATAGAAATACTTAGCTTCATTATGAAGTTAAGAGCATTAAAGATAGCAACTTTTTGAATCAAGTAGCAAAAAGGTGACAAGTGGCACAAAAAATGGAAACCTTAATGGTTAAGTAAAACAGTTGCCTAATCTTACTCTGTAGCTTTAAAGGCATCTTTTTGAAGAATGATTTATATAAGATACCCTCTCATTCATTCAGGCTCACACAGAAATTTCAAGAGCCGATCAAGAATAGGAGTAAGATTTGAGGAATTCAAGGAAGCAGATTTTTTTTTGAGAAATTTTTTGAAACTGTTGAGGAGTTTTCTGGGAATTCACGACAGGAGATTTTGAATCCTATCAGTAAGGAATTTTCTTCACAGTGAGTTGTGGAATTTCATTTTTTTTTTGCGGAAGTGTTGAAAAGTGAACCTTGAAAGGAGTGTGGAAATTTTGGCAAAAATCCAAAATCTTTGTCTTATGGACAAGTCATATATGTTGTTTTTAATGCTTTCCTTACATAGTCTTATGTATGTACGTTTTCTATTTTGCAGGAAAGGAAAATGGCAGATCCCAGGGGAATAGGTGAAACGTGAGGACAATTGATAAAAATGAAAGGAAAGGATTCTATCCTAAATCCAAAATCATGTCAAAGTGGACAAAAATTTGAGATACAAGTCTTGGCGGCCTTGATTTAAAATATTTTAACCAGAGAATGCTCGGATATAATGACTATTACCCAACACACCTGGCTACAAAAATTGTGAGAAGTGGAATTTTTGCTGCAGTTGGTTTCCCTCCTTCTTTTTAGCATCTAGAGTTAACCATGGAATGTACCAAGCATTACAGTCCTAGAGACAGAACCATCCGAGATTCTGAACGAAATATTTTGGCAAATTTTTCTCCAGCATCCATTTCTGAAGCATTTGGAATTCCTTCAAATCCAAGGATGGTCACAAAAACACAAGAGCAAGCACCTAGAATCTATACATCTGGAATCAATTTTTGTGAAGAAATAATCAAGAAAAGATGGTTGAAAAAGAATAGACCACACCATTCCAAGATTCCTAAAGAAATAGTATGGCTCGACTTGCAAAGGGAATATAGTGATATGGTCATGATGTTGAGTCGCATATTTGGCATGCCTTATTCGTATAGGTTTGAATCTTGGATGTGGTATTTTGTTGAGCAGGTAATGGAGGAAGGTGACAGAATAGATTGTGCTGGGCTCATAAGTGATAACCTAAATGAGTAGTTCATGAATCTAGAGCATACAAGGAAATTTTACATGAGCTCCTATGTCATCTACATGCTAGCACGGAGGACAAATTATGATGGACTACGATGTAAAGGACCAATTGGAAGTGGAAGCCAACACCTCAAAGTCCAGGAATGTTACCCGCAATTGCATTTGTATTCAAAGGGTGATTACATGAGGGTTAATGATATATTTTCCATGCGCATACTAAGAACACTACAAAAGATGCCATATATAAGAATGTCAATGGGTGCAATGAAGTTGGTTGAAGAATATGGTGCCTGGTTCATTCAATTTCCTACCTTTTCATACATTCGAGTTCAAGGATTCTCCGCGGAGCCATACAAGCTTCCCAGGTATCCAATGGATAAGATGGTCTTGTTAGAGCTTACTTGACAACTTACTGCCTATGACAAGATTTAGAAAGGGAAGAAGAAGTCGAGATTGTAGTTTCCAATTTCCATAGGAGAAGGGAAAACTGAGGTATGCCCATGTCTAAAAGCTACAAAGAAATCATCAGATGAGCTCCACTTCTTTCGCCTTTCGCTTTATCCAAAGAGGAATGATTTTGATCCTTTCAAAAAGATCTCATCAGTAGGAGGGTCAAAGTACCAACACAAGGTTCACCTTGAAGACTTTTGGGCAAATGTAGAAGACAAGAACGAGATTAGAAAAAGATTGCATTCAAGACTACCATTGAACATTATTAGAACATGCAACATATTCAAGGTTCTTGATCAAATGGAGAAGGACCCAAATGTGATGTGAAAAGGATTCAATCCAGAAATGACAGCTCAACCATTTGATAGAAAGAAGAAGAAATCATAGATCTTGAAGCCCTTTCAAAACCAGTCTTAGATTTTACAAAGTGGTGGATTGAGCGTAAGCTTGAAAAACTAGTTGCACCAGCTAATGGATTCACATATAGGTTGCTTGGCCACAGACCACTTAGGGATGAGAGGTCAAGACAAATATCTGAAGGGACTGTTGAAGAAAGGGGAACTCCATCTAAAGATGTAGGAACCAAGAAAGGGAAGGAGGTACCTCGAGAAAAGCATCCTAGGATTAAGGAAGTCATCCAAGAATCTCAAAATAAGAAGCAAAAACACAGAGATGCTCCCTCTTCTCCAAGTTGAACTCCAAGTGTCCAAGAGATAGAAACTTTTGAAAGACAGGATGTAGGGACAAGTATAAGGAGATTTGAGCAAGAAGAGAATTTGGATAGGCCAATTCATGATAGGCTGAGTATAAATGCTTATGAAAAACCCATGCATAAAAGAGGGAGAGATCAAGATATTGCTAGAGAAGAAAATCTTGCTGAAGCTATAGTTCTTGAGGTTACAATGGATAGTCCAAGAGGTGAAGCAGAGATTGACATTCGAGCAGTCCAAAGGAAAGAACAATTGGTAATTTCGAGGGAGCAAAGTATACCCATTGCAGAATGGTTGAGGCAACGAATTGAATTGCATCAACAAAAGGAGGTTGATCCAGCAATTGAATTACAAGAAATTTTGGACCGATCAAACCGATCAGGGGAACAAGGGAAAGCAAAAAGATATACTAAATTCATCAGAGCAGAATCAGGATCCAAAATCTTGCAGATTGCGACTCCCACAGTTGACAAAGGGAAAAATCAGATTGCTCC
This sequence comes from Cupressus sempervirens, assembly GCA_028749045.1. Classification (NCBI taxonomy): domain Eukaryota; kingdom Viridiplantae; phylum Streptophyta; class Pinopsida; order Cupressales; family Cupressaceae; genus Cupressus; species Cupressus sempervirens. The sequence continues at coordinate 238,690,680 of CM053791.1, forward strand.
AGATGAATATCATGTTACAGAAGTAAATCTTGGTCGGGCCTCCTGAGAGAAAATATTGGAAGAATTTGATGACTCCACATAGGCTTTGAAGGATAGGCTGAAGAAAGTAGAAGAAGGGTATGAAAAGTAGAAAAGAGAAATTTGGGCCTTATGTCAGTACATCAATAACTTGCCTCATCCAGTAAGAGAGGAAGGTGCATCATTTGTCCCTCCAATAGGTTTTTCTAGTGAAGTGGTAGGTGATATTGACAGAATCAAGAAAATTGCTCAGGGTGCAAAGATTTGGATCGAAGGAATTCAAGAGGTAGCCTTCAAACATGCAGAAGAATTAGTGCAAGTGCACAATAGGGCATTGGCTGCATTCTCTAGGATTCAATGCATGGAGGAATCATGGGTGGATGAGCATATTTACCAAGAAGAGGTGATTGCCAACATTTAGAGTCTGATGGATACCCCAAAGAAAGAATTGATTGATGGTCGAGTTATTAGCGAGGGGGATTTTTATGATTTTATTCGATGGCACAATGCAGTGATCATGGCTAAGGAAATGTTTGAGAACTTTACCAGGGAATCTAGTCAATGGAAAAAGATTGTTGATAACATCAAGCAAGGAATATCAAATGCAGTTGTATCCTTGTTATCACAAAGATTAGGGGAAGAGGAAATGACAACTGATAATCTAAAAGTCTAGCTAGAGGAATTCTTTCAGCTAAACGTATATGGAAGAGATGATTTTGAGAACTTCTCCATCTTCTCAAATACAATGCATGCTACTAAGGACTTACTACCAAATTTGGATGAAAGCTTGGGAAAAGCAAAAAGAGCAATTGTAGTTCTAGAATTAAAGAAAGAATCTACACAAAGCATCAGTACAGAGGTGTTGGTAATAGTATTAGATCGATTTCGATCTTTTAGGTGAAGAAATCAAGGATAGATGCATTAAATGCAGAATGGGTGTGCATAGGGATCATTTATTACACCCCACTCCTTAAATTAGCATGCATGCTAGGTATTTATTACCCACTAGAGTAGTGGATTCCTTATGGCATTAATGTAGATTCCTTTCCATTGCCCTAACCCTAATTAGGGCTGATGTGGCATGATCTCGGCCATCGATTATTGTGATCATCCGGGCCACCTGTTGTAATCGAGGACCTATATAAAGGCCTCATTTCTCATTTGTAAAGGAGATTTTTATGAGATTTTTGCTATGAGTTACTGAGATAATAAAGTTTTCATTAGAGTTTGGTGAATACTTGACATATCTTAGTTCTTGCTTGTTCTCCTAAAATTTCTTCAAGTAGATTAAGTTTAGCATAGTCAATGTGTGGTGATTACAATGGAGAATATGATGGTGTATTGACGAATTCCTTTGGTTCACAATTTTGACATTTTAGTGATTCTAATTCATTGTGTAAAGTTAGCTTGAACCCCTTTCATGCATATGGTCAACTTCTATCATTTGTATACATTTTTCTTTTTGATGGTGTGTGCAGTGATATGAAAATCTTTGGCATAACCCTTGAAGATTGCACTGGTTCATGCTTAGTTGTAGTATGACTTGGCAAAGCGAAATTCAGTAAATTGAGGAATCTGTCCACTAGAATACTATTTTTTTTTCTCACTACCCTTAGGATTAGAATAGAATTCCTGAACCCCGTCCTATTTAATTTCTACATATTCTGTGAAAAATCCAAAAAAAGCACTTCATTGCAAAACCTTAAGATAGCTCCCACATCCAGTATGGCTTGAAATGAATATGAATAAATACATAAGGCCCCTTGTGATCATCAGCAAATCACATCAACCACCGATCTTATCCACAGTCAAGACCTAGCATTAAAAGAACCTTGGAGTCATTGCATGATCTTCTAGCAATCTTAGCATACACAAGACTTTATTCAAGAGAGGATAAGATATTTCGGTATTTTGTTCTACTGTTTGGTGAGTCATAAAACACACATCAACATGATCTAGAAAAGGTAAGAGCAATCCTAGAATGGTCAAGTCCTTCTAGTATAATAGAAATATGAAGTTTTCATGGGTTAGCAAATTTCTACTGAAATTTTATCCAAAATTTTAGCAATATTGTAGCACCCATAACATACTATACTAGAGGAAGGGAGTTCACATGGACGATGGATGCTAAAGAGAGTTTTAAATTATTCAAGAAAAAGGTAATTGAAGCTCCTATATTGACACTTCAAAATGTTAACTAAGTTTTTGAAGTAGAGTGTGCTGCTTCACATGTTGGGATAGGCATTGTTCTTAGCCAAGTAGGTAAGCCTATGGCCTTCTTTAGCAAGAAATTGAATGAAGTAAGAAAGAATTATTCTACCTATGATCTAGATTTTTATGCAATTGTTCAAGCATTAAGACATTGGAGGTACTCTCTGGTCCCACATGAGTTTGTGATTTTTATTGATTATATTGCTCTTAAATATCTCAACACACAAAAGAAGCTGAATAATTGACATGCCAAGTGGGTATCCTTCTTACAAGGATATACCTTTGTTCTAAAACATAAGTTTGAAAAACAAAATCAGGTTATCGATGCCTTAAGAAGGTATAGTACACTATCAATCACAATGGGAATTGATGTCATTAGTTTTGACGCTATTAAGGCCTTGTATGAAATTGATCATATTTTTGGGAAATTCTAGAATAGTTGAAGGCTTCATCTTTTGGTATGTTAGATCATGTGAAAAGTGACTATTTTATGTAGGATGGTTACCTCTTTAAGGGTAAATAACTATGTATACTAGGTGGATCCATGCAAGAAAACATTATCAATGACTTTCATAGTAGTGGACTAGCTAGACACTTTGGAAAGGACAAAACAATAGACTTGGTTGAAGATAAGTATTATTGGCCGAAGATAAAGAGGGACATCACTAAATATGTGGAAAGGTGCAAAATCTATCAAGTGGCTAAAGGACATTCACAAAACATAGGATTATACATGCCAAACCATGGACTGAATTGAGTATGGATTTTGTATTGGGTCTCCCATGCACTCAGTGAGGTAATGATTCTATTTTTGTGGTAGTTGATCAATTTTTTAAAATGGTCCACTTTATTGCTTGTAAAAAGACCAATGATGCAACTAGAGTAGCAAAACTATTATTCTCAAAAGTTGTTCATTTACATGGCCTTCTGAAGACCATTACCTCAAATAGAGACACTAAGTTCTTAAGCTATTTTTGGAGGACTCCTTTGAGGAAATTAGGAACAAAGTTACAGTTTAGTAGTCCCTATCATTCTCAATTTGATGGACAAACATAGGTAGTCAATTAGAGTTTGGGAAATCTATTATGCTACATTGTGGGGGAGAATCCTACATAGTAGGACTTGGCATTGCACTAGGTAGAATTTTCCCATAATACTTTTGTGAATAGATCTACTAGAAAATCTATATTTCAAATTGTCTATGATTGAAACCCTCAAGGTGTTCTAGATCTTGGGTCACTACCCTTGGGAGATGTTGAGTTGCCATTTTGCACAATGCTTAATGGAAGGAATCCTTTCAAACTCCTCACTTGAAAAGTTAATCTAGGATCAACTCTAAGGTTTTGGGCAATCTTGCAACCTACTAAAATTTGCTCAGTAGAAGATAAACGTATCTGTTCATTGGGAGGCCTTTGCTAGTTCTAATTGATTTTAGATAAGATGTAGAATCTTCTCGCTATCTCAAAAGGTAACCACACACAAAAAGAAATTATTATTTTTTCTTTATAATGAATGTAGTTTTAACTATGCAACTATATGAATTCCTAATTTAACCAAGTGTTTGTGAAAGAAAATAACAAAGATAGTGTAATAAGAATTTTAAGAAAATGACTTAAAAAAATAAATTCCCAATGGACATAAGCCATGGAAACAACATGTTTGCAAGTTAAGCCTTTGAAAAGATCGGTAGGTAACTGATGAAAATAGGAGTAGCGCTTCCACTATTCCATTGATACAATCGTCGATGGGAATTTAGTAAACCATATGATGTTTTAGTTTTCATTAGATCACAAGGCAACAAAAAGTATTCTCATGTGAGACAAAAAGCTATTAAGGAACAAAATAGTGATCTCTTCTCCAACTAAGTATGTCAATGGAATTCATAAACATGTGGAAAATACCAAAACTAAAAAATTGGTCGATGAAAATAACACAATAAAACTATTGGCTCAATTACACAACATGAACATACATGCAAAAAATATAACACACTCATGCAAGAATAACTACACTCTAAATACAAGAACCAATAGCATATATTATTGCATCAAATAATAATGGCTTGGAATACATATTACATTCCTAAATTTATAAGAAATTCTCTCCTCAATTTGTGTTGAGAGTGAGAGATCTCTCTATGCAAAAATATGCTTCTAAAATAATAAAACAAATCTATTCATGTAAAAATTGACTCTCTAACTGGTGCTAAGTAGGACTCCCCCCTTGATTATATCATTTAATGGGTGCATGAGCCTTTACATGTCTTAAAACAAAGAAAGTGTGAGAAAATAAGAAGAAGAAAGGTCCTTGTGGTCGGGGCAAAAATTAACTCCAATCATGTTGTGGAGGTTGATTAATCAAGGTATCCCTTATCTTATCACCTACTAGCTCAGTGCCAACCAACATGAAATAAAAATCTGACATCTTAAAGACATCAATCCCTTGGTTTTCTTGCTCATCAATCGATTTTTGTAACTCATCCTTTGAAGTTGTAGCCTAAATAGGCTGTGTAGGAATGGATGGGGGTGTTATAGTGGAGCTTCTTCTCCATTCTACCTTTGTAGCCCTAGCAAGATGAGTCCTTTGACTTAGGGAAAGGTTACCCTCCTCATCTTCATCATCCTCTTCTTCCTCTTCTAGAATAACTTTCGGGACTGATGGAAAATGAATAACCTTTCTTATCACATTTTTTCTCCTTATACTTCTAATCAAAGTTTTCATATTTCTTTTCTTGGGAGCTAATGGGGAGGCTTCTTTCTCTTGCCTAGGCAAAGACACTTCCTCTGCTTCTTGTTTAGCTTCTTTCCCTTGTTCTGATGGTGGCACTAGTAGGTTATCCTAAGATTGTGTGACTTCCACATTCTCTACCCCTTGTACATTTTCCACCCCTTGGTGCTCTGATGCTTGAGTTGCCTCTTCTTCGGGCTCGACTTGTTGAGGAGAAGTGCTTTTCCTTTTACCTTTACCTTTCTATGCCCTAGAGTATCCAACTTGTCTATCAAGTTGATGCACTATATCCAGCCTTACTGGAAACTGAGCTATTAATGATGGCATCAACACCTTTGGTCCTCTACCTTTCATTGGGTAGGCTATAGCTTGGAAAACTATAGTTCATAGAATCAGATCCAACTTGAATGATCTCTTGATCCAATCCTTAGTTAACTGGATAATGTGCCATGCCCTATGATTGATGTTTGAGTTTTCTTCTCTATTAATCTCTACATTAATAATAGGCTAATCATTTATCTTATCTCTATTATATAAGGGATCTAAGAAATCTTTAGTATCTTGTTGCACTATCTTTAATGGGATCTTCATTTTCAAGGTGCTACCTACCAAATAGAGAGTCATCCTACAATAATCCCTTATTTAAATTTCGTAGTCATCCACTACATTCTTCCAATGATCCTCTATGACATCCTCATGTTGGAACTCTTTTCCTACCAAGTACTAGACTCTGCCAGTGCTATCAAAATAGGGACAAGGAGAGTTATATTCCTCCAAGGGATATTGATCCCACTCAAATTTAGAAGTCACAATATCCTACATCTAGCTAATACTAAATAAAGCTATAGTGATGAGCCATACCCAGCTCTTCTCACATTGCTTCCTTACGCTCTCATATGCAAACACGAGTTGTCATGCAATCTATAATTAATGCCCTGCCAAGGGATCCAAAAGAACTAACCTAAAGTTTTACTAAGTTTGCTAAACATTTTTATTTTATTTTAAATAATAACATATACAACAATCATAAAGTAGTGGAAGCAATAACATGCAATCATACATAAGCAAACATAATGGATTACATTCCTTAAGGATTCCAAGATGTTGAGTCACATTTAAATTTAAATAATGCTAACTAAAATAAATAACACATCCACATGAAAGAATAACTACAAGTCTAGTTGTTTTAAATAATATACATTTGTTTTGAATGTCACTTGGGAAAATTTGGAATGTGAAATCATCCACTGTACATGTCACAGGGTATGAAAGGTTGAAAGAATACACATTTATAAAATAGATTACATCATCCCTTTTAGATCCATGAAACAAGATACAATACAATAAGTAAAATCATCAATCAAATTGATATAACCATTCATAATAATACACAAAGATAGAATGAAAGGAAATGCAGAACAAGTAACTCCAACCATGGCATTTATGAACAAATCTCAATGGTAAAAGTAAAAAGCACTACCACCCGACCTCATGGTAACCCAAAAAGGTCCACTCCCATCATGTTCAGGAGATAGTCTCAAGTCCCACACAAGATATCAATCCCAAAAATCAAAAGTAATATCTTGGTTAAGAAAATTTCTAAAAGTAATCTAACTCAAAGGTTCTAAGAGAAATTGACATCTAAAACCATAGGAAAAAAAAGGCACGTAGGAAATTTATACTGCTAGTGGGCAAGTGTCATTGCATGAACCAAATCTAGGGTTACCCAACTAGTCTTTTAATCCTATGACCCCTTAGTTACTCTATGCGGCACTAGTATCCTTTCATACTGACAAGGCATACTAACAATGCATGGTTGCAACCAAGTGTCCTCTTTACTCCCATCCTAGTTTGTACTAGCACTCAAGGCATGGGCAAGGAAATACAAAGACTTTTATTAGGTTCATTTTACTCTCATTTAGTGTAGTGTTATCACTTAATAAGTACTTACAATGGGTTACCCTGGCAGCCACTTTGGACCCTAGCCTACATTGCAAGCCACTTCCCAACTTAACATACAAATTACCTACCCTAGGCTCATAAAATTACAAATCAAAGAATCACAATTATCACCTAAGTCTTATACAAGTGACTAGAAAGCATCAAAAGATAATCCACAATAACACCTTAGTTCTTTACAATCAACTAGAAAGCATCCAAAAAATAACTGATTGAAGACTTAAAGGTTAAGTCAAATATGACATACCATTCATCTCAATTTCACATAAGAACATTGAAAGCAATAACAAATAATAGATCTAAACCCATCGTAGAGCATACTAGACACATTACCATGGTTGAGTTTAAAAAGATCAAGATCAAATCATCATCAAGACATCACAAACACAGAACTGTAGAGCCTCTAGTAAGCATCCTAAGACTGGTCAACACTCTAGTCAACCCAGACCCAAAACATAAGATGACATACAGTTAACAATGCAGTTTCATAGTTTGGTTTGATGTTTAAAACACATAGTTGAGTTAACAATAAAGTTTTAAGTTTCCATTTCAATGTAAGTTTTTGAATACATAAGAATTACATTTTAACCCTTACTATTTAACCCATTTCTTGTATTTGATCAAATTGCACAATTGCCCTTATCTTATAAGACAATCAATAACTCATTATTTCAATAATTAAGTAAATAAATTATTTTAAATTATTATTTTAATAATTAATGATTATTTTAATAATCAAAATCATTAAATAATAACATAATGAATATATTTAAACTTTTTCCAAAAGTATTTATCATTAATTTAATTACACTTCATGTTATTAAATTCAACTAATAATTATAAAAGAAATTATAATAATATATTAGCAATTATGAATTAATTAATAATTAACAATAAAATTATTAATAATTAATTAAAATAACTATATTAAAAATTCATTAATTAATTAAATTAATAATATTAAAAATCTTATTATTAAAATTATTAATAAAATAATAATTAAATTTTAATAAAAATTATAAAACAAATTTTTAAAAATCAATAGAAATAAAAGTGTGTTTTAGGCCTACATGGCCGATGTTTAATGGCTACGACCATAATGGCTTGCAGCTACAATAGCAACACAAGGTATTGTTGTTGTTGTTGTAGTACCTACTACAAGTAGCGATGACCATTAATGCCATCGGGTGGGAAGGTGCGGTGTGGAACCCACCTCCCACCCAATTTAAATTATCTTATTATTATTTTTAATAATTATTTTATTTTATTTTATTTTAATAAGATTTTTTTTAAAACAATTCCTCTCCCATATATATATATATATATATATATATATATATATATATATATATATATATATATATATATATATATATATATATATATATATATATATATATATATATATATATATATATATATATATATATATATATATATATATATATATATATATATATATATATATATATATATATATATATATATATATATATATAATCAATATTGTGAATTGAGTCTAATAGGAAAATCGAGATCAACTAGTCAAATTTTAAAAAGAAAATTTATTTTTACTTTTCAAAACTAACTCTGATCAATTAACAACTATTCAATTCATGGAATGAGGTTTTCCTAGTTTTTTAATCTTCATGTATAGAAGGATTCGCATGAGTAACAATAATTCATAATGAGAGATTGAAAAATTTATCACTGACGAAATTTGAAACAAATGTTTGAACAAGCACAATGAAGATAGGAAATTCGAAGAACATAAATCATTGGGTGAATAAAACACGAGGTTCTACTTAGTTCTGATGCTAATTCTCAATCTTCCAAAGATTGTGAGAGAATTCTCTTCTCTCAAAACCTTCTCTCTAAAAAATATCTTCTCCAAAATTCCTAGTCCCTATGAAAAGAACTATCAATCATTGATATGGAGTTCTTCCCTAAAATTGGGGTATTGATTGTGTGATCACATGAGAGAACTCATTGATCACAATCTTTTAACTCTTTATTAACTTTTTTGAATATTCATGCATACTTTATGCAATTTGAAATTTCTTTAATAAATTAACTCGTTGTTCACTTTTTATTTAATTTTTGACGTATTTTTAGAGCATAATAATATTTATTTAATTTAATAATAATATATTTAGGAGATCATTTTTAATGAGAGCAATGTTTCTAGATTAGATTGTGTGTGTTTTTTTAGCATCAACGTTTCAGATCATACTACATGATCCATCATCAGGATGAGAGAACATTAGAATATGAATATGAAATGGTCATATTCATATTCTGATTTTCTCTCATCCTGATGATGGATCATGTAGTATGATCTGAAACATTGATGCTAAAAAAACTCACACAATCTAATCCAGAAACATTACTCTCATTATTAATGGATTGTGGAAATCTAATAATGTTAATAAGATCACTTTTAAATAAATGCTAAATATAATTGATTGATTGAGAATTAACATCAAAACTAGGTAGAGCCTTGTGTTTTGTTCACCTAGTTAATTATGTAATTTAATATTCCTGTCTTCATCGTGATTGTGAATTATTTTTCTTTTCCAAATTACATTGTGATGAACTTTTCAATCTTCCATTGAAATTACTGGTATTCATATCAATTGCTTTTGTATATGAGAGGATTGAATATTTATAAAGCCCCTCGTTCTATAGATTCAAAGTTGTAAATTAAATTGGGAAGGGTTTTGAAAGAAATGAAAAATTTAGAATATAAAATTTGGCTGGTTGGTCATATTTTCTCTATCAAAGTGTTGATAGAAATTTTGTAAACATATATATGAATATATTTTTAAAAAATTAGGTGGGACTTTTTTTAGAAAACAAAAATTATATAAAAAATTCTTAAATAAATAAATGATTGGAGTGGACACGGGCCACCAAACCACCACCTCCCCTTTTCCCCTTTTTAGCCTTCTGCGACTTAGCCCTTTCTGCATACACAAACTAGCTGTTGGCCATGACAACAATATTTAATACTGCTGTGTGTGGTAATAGGTAGTCTGTGGCCACACAACAGCTTCCTGTAAAGGCCAGCCATGTAGGCCTTAAACGTATTCACTATTGCATTTTTTAATTTTTAAAACAATTTGTTAATATTTGTATTTAATTTTTAATTATTATTTATTAATGATTTTATTAATAGTTTTATTTAATTATTAATTATTAATTTAATGAATGATTAATTAATATTAATATAGCTATTTTAATAATTATTAATTAATTAATTAAATTAAATTTAGTTTAATTAAGTTTAATTAATAATGAATATTATCTATTAAAGTTGTAAATTTATTTTATTATCATTATTAATCATTTTGATTTTTAATTAAATTGTAATTATTTTATTTGAAAATCAATAATTATTATTGTAACAATTTAATAAATAATTATGTTTAAATTATTTTAGGATATTGAGCTTGTAATCAGATAAGGGTAATTGTGCAATATGTTCAAATAAAAGAACTGAGTTAAATAGTAAGGGTTAAAATTACAAATCTTATGTACTCGACAACTTACTTTAAAAATGAAAACTTGACCTTGCTATTAACTCAAATTCTGTGTTTTCAAAATCAAACCAAACTATGAAACTACATTGTTATCTATATATTGTCTTATTTTTAGGTTTGGATTGACTAGAGTGTTGACTAGACTTAGGATGTCTACTAGAGGCTTGGGAGTTCTGTGTTTGTGATATTATGATGATTTGATCTTGATCTATTAAACTTAACCATGGTAATGTGTTTGGTATGCTCTATGATGAGTTTGGTTATATTATTTGTTATTGCTTTTAGTGTCCTTGTGTGATTACGAGATGAATGTTATGACATAATTGTCTTGACCTTTGAGTCTTCGATGAGTTATTTTGGGATACTTTCTAGTTTCTTGTAAAGAACCGAGGTATTATTTTGGGGTATGTTTAGGATCATGGTCAACCAAACTATGCTCTTAAGTGGCAATACAAATTTACAAAATTAGGGTTATGTCAACTTGACATGCAATTTTCTACTTGTTATTAACTTTATATCAAAAAGTTGAGAAAAAAAAATCTCTAGCAAATTGAATCTAGTTTATAAACTAGTAGGACTTATCTCAAAAAAATAAAATTTGATTGGTAAAAAATTTCAATTTTAATGCAATATTACAAAAAAATTAGAACAAAAATAAATAGTAGACGTATGTCTGACGACCTTAATCAAAATCAAATGATAATACTTTTTAATAATATTCTAGATATAAGTAGTAGACTCATGCCTGGATGTGACACATATTTTTGGGTATTTTTATTCTAAATAAATAATAATTAATTAATTTTTCACTTTAGTATTTTTGGAATAAAAAAACTCTCCTGTATGACCACCTTAACTAATTCAAAACTGTGCAAAATTCAATTTTTCATTTTTTTCTCTTATAGAAGAAGAAACATAGAATGTGATGCATCTTTTGGATTTAAAAAATGTTATACCCTTTTAAAGTTATAGTTGTTTTTCAACTAGTGTGTCAGTCAACACTCTATACACTCTATACGTAACTCCATAGAAAATAAGTAATAATTACTTACTAAACTCATAATTTGACAAACCTTAAATTTATGGAAAGACAAGAACATTATTAAGAAACCCTTTTCATTTCATCAAATTTTGGTGAAGAAAAAGTCGTCGGGTACTTGTTTGAAGTAAAAATGACATAAAAATAGGCCAAAATATGATGTTTTTAAATTTGACCATATAGGTTTGGTATCAAAAGATATGGTGGACCTTGTAAAGATATTAATTGTTTTCATTTATTATTAGGGTGGGTGGGAAAATAGTTGGAATAGATTTGGAAATGGTTGGAGATATTTTAGAACTGCAGACTTTTCAGATCGCCACTTTTTGCAACACCATGATCCTGCACATACCTTGTGATTTATCTTTTTATGTTTTCTAGTCACTTGTATAGGACTGAGGGAAATACTATGATTCTTTAATTTTTTCTTTTATGAGCTTAGGGTAGGTTATATATATGTAATATTAGGAAGTGTCTTACAATGGAGGCTAGGGCCCAAAGTGGCTACCAGGGTAGCCCATTGTAGGTTTGTTAATAAATGAAAACACTACACTAAATGGGAATAAAATAAACCTAATAAGAGTCTTTTTCTTTCCTCACCCATTCCTCAAGTGCTACTATAGACTAGGATGAGAGTAGAGAGGACGGTTGGTTGCAACCATGCATTGTTAGTATGCCTTGTCAGTACGATAGGATACTAGTGCCGCATAGAGTCACTAGGGGGTTGGGGTTAAGTTAGACTACCAAGTTAACTCTAGAGTTGGTTTGTGTGGTGAAACTTTCTCGCTTACATAGTAGATTTCCTACATGTCTTTGTTTGCCTCTGGGTGTAGCTATCAATTTATCTTGGAACCTTTGAGTTAGATTACTTTTAGGGATTACCTTGACATAGATATTACTTTTGATTTTTTGGATTGATATCCTATTTTGGACTTGAGACTATCTCCTCAGCACACTTTTTGGGTTACCATGAAGTCAGGTGGTAGTTCTTTTTACTATTACCATTGAGATCCATCTATAGATGACGTGGCTAGAGTTTCTTGTATGCATTTCCTTTCAATCTATCTTTGTTTATTATGACGGATGGTTGTATCTATATGATGGATGCTTGTATTTATATATGGATGATTTTACTTATTGCATTGTACTTTTTTTCATGGATCCAAAAGGGATGATGTAATCTATTTTTATAAATGTACATATTCTTTTAACCTTTCATACCTTGTGACATGTATAGTGGATGATTGTGCATTTAGAATTTTATTGCCGAGTGGCATCTGAAACAAAAGTATATTATTTAAATGGACTTGGACTTGTAATTATTCTTTCATGTGGATGTGTTATTTATTATACTTCGTATTATTTAAATTTAAATGTGACTCAATGTCTTGGGATCCTTAAGGAATCTAATATGTTATGTTTGCTTATGTATGATTGTATGTTATTGCTTCTGTTACTTTATGATTATTGTTATATGTTATCTTAAAAAAAAAAAAAGTTTGACAAACTTAGTAAAACTTTAGGTTAGTTCTTTTTGATCCCTTGGTGGGGTGTTTCACAATCTCTAGCATTATAAGTCTATCAAACAGATACCTAGGGAGCTTCTTTGGATTAACAATCATACTCGCTACTGTCAAATAGGTGAATGTCTTAAATTGGATGTAATAGATGCTAACTTCTATAATATTTTCCACTCCCTCATTTGACATCCTCTTCTCATAATCTCCCTTAATAAACTGGATGATTGTAAAAATGAAGGCATCATTCACTATTCTATAGTCCTTATTGTGTTCTAAAAGCTTTTTCCTTACCAATTGGAGGTATACCACGTAAGGCCATGTGTTTGCATCTTGCAAGTTACCCCTTTTGAACAATCCTAGATAATCAGTTGCTTTTCTAGCTAATAGGTACACCAAATAAGATGTCATATAGAACCTTCGGTTATTCTTGACCACCACCAGTTTCTCATCTAAATTGTGACTAAGAATTGAAGCCCAATCAATAGGCATCTTCATTGTTTCGATGGTATCAATGAAGTGTACCATCCATATATTCAGATATCTTGTTGTTGGTAATCCCATAACTCTAGTCAAGAGAAATATAGAATGTTTGACATCATCTTTCATATAGCCCCTTATCATGTCCACTTTGCCTGCCTTTTTCCCAAGAGGAGTCTTCTCGATGAGATACAAAGATTGGAAAAATTTTTATGCTTCCTCTCCATGCTCTCTATACCACCTTTTTTCTTGATGATATGTTAACTTGATGTACTAATCAGCTCTCAAAAGATGGAATACCTTCTATATATTCTTAGGTCTTAGATCTAGGATGATCTCTCCAGTTACACTTTTCACAACCCTTTCCTCAAAAGCATAGTTCTCTACTAATGCCATGATCAACTCAAAGATTGTATTGATACTGGGTGTGACATTGTGTTAACTAGCCCTGATCATATAAGTGAAGATACCATAGGATACCTTTTGGTTGGTTTGTTGCATAAAAATAGGAACATGTTCTAGTCGATATGGCTAAGCTATATATCACAGATCTCTAAATATTCATCCCAAAAGTGTGACTTTGCTGGAACACCTTGGAATTTGAAGACCGCTAGTTTTAGAGCCATCTTTGTAGCGAGGGAGTATGAGAAGGAAGCCATTTAATCTACCAAAAATAAACATCCATTAGTCTGGAAGATTTAAAAACTTAATTAAAAAAACCCTAATTACAAGAAAAACACAACCCAAAAAACCTAAAAACCTAAAACACCCCTAGAAGAGAAAAAAAGTGGCACACCTTCCGCACCTTAGAGGTGCACTAGGTGCACCTTTCCCAAAAAAAATTCTCCATACTAAGGGTTCTAAGGAAAGGGGGAGTGTTGAAATGGGAGTGCACTTTGCACGCCTTGTGGGGTGCGCTATGTTTGCACCCTTATCTACACTTGGGGAATGTTTTAGCTATTAAAGGGGTGCATGTGCACACCTTGGTTCACACATGAAAACCTTTAACTAAGGTGGTTGTGTTTCTTAGTTTTATTAAGTGTGTTGTGTTTGTTAGTTTTATTAAGTGTGTGCATGGTGGACACCTTTTCCTTTATTTTTAAAAATGTTTGTGTGTTTTGTGTCCAGGATATGAAGTGGAGTGGTACACCTCATGAGGTGCAGAGATGTTCTAATCTCTTGGACTTGGAGGAGAAATGAAGTAAGAGGGAGGGGCCCTGAGCTTTTATAGGCCTAAGGTAGAGTGCACCTTTGGAGGTGCACACCTATGCATGTGCGTAGGTGCATACTTCCAAAGGGAAGTTCTCCCACTAGTGTATTTGGCACACTAGCGCTCCTTTTGGGGTATGCTAGGTGTGCCAAGTGTGCTAGTGTGCCCCTTTATAAAAAAATTAAAATTTCCTCATCTAAAGCTCTAGTTTCTAGAAAAATGGGTTCTCAAGAAGAGGCCCATACTAGGTAAAAACACATTTAAAACAATTAGACCTAAGACCAAGGATCTAAAAAGATAAAAAAATAAATTAGGGGGTCCCAATTTCTAAGAGAAATGAGGTGTGCATTGTGAAACCATAACATTAGACAAAATTAGGGATGATGGAGTTTCCTTTGTTGAATACCTTCACCAGCTCCAACAAGATGTCAAACAAAAGTTATAGGATAGTAATGTGAGTTACAAGATTTATGCAGATGCTACTTGGAGATATTTGTTGTTGATGACTTGGTGATGGTTTACTTGAGGCATGAATGGTTTCCTACAAGCACATATCATAAATTGAAATATAAAAATATTTATATTTATATATCTTCTATGGAGATATTCCAAGTGTAGATGATGTTGAGGCAATGGATTGGCAACATCACCTTCCCAAAAAGAAGAATGAAAAGATTGCTAAAATTCTTGACAAGAAAACTACCTCTAGAAGGCATGGATAACATCATAGATACCTGATATAGTGGGATGGTTTACCTAAAATAGAGAGTATATGGTTATTTGAGTGGGCAGTAATGCAATTAGATCCATTAAAATTGCAGCAATTCAGAGACAAAGACTTGCAGGAGCTATTTTTTTTTCAAGAAGGGGAGAATGATGCATCAATTTCTGAGAGTCATAACTTTTGACTTGGATATGGGTTTTGGCTTGAATTTCATAGGTAGTTATGTGAGGAGTTATTTGGATTTCCAATTTAGCTCAACTCAATAGGTGGCCTTTTTGACATTTTTTCGGGACCCTAAAATTTCATCTTGACCTCTGAATTTGGATTTTTGTGGTTTTTTCCAACTTTTAGATAATTATTTTGTTTAATAAATCCAAAGTCGTATACTTAATTTTGTAGATTAGTTGGCAATTCATCTTTCCTTAGTTATGGGCTTTTCTTTGGAAAAATTGGGATTCTTAAGATGAGTTTTACAATTTACCAAAAATGGAAAGAATTGTTTTTCCTGAAAAATCTGCCAAATATGGTAATTTTCAAATTTGTAATAAGTAGTCATTTTCTTTCATTATAGAGGCAAAGAAGAGTTGTGAAATTTTAATGGAGAATCTAGTATTCTAAAATTGCTCTGTTGTGTAATTTTCTATGTTGCCATTGTGAGGGATCTAGGCTACATCACCTTGTGTGTAGGAATTTCTTTGGTAGCTCTCGAACAATTTTTTTCAACACTTCCCTCTTGACATCAAGTTTTTTCAACACTTATTGGATACTTAGTTATATAGCCTAGGATATTGCAATATATCTTCCATACAGATTCGAGTCCTAAAGAGATGATCATGTGACTTACACACACACACACACACACACTTGAACATTAACGTTGCTAAGAATAGTTGTCTTTATTTTCTTTGTCTGCAATCTATGATTGGGAGCATGGGGCATATTTTCTATTATTTTCTGCTTATGGGTATACCTTGTTGATCTTACATGTCATGAGAATTCATCCTTTTCTTACTCAACAGTTGGGATATAGGTGTAATCCTAACATGTATGCCTTGATATAGATGTAATATTGCTACACTCAACTTAGGGAACCTAATTGTGCTAGTCATCTTAACCTATATGCCTTTGATGCATAGGTTGGGTTCCCACAAACAAATTTGATATAGATCATATTCATATCCTTAGAGTTATGGTAGTGATGATTGTACCACTAGTAAATTTTGGCAAATATGTGACTATGCCACTCAAACTTTTAGTCACACCATTAAAGAACTTAGTCATATGAGTAAAACTAGTCACATTCCACTATTTGTTAATAATTTATAACTATAGGTGATTAATAAGTGATCAATTTGGTCACTTGGTAAAACAACAATATCAACCAAGTATAAGTGACTAAGTATACTACTAAATAAGTGACTAGATAATTGGACACTTTAACACAAATAACTAAATAAACTATCAAATAAATTACTAAAGAAGTGACTAATAATTAGTCATTTGTGCTTCCTATCTTCACTTTCGCCAAGGTTTATTTATTAATAGATTAGGTTGATTATATTCTCCATAACTCATTCATGAAACTTGAGGCTTCTTTTTCTCGTACTAATTATGGTTTCACTTTCTATCTTCTTGGATATAGGCACCTTCTTAAATAGTTTGGGAGATTTTACTCACTATTTTGGCCCGATCTTTGATCAATATAACAAATTGATTTAGTTTTCCTCTAAGAGGTATATCAATAAATGGATGGATTAATAATTTTTTGCTTACTTTAGTTCTCTTCTATTTTTATTACTAATTTGAATTCTAAATTGATTATTCCAATAATTATAATCAAACGAATTAATAATTCATAATAGGTAGTTAAGATCAATATAGTAAAAAATATTGATAATTTATTACTTATTAAAAATATATTTAACTAGTAGAGACTCAAAGAAATAAAGGGATAATTGAAAAGAGTAAAATAGAAAGAGATGTCTAGAGAAACATATCATTTGTTGTCTTTTCCTGCTTTGTCATAGGTGACCACATAGTTGTTCTTTTTGGAGGTCTGTCCCATGTTGTCCTGTGTTGATTTTTTATGTTGTTTACTTCTCTTGGTTATCTCTAGACTTCTGGTTTTCTGTAAAAGGCTTTGGGTCCTTTAAAACCTATTTTTACTTAATCAAAATATGTCATTATGAATATGTATTATATCCGCATCTCTCTCTCTCTCTCTCTCCAAATTTGGGAACACTATAATTGGTTTTTTAATTATATTTGTTACAACCTTATTTGGATCTTATATTTCAAATCCTACATTTTTTTTGGGTTTCCTTTTGAAATACTTGGGAATAACTTTGGCCATGTCAGGTAGATTCGCTTAGACAATGTACCCTATGGGTGTGGTGCCTGTCTAATTATCAACAATCCAAACTATTGAGCCTATTTTTCTTCTATAGATTTCTAGGTGGGCTTTTAGTTCTCACATTTATTTTATTCCACTACTAATAAGAACAAAATTTCAAATAGTTTTCAAAGACAACATTAATATTTCATCTTAAACTATTAGTTATTATAAATTAAAATTTTATTACTTGTAGGCAAGAGCCTATATATAGCACTATGGTAATTTTTAGCTTTTCATGTGGGAGGTCTTGAGTTTGAGTCTACTTGAACCTAACATATAATAATAATTAATTTAGGCTTGAACCAACTACTTATAAAAAAAATAAAGATTTGATCAAACTAATATCATTCATTATTCATTTTATGAAAAATATTGATTGTCATTTTTATTGTATTTTATATACAATCAATTTTAAGAAAATTAAAATAAATATTTAAATTCTTATCTTATTATACAAAGTATAAAATTAATTAAGAAAGTTTCTAATTCGTGACTTCATATGCTTTATACTATTTTTTAAAAAATTGTAAATTAATTTAAACATAATGTTGTAAATAATATAAATTTAAAAATATATATTAAAAAATTATATATATACACATATATCTATATATAAATATAAATATATACATATACATAGATACATATATATGTATGCATATACACACACACATATAGATATTTATGTATGTATATACACATATGCATATATGTATATATATATATATATATGTATGTATGTATGTATGTATGTATGTATGTATGTATGTATGTATGTATACATACATATGTATATGTATATGTACATGGTATATGTATATATAGGGTATGTGCAAGATCATGGTGTACCAAACTATGGCCTTAAGTGGCAGTGAAAAACCAACAAATCAGGGTTATGTCAACTTGACACATAATTTTAAAGTGGTTCTAGACTTTATATCAAAAAGTTGTAAGAAAATAATCTGTATGAAATTGAATCTAGTTTCTAAACTACAAGGTCTTATCTGGAGAAAAAAATATTTGATTGGTCAAAAGTTTGTATTTTAATGCAGTACTACAAAAATTTTAGGGCAAAAATAAAAAGTAGGTGTATGTCTGACCACCTTAATCATAATCAAATGATAATATTTTTAAATATAATTTTAGATATAAAAATTAGACTCATGCCTAGATGTGACACATATTTTTGGCAATTTTAATTCCAAATAAATAATTAATTATGAATTTTATACTATACTATTTTTAGAATTAAAAAACTCCTATGTCTGACCACCTTAACTGGTTCAAAAAAAATCAAAATTAAGTTTTTTTTTTTTTTTTTCTTATACTAGTAAAAGCATAGAATGTGACACATCTTTTGGATTTCACAAATCTTATATGGTTTGAAAGTTATAGCTATTTTTCAACTAGTATGGCAATTAGCACTTTGTAGCTAACTCCATTAGAAAATAAGTAATAATTACTTACTGAACTCGTAATTTGACAAAACTTACATTTATGAAAAGCTAAGAGCATTCTTAAGAAACCCTTTTCATTACATCAAATTTTGGTTAAAAAAAGTCGTCAGCTACATGCTTGAAGTAAAAAACACATAAGAACATGCCAAAAACACATTTTTGGGATGTTTTAAAGATGACCATATAAGGTTGGTATTGAAAGATATAGTAAGAATTATAAAGGTATTAATTGTTTTCATTTCGTATCAGGATGGGTGGTAAAAAGGTGGGAATAGATTTTGAAATTCTTTGAGGCATTTTAGAACTACATATTTTTTAGATCACCACCTTTTGGCACACCATGATCCTGCACATACCCTATACATATATGCATATATATACATAGATACACATACATATACACACACACCTCCCATCCCCTACTCTCCCTCTCTCTCACTCTCTGCCTCTCCCATCCCATACTCTCTCTCTCTCTCTCTCTCTCTCTCTCTCTCTCTCTCTCTCTCTTCCACCTCTTACTTTATCCCCATCCTCTACTCTCTCTCATTCTTTATCCTCTCTCATTCCCTCTATATTGAAATTCAAGCTTAAAGAGTGTGTGTGCACTAAAGCGTGTATGTACCATGTAAGTATGAATTTAAAAAATGTTTTAAATAGCATGCACATGCTATTTAAAGCTTTGGATTCTACCAAGCCTAAGGCTTGGTTTTGCCTTGGGGATCCAACCCAAAGGTTTGGAGTCTCTAAACTGGTCTAAGACATGTTTTGCAGAAAATGTACAAAAAATGATTGAATTTTCTTGTGTGCTCTGCTTCAAGTTTCCTCGTGGTTGAGCACCAATAAAATTAGGTTACATGACATTGTAGATCTCTATGTTAGCTATATAACCATATAATTTATTTTGAATTTGAACTATTTCAAGCCTTTCAACTATAATTTCTTTTGAATGTATGTCCATTTTCTATCAAAAACTAACTTGTACTAATTGGGCTATAGATTTTAGCTCATTCATTGAATTTCACAACTTAGTTTTTAAGAAACTAGAATCCATTCTACACACTTTGAAAAAAAGAAGTTTTGATTTTAGATTAGTTTTCAATCATTTCTAGGGGAAGCACATAGATATTTCAAATTTTTGCGCTGTGTCCAATTAAAAAATCCATTGAAAAAATATAAATTATAAAATTATCCTAAAAATCTGGGATAAACTACATAGTGTTAGGTAACTTTTGACTAGAGCAATGAAATAATTTCAAAAAAAAATTAAAATTTTAGGGAAGCCACACTTTGCATTGTGTTATGTTTTTTCTATAAAAATAGTACCACTTTTTGTGGCCCTTTTTTTGACATATACAAAACCATGACATCACCTAAAAGTAATAACTCATAATCACCCTATCCTATACAAGCAACTGGGAAGCAATTCAAAGATAACTGATCAAAGACCCAAAGGTTATATCAGAAAATTCACACCATTCACCTTACTTCCTCACAAGAACACTAGAAAGCAATGACAATCAATAGATCAAAATCATCATAGAAATGTTAGAAACAAGGAGTCTCAACCTTGGATAATTCCTATTATTTTTTGTTTTTTTTTTTGTAAATGTATTTTTTGCAAATAATGTAATTAAGTGTGAGTGTACACGTCTAGTTGGCATGTTGATGTGTCACTCCATTTGTATGTGTTGACATCTTGAATTGTGTGTAAGGAGATCATGACTAAAATGGTTATGATGTGTAAGAGCTATCTTTGGAAGATTTGATGATGGGTGAAGACGTGAAGATATGTGGCAATTGATCATTGAGTACTATACACTCGAGTCTCCATCTAGCACAATTTTTTGGAGAATGGTAAAAACCTAATATGGTTCTTCTTTGGAAGTTGCTTTAAAATCTAAAGTGCATAATATAAGAAACTTTAGGGTTGCAGATAGGCGAGAGAGAAAGTTTATTGTTGCTAGTGTTTTGTTGTGACTAGATTTGTCTTTCGTGTCCTAAAAGAACTTGCATTGCAAGTGTGTTGTAACATTTGTGTTGAAGATGATACATTGTGTAGGTTTTGGAGGGGTGGGGTTTTTTTATCGAAAGTTTTTTCCCCATCAGTATATCTTTGTATTTATGTTTTCTTTCTCTATCTATTTTCTATATTCATGGTTGACTAGAATATTGTTGTTTACATAATATCAAATTAAAAATTTTAAGGATTTAAATAGAATTTGTACAATACTTTCCTTAAGGGATTAGTATAGAAAGCTATTTTTGGAGAATGGTAAAACCCTAATATGGTTCTTCTTTTGAAGTTACCCTAAAATGAAAAGTGCATTGTACAAGTGACTTTAGGGTTGTAGATAGGTGAGAGAGAAAGTGTATCATTGGTAGTGTTTTGTTGTGACTAGATTTGTCTTTTGTGTCCTAAAAAACTTGCATTGCAAGTGTGTTGTAACCTTTGTGTTGAAGATAATACATTGTGCAGGTTTTGGAGGGGTGGGGTTGTTCTATCGAAAGGTTTTTCACCACTGGCATATCTTTTTATTTGTGTTTTCTTTCTCTATCTATTTTTTGTGTTCATGGCTAACTACAATATTATTGTTTATATAATTGTGAATCTAAAATTGTAAGGATTTAAATAGAATTTGCACAATACTTTCCTTAAGGGATTAGTGTAGGAAGTTGTTTCCGCATCTGAGTTTCCTTACAAGAAACACATGACACATTACCATGGTTGGGTGTAGAAAATCGTGATCAAAACTAACCATAACATCGTCACATAATAAAACTCCCAAGCCTCTAGTACACATCCTGATTTGGTCAAAGCTAAGTCAACCCTAAAAACCCAACACCAATAAACCACACCCTACATACAATGCATACAAAAGTAACTTTTATAATTCAATAAGTTTTATGAACACAAAAGTTCAATTTTTACTATAGGTTTCAAGTTCCATTTTCATTTATAGGTATTACAGTTGATAGGGTTTTTCGTTTACAATCCAAGGTTCGCATTTTTTTTTTTCCGTTTTTTTTTGTTTTTTTGTTTTTTTTTTCATTTCCAAAGTTTCAAGGCTACTAAGGTTCTCAAATAATCAAAAGATGACTGATCAATTTCCAAAATAATAGAAATTATTTTTTGTTTAAAATAAGATCCATCAAGCAACAACCCAAGTTTACTAAATAATCATTTCACCAATTACCATTTTAAAAATTATTCTCCAAAAATATTTATAACAACTTCATAATTACCTATTATTATTATTATATTAACTATTATTAAATAATTAATACTAATAACTATTTAATCAATAATAAAATAATACATATACTATATTATTTATTAATAATAATAATTATTGAATTAAAAATTATAATAACACTAATATAATAATAATTATAATAAAAAAAATCTTTTTAATAATATTAATATATTTAAATAGCATAAATTAAAATTTATTAATAAATTTTAATAACATAACTTAAAATTATTAAAATAAAATTATAAATAAAAAAACTAACTTACACACTACAATTGTATATAGCCCACTAACTGGGAAGTGCTACCATGACACACCACTACTACAACATCAACATTGTACTGTCATAAGGCAATACCTGCTGTTACATTAGCAATAAGCAATTGTGCAATCGATCCTTGCAGCCATAGGGGTGGGTGGGGAATTGGTGGCCTAATTTAGAAAACTAGATCAAACTCAAGGGTTATAATCATGAATTTACATCACTTGATGAATTTAGAAGGTTAGACAACCCAGGTACTTGCCCTAATTTTTAGGACAAATGGTTTAAGGTTAGCATTTGGACTCAAGAATTTATCTCCCCTCTTTTACCATTGAGATATTGTGATAGGGTATGCTCATCCTAATAATTCAAGGAAGTTTATACTCAGTACCTACAATCTGCATAAAATCCATGCATGCACATGCACATATATTCTAAACTAAGCAAGCAATGGTGGGAAGTGGTGCATCGTGTAGATCCTGACTAGCAGGTGACGACAACTCCCTCCCTTAACCATATCAAAAATATCATACATAAAGTAAAACATACAGGTACACAATACACATGCAAGTATGGGGTAAGTATCCATAGAAAACCATATAAATAATCCATATAACTAATATCATGAAATAATTGCAATCGTTGTATACTATCATCATCATTGAATAAAAATGATACATACATGAAATAACTAGTATCAAAGTAACTCATCATATAATCAAATGAGTTTGAAATAATATCCAACAATCTGGAAAATAAATGTTGTTGATCATCAAACATAAACATAAGCTTGGCCTAAAAGGGTTTGACAATAAAAACTAAAAAAAAAACTAGGGGTAGGCATTATGCACAGTATATTGTCTCACTCACTATCACCATGCTCGTTCTGTCATTACTATGATCATTTGCTACTACACTTCTCATACATTTTCTTGGTAATATCTAAAATTGGTATAAGGGTAAGTACACCAAGATGGTGTGCAAAAAGGGGGTAACTTTTTTTTCTAAAATTAGGCAAACTTGATCTTGCATGAGCCATTTGAGAGTCATGCACTCAAAATGAGAAAATATGTAAAACACAAAACTTGTAGTACTATTAATTTAGTTTCTAAACTACTAAGCTTTTTATAAAAGATGATAAGATCAGGAGGGTGAAACCCTACATGCAAAGAAAATTGTTCCTATTTTTTACTTAAAAACATAACATAGTTATTTCTATGCATTCCACAAAACATATAGTTATATTTAGCATTTTGAAAAATCTTTTAGCAAGATGATAGATAATGTTAGAGTAATAAGATATTGTCTTATTAATTAAATCATTTTGATTTGATTATCAAGTCACTTATTATCTTTAGTTTACTTAAGCTAAATTTTAGGCATATAATAATTAATTTTTTTATTAATTATTATCATGCAACCTAAGTTTTACCCTATTAGGGTTTTGTGCTCCTTTTAAAAGGAATGATCTCTTTGTAATTTATTCATTCACTTTTGATAATAACAATCTCTCTTGTTGCTCATCAAGAATGTCTCATATGTAGATCTAAGAATTCTAGCCTCCGTAGTTTTTTCTTCTCTCTTTTTGTGACAGGTTTTTGCATGTAGGTTATTCTTGGGAGCTATGGGGTCGATCTTTCATCAACTTCAAAATGGTATTAGAGCTCTAGATCTTCATGCCACTAATCTGTTCATGAAAAGTTTGGCTTGGCTTTCAGATCTATGCTTTTTCTTTTAGAGGGTTTTAGTTTTTCAAAGTTTTTTTGTATTGAATCTAGGGGGTCACTAATTTTCAGGTCACTTTGAGCCCATATGGACATCACTAATGAGCTCACAACACCCAAAACCCCCTATTTTTATATAAATTTTGTGCAATTTGGACACACTCAAAATTTGAGGCTAAAAAAATGTTGCTCCCAAATTTGACACATTTCTTGAGGTGGCAATTTTTCAATTTTTTGGCACATTTCTCGAGCGGACAATTTTTTGAATTCATACACAAATGAACATTTTTTGGAAATCATGATTTTGCATAATTCTTGAGGTGGTGATTTTGTGATTTTTGACATAAAAATGAAAGATTTTTGGCACACAAATGAAGATTTTTGGGCACACAAATTGAGATTTTTTGGCGCGCAACTCGAGATAGTTTTCGTACAAAATTGATATGCATCCCGAGGTAATTTATGGTTCTGGAGGACATTCTTTTCATGACATTTTGGCACACATCCTGAAGCGGTAATTGCTTTTTGCCTTTCCAACTTTTTTTGACCTACATGTGATTTTTTGACCATAACTTGCTCATCCAGACTTTGTTTTTCAATCTAAAAGAAGTGCTAGAAAGATGATTCTGAGCTTGTCATGATGTTGTAGTTAATTTGGATTTTTGATGCTATTTTGTCTCTTATTTTGGTTGTCAAAGTCTAGGGATTGATTTTATTGCGTCAACTAATTTTTCATGGGTTATACTATCTATTGTATCGGCCTTATGCCTCTTTTGATCTTTGTTGACATCCTTTTGTAGTATTTTTGCAAATGCACTAAGATAAACTGCCACTATATTGCATTTTGGGATTTTGCATATCTTTGTATTTTGTTGTACTTGCACTACATTATAAAGTGCCTTGAGGGGTTTTATGTTGGCCATATTTGCTATATTCCTTCATCAAGTGTGTTCCTTCCACGATAATAGCCTCATGATGTATTGATGACATGTGCCATTATAGGTGTTTGTATTTCTTTTCTACTCTCAATGTTCCTGGTTCTTCTTTCTGCAGGAGATATTGCATTTAGTTTCAATGTTCATGTCTTACCTCTCAAAATTATAGGGGGGTTATGTTGGTTCTATTTCTTTCTTTGTTTGATGGAGTGAGCTATGTATTCAATATTTGATCATATGTACTAGGCAATTGCAGTGGCTAGATAACGATGCATTTCGATGAGATGGATCATCTACCATACAAACAGACTTCCATTCCTATTTTTGGATGCCATGAAGATACCTTTCATCTTCGATTGATCAGCTCTTCAAACTTAGTCTTCTCTACCTAGTCATATTTTATATAGTGGAGGGTCTTCAGATTAGTAGTTTGACAATGTTTGCAACTTCATGCTTTAGTGGTGTTCTTCATGATCATCTTTTGTTCCTATCTTCTAGAACATTATTTCCATCTCCTTTTGGAGTAGGGTTTTTCCCATGTGGTTTTCTCTATTTCTCCTTGTTACATAGATTTGGTTGTGCTTGGGTACCTCATCAAGCCTTTTTGTCAGGACCCAATTTGTTTTTAACAATAGTTTCTAGGTTTTTAGGTACTCCCTAAGTTTATCTAAAGTGGGGGTGTTAAAGTAATAAGATATTGCCTTATTAATTAAATCATTTTGATTTAATTATTAGGTCACTTATTATCTCTAGTTTACTTAAGCTAAACTTTAGGCATATAATAATTAATTCTTTTATTAATTATTATCATGCAACCTAGATTCTACCCTATTAGGGTTTTGATCTCCTTTTATAAGGATTAATCTTTTTGTAATTTAATCATTCACTTTTGATAATAGCAATATCTCTTTTTTCTCATCAAGAATGTCTCATTTTTGGATCTAGGAATTCCAACCTCCATAGTTTTTTCTTCCTCTCTCTCTCTCTCTCTCTCTCTCTCTCTCTCTCTCTCTCTCTGTGTCACAGGTGTTTGCATGCAGGAGATTCTTGGGAGCCATGGGGTTGATCTTTCATCAACTTCAATAGATAAGAGTAATATCTAGAAGTTGTGTATTTTTTCATAATTTTTTGATGAGTAGTTTTTTTCTATGATTTTTGAAGTGACACCATCCTGAGATTCTAGTACCTCTTCATTCATTGGGCATAACTTGCATCAAAATAATCTAAGGTCAACTCTTTGTTTTAAAAGTGTATAGAATCAAGTGTAGAACCATAATATGTAAATTATTTTATGTTTGGTTAAATATATCAAAATTTATTTTAAGAATGGTAGATGTATGTCTGAGAGGACTATCAGGACACTTGTATAGAAAAATTAACTTCACAATGCTGATCTTGTCCAAAAAAATTTTTAAAAATTATGGTCAGAAGGGTACAAAAATGTGTGAGTTTTGGTGATAATTTTAGAGATACCCACTTCACCATTTGCAAACTTGATGAAGTCAAAGATGATGATCGATCTTAGAAAATGGAAAAATGTTTAAACCATCAAAAATGGAGGGAAAACATTAGCCCAAGCCTTTGGGTAGTTTAAAAGGCCTATTACCAAGTCTAAATGTGATCATTTATTTTTATTGACAAAATGCGACTGCCTTATGCTTAGTAAAACTATACTAGACATAACATGATCATGTTATGGTCAGTAAAACTATACTAGCAATAATGTGATCATGTTATCTATGTGTGTGTGTGTGTGTGTGTGTGTGTGTGTGTGTGTGTGTATTTAAGTAAAGTCAATTGGAACTTTCCATTAATATTATATATATACATTAACATATTTATATTTTGTTTATATATATATATATATATATATATATATATACATATATATACATATATATATATATATATATATATATATACATATATATACATACATATATATATATATATATATATATATATATATATATATATATATATATATATATATATATATATATATATATATATATATATATAGACACACACACACACACACACACACACATGTAATATGTCTCTAGATATCTACAAATAAAAATATGATTATATCATCTATCTATATCCTCACTATTGCCTTCCTTACCCCTATCATTCATCTCTCTCTTGCTCTACCCTTATCCCCACCTATTATCTCCTTACCCCATCCCCATGCTCTCTCTCTCCCCTTACCCCAACCCCATCCCCTCTCTCTCTCTCTCTCTCATGGGATTGGGGTAGGGGAGGCAGGAGGGGGCAAAGAGACAGAGAGAGGGGGAGAGAGAATGAAATATGAAGAGAGATATAATAGAGACATCTCTCTAGAAAAAAATGGGGAAATTTAGCTATGCATATTACTTCCTACGGTATGTGTAAGATCGTGGTCAACCAAACTATGTAGCCTTAAGTGGTAGTGAAAAACCAGCAAATTAGGGTTATGTAAACTTGACACATAATTTTAAAGTAGTTATGGATTTTACATCAAAAAGTTGTAAGAAAAGAATATGCATGAAATTGAATGTAATTTCTAAACTACTAGGCTTTATTTGGAGAAAAAATTATTTGATTTGTCAAAATTTTAGATTTAATGCAATACTACAAAAATTTTAGGCCAAAAATAAAAGGTATGTGTATGTCTGACCACCATAATCAAAATCAAATGATAACATTTTTTAATATAAATATAGATAGAAAAATTAGACTCATGCCCAGATGCGACACATATTTTTTCGTATTTTTATTCCAAATAAATAATTAAATATGAATTTTCTACTATAACTTTTCCAGAACAAAAAAAAACTCTTGTGTTTGACCACATTAACTAATTGAAAACTTTTCAAATTTTTTTCCCTTATACTAGGCAAAACATAGAATGTGACATAACTTTTTGATTTCAAAAATGTTATAACATTTGAAAGTTATAGCTATTTTTCAATCAATATGTTAATGAACAATTTATAGACATCTTCATTAAAAAATAAAAAATAAATACTTATTGAACTCAAAATTTGACAACAATTATATCGATGGAATCTTGAGAGTGTTATAAAAAAATCCTTTTCATTTCAATGAATTTTGATGAAAAAAATATTGTCAGATGGCTACTCAAAGTCTAAATGTTAGTGAAACCTATCTCAAACACATATTTTGAGTTGATCAAATAGGTTTGGTAAATACCAAGCCTAATCGGGTACTCGAAAAGTGGCAGCCAATTCTTTTTTTCAAAAATTTATAGCCCAAATTTTTTAGGGAAACTGAAATTTGGGAAGTGTGGGAAATCAATAATCATTATTATTATTGAATTTATTTATGTTTTTATTGGTAAATGGCCAAGGCCTTGATTATATTTATTAATTCAAATTAATAATTTTCAACAATGTTTCTCCATTCAAATGGGTATTGGTAGGAAAGAATGGAGAAGAAAACCTCCAGTCTAGCCCGAGATAAATGTCCTTTATTATTACATCATGAAAGGGGCATATCGTAGTTAAATTACATCATATTTTATTATTACAAAAAATAAGATTATAGAGTCAATCAATACACTCGTTAGGAGCATTTGAAGACATTTGTGCCCAAATTAAGTAGAGCTAGTTTTGTCATTGCGCTTTTACATTCCTCCCAAACTAAGCAAAGCACTCCTCCCTCCTTCTTGACTTAGCAATCAACATGGTTTATGAAAATACTACAAACATCTTTATTAGTTAATGAAAACCTTAGAAATATAACCAAAAGATTTTGATAGTTCCTATATTATTTAAAATAATTCCTCCATCATGATGAATATCATCATACCTTTACTAACTATTTAAAAATTTGATATTGTTAATGGATATTTTCGTAGCAATGCCTAAAACCTAGAATTTTGAAGATGATTCTAAAGATTAGTATATTAGTTCAAAAACCTCATTTCAATACCTACAATATATACAAATAGAAACCCAATAGTCTATCTTGCTAATCAAAATTAATATGGTAAGTCACAATCTGCTAGAAAATAGACAGCACCATCAGATAATCTCCAAAAAAATCAACATAACTAGTTTTAACACATACTCTGAAAATTATTTCTTTGCATCAGTCATCTCCTCTAGACTCAGCACCACAAGCTAGGATGCTTAAACATCTATTATTGGACTAGAAAAGTGTCTAAGTCTTAACCCATTATACCCTATTGGAAAGGCCTGAAAGCAGAGAGCATTGTCTAATGCAAATGATGATGATCCGTAGAGATATTAAGATCAAAGGAGAAATTTAGAAAAACCTCAGAGATCAAGTTTTCCAATCTATATTTTTAGAATTATACTCCATATCTATATTAGGATGCAACTTCCATGTAAAGAAATGGTAAATGTTCATATCAAATGAGTTGATTAAACTTTTGTTGTAAAAACATCATTAATTAAAATTGATCAGAATGATTAGCAATGAAGTCATAAATTGAGTAAATTATTACTAATTACCAATCATCCCCTCTGAACTTTGGGATTGGACTAATGATGAATCTAAGTTATAACCCATCATGCTTTGCCCAAATAGATTTTGAAAGAAAACCCTACTTGATATGAATGGAGATAAACCTTAAAGATACTAAATTAAGAATTGGAATCAAAGATGCTAAACAATAGAAATTAGGCCATTCATTATATACTTTCAAACATTACTATATTAAGAGATATGTCTCATAAACTGATATGCAGAATGTACTCGAAAATATCCTTTCCAATATGTAGAATAAAGCCTAATTTATCTTATCTAAACTTAGACCAAGTCTATAGACATCTATATATATATATATATATATATATATATATATATCCATATTTACAAATGAGATAATCAAAACTACTTGTTACTCATTCCATACCAATGTCAACTTTCTGTAATTATTTAAAATCCAAACTATAACTTCCTGCTAAGGGATCCAAAAGAATTAACCTAAAGTTTTATTAAGTTTACCAAACTTTTTTTTTAAATGGATGAATCTCAATGGTAAGAGTAAAAAACACTACCACCCAATTGTGTGGAACCTAAATGGCCCACTCCCACCACGCTAAGGAGATAGTCGCAAGTCCCAAAATAGGATATCAAGCTACATATCAAAAATACTCTCCAAGTCTAGGAAATCCTAAAAGTATACTAACTCAAAGGTTCCAACATAGATCGACATCTAGACCCAAAGGCACACAAGACACATAGGAAATCTACTATGTAAGTAGGCAAGTATTATCACACGAATCATGCTCAAAGTTACCCGAGCAGTCCCTTAGGTCTCTTGGGTCCCTAGTGATACCATTGCAGCCACTAGTATCCTCTCATACTGATAAGGCATACTATGGAATGCAAGGTCATCACCAAGTGTTCTCTCTACTCCCGTCCTAGTCTATACTAGCACTCAAGGCATGGACACAAACATACAATTAGCTCTTATTAGGTTCATTTAAGTTAGTATTTAGTGTAATGTTATCACTTATTAAACAACTTACAATGGGTTATCCCCAAAGCCACTTAGGGCCCCCGTCCCCCATTGCAAGCCACTTCCTGACACTACATATAGATAACCTACCCTAGGCTCAATAAAAGTACAAATCAATAATCATGTAAAAATCACCTCAGCCCTATACAAATGATTGAAAAGCATCAAAAGATAATCCACAATATTCACATTAGTTCTCCATGAGCAACTAGAAAGCACCAAAAGATAATCATAATAATCAGAACAATTCTCAATGAGCAACTAAAAAGCATCAAAGATAAATCACAAGATCCATTAGTTCTCAACGAACAACCAAAAAAGTATCCCAATAATAATATTGATCAAAGACTCCAAAATGGTCAAGCAAAACATGTCACAACATGACATCATCAAGAATAAATCATTCAAAACACCTTAGTCCTCTCAAAGTGACTAGAAAGAAAATCAAATATAACTGATCGATGTCTCAAAAATGGTTAAGTTAGGTATCTCATAAACATACACCTCAGCTTCACACAAGGAAACTGGAAAACAATAATAATCAATAATCTACACACATCATAGAGCATGCCATTGCATTACCATTATTGGGTTTAAAAGATCGAGATCAAAACATCAACATGACATCACAAACTCATAACTCCCAAGCCTTTGGTAACAACCTAAATAGGTCAACATCTAATCAACCCCAAAACCCCAAACATAAACATCACATAGAAGACAAAGTGTAAGTTCATATTTTTGCTTGTTTCAACTCACATTGTTGGGTTAAAGATAAAGGTTTTAGTTTTCTTGTTTCATTACATATTTCAAGTGTATAAGATTCTCAGTTTAATCCACCCAATAACCCATTCATTTATTTGACTCAATTATATAAAGTTACCCTCATTATTAAAGTCAACGTCCTAAAAGAATAATCTGAGAGTAGTCATTTATTTAAGTTATAAAAATAACCATTAATGATTTTAACTAAAATAATTACAATTCTATTAAAATCAATATTATTAATTATTAACAACAATGATTAAATTTATAACCTCGTTTATAACTTTCATTGTTAATAAATCTTAATTAAATCATATTCAATTAATTAGAAATAAACTATATTTAAATGTATTACAACAATAAAACTTTATTAATAAATATTATTTAAATAATAATAAATAATTATCCAAATCATATTAATAATAATATTCTTAATAACTAACAATAATATTAAACTTTTTAATAAATATATTTTAATCAATTATTAAAATATTTAATAAAATTCAATTCAATAAATAATATTAAAAATTAACTTGCATTACACATATATCTTTTAAAATAAAAATCAAATTCATTGTACGAATCATGCAAGTTTTATATTAATTAAAAAGAAGGGGGCACTTTTTAAAAAGCTGCCGACCCTTTTGTTAGCCGTGTGGCCTCCTGACAAGGTGCTGCAGGCTTTATAATAAAGGCTGTGCAACCCACTACATCAACAGGTTCACCGATAATAAAGGTAGGTTTGGGGCGGTGGGTAAAACGCCCTCCCTATAATTTATAATTTTAATTAAATTAAATTCATTAACATTTTATATAACTAATTTTTAATAAATGATATATTAATTGTATATTTAATTTTTAAAATATATTTTATTTATATTTTAATAATTGATTAAAATATATTTATTAAAAAGTTTAATATTATTGTTAGTTATTAATAATAATATTATTAATATGATTTGAATAATTCTTTATTATTATTTAAATAATATTTATTAATAAATTTTTATTGTTGTAATGCATTTAAATATAGTTTATTTTTAATTAAATATAGTTTATTTCTAATTAATTATGTAATGCTCCACCAAGGGATCCAAAGAATTATCCTAAAGTTTTACTAAGTTTGCCAAACATTTATTTTTAAAAACAAGAAAGAGTAACATAAACATCAAACACATAGTAGCGGAAGTAATAACATACAATAAACTAAAACATACATAATAGGTTACATTCTTTAAGGATCCCAAGATGTTGAGTCACATTTAAATGTAATAAATACTAGGTGTAACAACTACCACATTCACATGAAAGAATAATTAGAAAGTCCAATGTCCATTTAAATAATATACATTTGTTTTGAATACCTCTTAGCAAATGAAATCCGGAATGCTCAATCATCCACTGTACATGTCACAGGGTATGAAAGACTAAAATAATATACATATGTGAAAATAGAATACATCATCCCCTTTGGATCCATGATACAAAGTATAGTAAAATAAATGAAAGTATCCACCATACATGATACATCCATCCATCATAAAACACAACTATCCATCATAAAACACAACTAACTAAGTGCATAGTTCCTCCCAACCATCAATAGCATCATAAGACCATCATGGGCCCTAGCCATCCCCCGTACGTAACATCCCAAGCCATTGATCAAATCATCGGTTCTATCGTAACAGGGACATCACTATAAACATGCTATGACATAAGCATTAGGAAATCTAACATGCTAATCATCAATATAAGGAAATGCATTAGTAAATAACATCATCTAAACATGATAAACAAGCATTCCAAGAAGCTCCAGCCATGGTGATGATGGATATATCTCAATGGTAAGAGTAAAAGGCACTACCACCTGACCGTGTTGAACCTGAACAACCCACTCCCACCATACTGAGGATATAGTCTCAAGACGCAAATAGGATATCAAATCACATAACACAAATACTCTCTAAGTCTAGCAAATCCTAAAAGTATACTAACTCAAAGCTATTTATATAGATTGACATCTAATTCCAGAGGCACACAAGACATGTAGGAAACCTACTATGTAAGCAAGCAAGTGTCATTGCATGAATCATGCTTGGAGTTACCTGAGTAGTCCTTAGGACTCCTGGGTCCCTAGTGATCCCACTGCGGCCACTAGTATCCTCTTGTACTAACAAGGCATACTATGAAATGCAAGGTCATAACCAAGCATTCTGTCTACTCCCATCTTAGTCTATACTAGCACTCAAGGCATGGCTAAGAATATATAATTAACTCTTATTAGGTTCATTTAAGTTAGTATTTAGTGTAATGTTATCAATTATTAAACAACTTACAATGGGTTATCCTCAGAGCCACTTAGGGCCCACGTCTCCCATTGCAAGCCACTTCTCGACACTACATATAGATAACCTACCCTAGGCTCAATAAAAACACAAATCAATAATCATATAAAAATCACTTTAGCCCTATACAAGTGACTAAAAAGCATCAGAAGATAATCCACAATATTCACATAAGTTCTCCATGAGCAATTGGAAAGCACCAAAAGATAATCATAATAATCACAACAGTTCTCAATGAGCAACTAAAAAGAATCAAAGATAAATCACAAGATCCATCGGTTCTCAATGAGCAACCATAAATTATCCCTATAATAATACTAATTGAAGACTGCAAAATGGTCAAGTCAAACAAGTCACAACATGATATCATCAACAATAAATCATTCAAAACACCTCAATCCTCTTAAAGCAACTAGAAAGCAAATCAAATATAATTGATCGATGACTCAAAAATGGTTAAGTTAGGTATCTCATAAAGATACATCTCAGCTTCACACAAGGAAATTAGAAAGCAATAACAATCAATAATCCACACACATCATAGAGCATTCCATTGCATTACCATGGTTGGGTTTAAAAAAGATTGAGACCAAAACATCATAATATCACAATCACATAACCCCTGAGCCTCTGGTAAATGACCTAAACTAGTCAACACTCTAGTCAACCCCAAACCCCAAACACAGACAACATATAGATACAAAGTGTAAGTTTCATGTTTTGGCTTGTTTGAAAACACATAGTTAATTTGAATATAAGGTTTCAATTTCATTTCAGTACAAGTTTTTCGAGTAGATAAGAATTTTACCCATGCAATTACACCCATTCTCATTCCTATAATTAGAGAATCATATCATGGCTTAAAAGTAATAATAATCATTTATTAAATTATTAAGATAATAATAATAATAATTGATTATTAAATAAAAATTAAACCCAACTCCATTAATATTCAAATTTTTAATAATAAATATAATTAAAAAATATTAATTGATATTTATTATTAATTCAAACTCATTTTAATAATAATTTACATTAATAATTATTAATTAATAAATAGTACAAGTTATTGACAAAATTCTTTGATAAATGATATTTACTAAGTATTAATTAATTTAATAATTAATATTTAAACTATGAATTAAATCCTTTTCAAATAAATAACATTTACTGATTTATTCATTAATTACATAATTAATAATAAATTTATTATTTAAAAATTATTAATAATTAATATTAAAATAAATTTAAATTAAATTAAATTAGAATCAAACAATTTTTATGTTAATATGAAATAAAAATTAAATAAACTTGCATATTTTTAGAAAGCTCGCTGGCTTTTTATATGGCCGTGCGGCTTCCTTTAAGTGTGCATGAGATTTAAAAGTTAATAAATTAATTCAAAGCAAAGTTAAGTGGAAAATTAAATAAAGTAATTTAATAATTCAATTAACGTGCATGGAAAAGATAAAGAAAGATAAATAAAAATTAATATAAAGTTTGAGTCTTGTGAGCAAGGAGTCCTCTCAAGTGTATGCACAATTAGTGCCCCGATTTGACGAGAGAACTCCTTATCACCAATTGAAGGTTCATTTTTAAGAGAGACAAGTTTGGGATGCGAATTTTTGGAAACAAATTTGGAAGGGAAATTTTTGGACAATTGTTAGAGAGAAGTTCTTGGATAGAAGCTGAATCTCTCAAAAATCTTTTGAATGTTGTGATTTAGCATTAGAATCTAGGTAGATTCTTATGTCTTGAATTGCATAGTCAATTATGTTGTTTAGATGATCATGTCTTCTTTGTGATTGTTGAAATGAATTCTCTGGATTTCATTGCATGAATCTTTTGCTCTCTTGTTTTGAATCTATGATATTCATATTGTATCTCATCTGTATAATATGATTGAAAGAAAAATTATTCAATTTGGAACCTCGTCCATAGGTAAAAGAAAATTAGAATTATATTCAGGAAGGGTTTCAATAATATGAGAATATTATATTGAAAATTTGATTGGTTTGTTGTATTCTAGTGGGGTTAGATTGTTTATTTTTTTAAACAAAAATCTTTTTTTAAAAATAATATATATTATTTATTATAACTTGACAAAAACATTTTTAAAAGTTTTTAATAAAAAATTTAAAAATATATATATATAATTTTACATGGGGAGGGGGTTTTACCCACCCCCCCCCCCCCCCCCCCCCCCCCTACCTCATATCGATGGTAGTTATCCTACTGCCACAGGGATTGCACCAGCCTTGCTGTGGCAAGTCCTGCATCAGTAGGGTTGCCACATATATAAAGGGCTGACAATCTTATAATAGTCACATGGTTTATTAAAAAGGCTGCCAGTTTAATAAGTTTATATTAAAGTTTGTTTTAATAAAATATTTTAAATTAATAATTTTGTTAATAGTTTTTTTATAATATTAATTTTTAATTATTATTTTAATTAATGATATTTATTTAAAAGTTTTAATATTATTATTAATAATATTTTAATAATTCTTTACTATTATTTAAATAATATTTATTAATAAATTTTGTCATTGTTTATTAATTTGAATAATAATGCATTTAAATATAAATAAATTTTTAATTAAAAAAATTATTGAAAATTTTATTAATTATTAATAACGGATAATTATTGAGATATTAATATAATTTTGTATTTAACTTAATTAAATTTAGTTTAATTAAGGTTAATTAATAATATTGAGTTTTTAAAAAAAATCAATTGATTATTGGAAATCGATAAATAATTTAAATAAAAAAATTTCTTGGAGTATTTTAGAAATTGATTTAAGATCGAATTGGAGTAATTGTGCAAATCATAATACATACATACATACATACATACATACATACATACATATATACACACATATATATATGTATATACATATATGTATATATATGCATACATATATATATATATATATATATATATATATATATATATATGTATATATATATATATATATGTACACATACATACATATATATATATATAGATATATATACACATATATACACATATATAATATATATACATATATAATATATATACATATATGTATATATATATATGTAATATATATATATATATATATATATATATATGTATGTATGTATGTATGTATGTATGTATGTATGTATGTATGTCTTGGGTTAATGGTAAGGGTTGACTGTGAAATTTATTCCTGGGAAACATATATGAAGCTAGAAAACTTAAACCTTAACTATTTAACTCAACTGCATGTTTTAAATCAAACCAAATCATGAGACTATTATGTTTTCTATGTGTTGTTTACACTTTGGGGTTTTGGGGTTTGTCCTAAAGGGTTGACCAGTTTTAGGTTGTTACTAGAGGCTTGGGGAGTTGTGTGATTGTGATGTTTTAATTTTTTGATCTTGATCTTTTTAAAACCCAACCATGGTAATTCGATGGCATGCTCTATAATGTGTGTGGTTTATTGATTGTTATTGCTTTCCAATCTTCTTGTGTGAAGCTAAGGTGTATGTATATGAGATACCTGACTTAACCATTTTTGAGTCATTGATTAGTTATGTTTTATTTGCTTTGCAGTCACTTTGAGAGGACTGAGGTGTTTTGAATGATTTATTCTTGATGATGTCATGTTGTGACATGTTTGGCTTGACCATTTTGGAGTCTTTGATCAATATTATTATTGGGATACTTTTCAGTTTCTCATTGAAAACTATTGTGATTATTATGATTATCTTTTGGTGCTTTCTAGTTGCTCATGGAGAACTAATGTGAATATTGTGAATTATCTTTTGATGCTTTTCAGTCACTTGTATAGGGCTAAGCTGATTTTTATATGATTATTGATTTTTTATTTTATTGAGCCTAGGGTAGGTTATCTATATGTAGTGTTAGGAAATGGCTTGCAATAGGGGATGGGGGCCCTAAGTGGCTCTGGGGATAACCCATTGTAAGTTGTTTAATAAGTGATAAAATTACACCAAATACTAACTTAAATGAACCTAATAAGAGTTAATTGTATGTTCTTTCCCATGCCTCGAGTGCTAGTATAGACTAGGATGGGAGTAGAGAGAACGCTTGGTGACGACCTTGCATTCTATAGTATGCCTTGTCGGTATGAGAGGATACTAGTGGGTATAGTGGGATCACTAGGGACCCAGGATTCCTAATGGACTATTCAGGTAATTCGAGCATGATTCGTGCGATGACACTTGCTTGCTTACATAGTAGGATTCCTACATGTCTTGTGTGCCTCTGAATCTAGATGTCGATCTATGTTGAAACATTTGAGTTAGTATACTTTTAGGATTTCTTAGACTTAGAGAGTGTTTTTGATATATTGTTTGATATCCTATTTTGGGACTTGAGACTATCTCCTCAGTGCAGTGGGAGTGGGTCTTTTAGGTTCCATGTGGTTGGGTGGTAGTGCTTTTTACTCTTACCATTGAGATCCATCCAAAGTCACTATGGTTGGAGCTTCTTGGGATGCTTGTTAATCATGTTTAGATGATGTTATTTACTTATGCATTTCCTTATATTGATGATTAGCATGTTAGATTTCCTTATGCTTATGTCATAGCATGTTTAGTAGTGATGAACCTATTAAGATAGTACCGACGACTTGATCAGTGGCTTGGAATGTTACACATAGGGGATGGCTAGGGCCCATGATGGTCTTATCATGCTATTGATAGTTGAGAGGAACCACATAGTTAGTTAGTTGTGTTTTATGATGGATAGTTGTATTTCATGTTGGATGTTTATATCTTTTATGATGGCTGGATGTATCTTGTATGGTGGATGGTTTCATTTATTTTACTATACTTTCTATCATTGATCCGAAGGGGATGATGTATTCTATTTTCATATATGTATATTCTTTTAGCCTTTCATACCCTGTGACATGTACAGTAGATGATTGAGCATTCTGAATTTCATTTGCCAAAGAGGCATTCAGAACAAATGTATATTATTTAAATGGACACTAGACTTTCTAATTATTCTTTCATGTGAATGTGGTAGTTTTTAGACTTAGTATTAATTAAATTTAAATGTGACTCAATATCTTGGGATCCTTAAGGAGTGTAACCTATTATGTATGCTTTGAGTTGATTGTATGTTATTGCTTCCACTACTTTATGTTTGATTTGTATGTTATTCT
The DNA here is from genome assembly GCA_028749045.1 of Cupressus sempervirens. NCBI lineage: Eukaryota > Viridiplantae > Streptophyta > Pinopsida > Cupressales > Cupressaceae > Cupressus > Cupressus sempervirens. Next base: position 238,729,912 of record CM053791.1, read on the forward strand.
TTGTTGTTTAAAAGAAAATAGTTGGAAAACTTTGTAAAAATTTAGGTTAATTCAATTGGATCCCTTGGTGGGGCATTACACAAACCCTAAAATGACCTAACAATGACTGATATAGCCTAATGTTTGAAGAGATTGATACTAAGACTATAAGCCATATAAATAAAATGCACCTAATGCCCCATATTTCTATATCTGAAGGTGACAATGCTACAAGGTCTAGTTCTCTTACTTGCACAAAAAAGATGAAAAGCTTGATCCTAGCACCTCCACTCCACCTCTTACTTTTTCCAATAAATCATAATAACTTCTATGACATCATTTGAGGTTTCAGCCTTAAAGTTTGGTGGAAACTCAAAAGTAGATTTCTCTCTGCTGGTTTTTTCAATATTAGGGGTATAGAAATCTAATCTGTCTAAATTTGCAAAACCCACACCTGGTTGGATGTAAGCCTTAAACAGACTAAGATACTTCACTAGCCATGCATGTCCAACCTCAACCGAGATCTTTCTCCATCCCAAGAGGAAATGGAAGCAAGATTCCATCTTGGGCCAAGCCATATTGAAAGAAACCCTATCCTTAATAATTAGGGTTGGTCATCTAGGAATATTAACCATAATAAGACTCCATATACATCTAAGGGAGAAGCACACACATATCTTCATCCAAGCTCATAATTGCTTCCATAATACCTCTGCACCAAGTTATGTAAAAAATATTTAGACATAATCTTATCATTGCCGATTTCTTGATTCAAATTTTAGTCATACATCCTATGAAAATGCCTTTAACATCAATAGTAGTCTACTAGGTATAGTCATACGTGAAAATTCCTTCTCTGATAGCTCTACTAACTACAATACGGGTCATTCTATCGACTACCCTAAGAATTATGTTCCACCTTTCTAGTTTGATATTACCACGAAATGCCATGGTTTGAGCTTCGAAGGTGTGAAATACACAAATATTAGTAACCATCTTCAATCTCAGAAACACCGCCTGAAAGTGACTAAGTTTTGTGATTTAATAGGAAGGTCTAAAAGCCAAAATCTCTAGAAGATCCTAGAAAGACCTAAACTGATGAACAAGCTATCCTTCACCATGTCATGATTGATAAACAGGTTGTATCTAAATGACTTAACACATGACTATCCTAACATCATGCTTAGAAATATAATAAATTTTAATAATAGGAAACATTGTCTATCAATAAACCTAATAATGTCACTCCACAAATCTTTAATAGTCTCGAAGACTAAATCATGCCAACTATGAATCCCTTAATCACTTAATTAATTCACCTCTTATCTATAAAGTAAGGTGAGATAAACAGAACTATACCCCATGAAACCTATCAAAAACATATGGAAAACCTAATCTAACTGACCTACGTATGCCTATAACCTAGTATCGAATATAACTTCATGATTAAAATAAGTGCTTTATTAATAAAAGAGAAAACCTTTAGAGTTGATGTCCCTTTCGGGATTCTAGTAAGTTGGCACCATCAACCCCTTTATTAGCTAAAAGGTCTGCCATTTTATTACCTTCTCTATATATATGACATATCCTAATATCCTCAAACTTATCTAACAAGTGGATGACTTATAGCTTCGAGTTGAGAACATAACTTGGAGTTGATTTTTTCCTTATTGCATTTAAAATGATTTGAGAATCACCGTCTATGATGAATTCAGGTAAGCCTAAATATTGGCATATTTTTAATCCTTCTTCTAATTCTACAAGCTCTGCCAAGTTATTAGAAGTAGAATCAATGGCCATGGCTTTTTTAGCTATCCACTGGCCTGTGTCATTATTGATGATGCAACCAATTCATGCTACTCTGGGTTGCCTCTAGTTGCTCCATCAAAATTAAGCTTTGCCCAACCCTTCAAAGGAGGACACCATTTACAAATTTCCCTTGCCTCCTTACTTTTCTTTAAGTAAATGAGAGGAGGATTAATTAGATTGGGCTATGTCTTTTTGATTAGGCCATCCTAGAAAGAAAAGGAACCTTCTTCCATTCTTGACTTCTTAAGATGGGAATTAATAGTTTCAACTATGCTAGCTTCTATTTTTAGAATTAGCTCTTTTGCTTTCATCTCATTATCACTAAAAATTCTTCTATCCCTTTCTTTTTGAATTTCCCACATAAGGATGGAGGGACTAATATTCTAAAGTTTACTATAGATTCCCTTACATAGATAAGAAGGCCATCCATTGAAGAAGTCAGTAAGGTTTTCAGAGAATGGGGAGAATCAACCTAATTTGTAATTGAACCATTCCCAACATACTCAATAATATAGACATTTACAGAGTAGATGGTTTGCATTTTTACTGTAATTATTGCAAAGAACACATCTTGATGGGCCTGCAATACCTATTTTACTAAGTCTATCTATCATCAAAATCTTGTTTTGAAATGCTAACCATAAGAAAAAGCCTACTTTTGGCAAACAAGTGGGATCCCAATAGAGTTTAAGTGGGATTTCCATCTCTTTGAATTGATTAGTGCTTTATAACAAATTTTCACACTGTATTCACCATCATTCGATGCCACCTAGATGAGTTTGTCATTCCTCTCAATTTGTTTAACTTTCCTTGTAAAGACAATTTTTTCATAGGCCTTGATTTTGGCATTATCCAATTCTACTTCTTCCAAAGGTTTCCAAATCCATGTAGAATGATTTTTTGTATTAGCCTTTATTTTATAATAACCAACATTCCTTCCCCGTAGACTGATTAGTTTTTCTTTAAGATTAATTGGGACAAGATTGTTGTCTATCGGTGGGTGTCCATCCCACGAGTCTTCCCAAAAAAGTGCATCTTCTCCCTTGCCAACATCCCAAGTAAGATATTTTCTTACAACATGGTGACATTTAACCATGAAATTCTAACTTTTTGAGCCCTTAGGAAGAGTCTTCATTCTAAAAATTGAAATGGGGTCTTCCACATTAAGATATGTATTATACAAAATCTTGGCCAATTTTTTCTCTCTTTCCACATATAGGCACCATATCAGTTTAGCCTGTAATGCTTCATTTTTCCATTGAAGGTTCTTAATAACTAACCCTCCATATTCCTTGGGTTTGCAAATATTGTCCCATTTAATGAGGGCTAGCTTTTTTATTCCTCGCAATCATTCTATAGAAAATTAATGAGTTTAGCCTCAAACTTGTGATGGAGATGCTTAGGGAGAGGAAGGCAAGATAGTGGATAAGTTCGAATAGCTGATAAAACCAAACTTATCTTAATGCTCTTACCTACTTTCAAGAGCCATATGTCCAGCTTCCCATCCTTGCTTCCACTTTCTTCACAGTATTATTCCAAACATTGCCTGATTTCACACGCTTCTCTAGCTCTATACCAAGGTACTTGCACTAGAAAGAACCTTTTTTGTATCCCATAATATGACAAATTTTATTTTCCACCTTAGATTCCATATTAATGAAAAATATTTCTGATTTAGCTTCATTCACTTTTTAATTGGAGGCTTTCATGTATCGCTTAATTATGGTCTTTAAGTTAATTGCCTCTTTTTGGGTGCTTTCACATGGCAAAACCATGTCATCTGCATATTGTTGATGAGTTATGTTAGGGATATTTTTAGTAATAGTGATACCTTTAATTTCCTTTTTATTATATACTTTTGTTAGTGCTCTCCCAAAGGCTTCTACCATAATGATATATAAAAAAAGGGGACAACAGATCTCCTTGACTTATTCCCCTTGAAATCTCAAAAAAGCCCTCAGGAGACCCATTTATAAGAATAAAAATCTTGGTAGTTGAGTTGCATTTGAAAATAAGATTAATCCATTGATGGGAAAAACCAAAAGCTTCTAAAGTTTTGCAAAGAAATCACCAATCTACCATATCATAGGCTTTTTGGATGTCCAGCTTCATGAACGTGCATGCCTCTTTATTCTTTAGGGTCGAATGAATTGTCTTCTGAATGATTAAAATGCCATCTAAAATAGCTCTACCCAAGATGAAACTTGTTTGTTCCTAAGAAATGATCTTCAAGAGAATTAATTTGAGTTTGTTTGCTAATATTTGTGAAAAGATTTTATAAATGGTATTACATAATGCAATGGGCCTAAAATCTACTGGGGTCTTAGGCTCTGGCTTTTTAGGAATTAGGGTGAGAAAGGAGTAGTTAATTTTGGATAACAAAGATCCACCCTTCATTGATGCTTCGATCACCTCCCAAAGATCTATACCAATTATATCCCAGCATTTATGGTAAAAAGAGGCCTAAAATCCATCTGGACTAGGCAATTTTTTTGAATTCATGTTAAATACTACCTTTCTTACTTCTTCTAATGATATTGGTTTATTTAAAGCTTTATTATCCTCTGGGGTGACCAATTTAGGTATTACTTCAAGCAAATTAGCTTGAGCTTCTCTATTTGAGCCTTCAAAATTGTTTAATATTTTTTGAAAGTGATCCACAAAGATTTTTGCAATTTCATTGGGTTTATCTATTGATATGCCCTCATGATTTCTAATACTTTCTATTTTACTCTTTTCTCTACTATAGAGAGTCATGTTATTAAAATATTCAGTATTCTGATCTCCCTCATCTAGCCACCTTTCTCAAGACTTTTGTCTCCAAAAGATTTCTTCCTTGCTCATAATTTCTTCTTGTTTAGCCAGTAGTTCTTTTTCTAAATTATAACTGCCATTATTCATGCCATTCTTAATAACTTCTAAATTTAATTCTTTTAATCTATCTTCAATGTCCAATTTTTCTTTAAAAATATTATTGAAGTGTTCTTTGTTCCATCTGAGAATATTTTCTTTCAGCATCTTCATTTTGGAAACAAAAATAAACATTTTCAAACCTTCAAATTTACCTTGTGACCACCATTCTTTAATATTTTCTAGAAAGCTAGAGTCCAAAAACCACATTTTCTCGCATTTAAACAAATTTCTAATAGGTTTGTGAGGTTTGAAAAGTTCAAACCTGATAGGAAAATGATTAGAACCAGCAATCAAAAGAATCGAGAATTGAATATTTAGATTATTTACTTCTAAATCTCCTTTGATAAAAAACCTATCTAATTTTTCAGCAATATATGCAAAATCCTTCCATTTGTTATTCCATGTGAAAATCCCATTGTTGAATGGGATATCAATTAAGTTATTAAACTTGCACCAATTTTTAAAATCTTTCGAGGATTGGGGGATCTGTTGAGCTCCCCCATTTTTTTCATTCAAATTTATTATAGTACTGAAATCTCCTCCTAGAATTATTAGGTTTTCTTAGAAATCTTCCATGAATAGGTTGATTTCTTCCCAAACTAATTTTTTCTCTATATTACATACTGGGCCATAAATGTTAATTAAAATAAACTTGAGATTTGATTTCATGCTTTTGACTAAACAATTAATCCAGTTATTGTTTGATTTTAATATATATATAATGTAATTTTCCTATGGTTCCAAATGATCCCTAATCCCTCAAATGCACCTACAGATTCTTGCATTATACTACTCCTGTTTCCTAACTTTTTACTTAATTCCTTTTGTCTTATTCAACGTACTTTCTTGTAATAGTATAATTTCCGATTCAAATAATTTAAAATTATTTTTTAGTATTCTTTTTTTACTAGGGGCATTGAGACCCCTAGCATTCAACATTGTGATCTTCATGGCTCCTTGGGAAGGCTCTTCCCCTTTCCTATGTTAAAAAGTTGGCTATTTTCTTGTTGTTCTTGAGCTTTACCATCTACTTCTCTGTGTTCCTTAAGCAATTTTCTTCCTCTCTTAGATGTAATTTTTCCATAATTAGGAGCTTTGACCCCTTCTTGATTCTTTATTATGCCCAACTATTCCAAATTCTTCTGTGCACTCTTAATTGTTTCAAACTTATTATTCCCCTTGTCCTCATTTTCATCATTATCTAGCTCTTGAAATATTTGTGTTGTTAAGCATTGGTGTACCATGGTAGCTCTGTCTTCATCCTATTATATTCTTTTGTATGTCATTATGTCTTTGTTTGTCTTATTTTCTTCTTCAAAGGATAATAGAACCCTTCTGAGATCTTTAAAAGTGTACTTTTCTCCTCCCAGTTGTAATACCTTTTGCGAGAGTTCTTCTTTTTGAGATATATTATTGCTATCTTCATTATCAAAATTGAATACCTAGATCAATTCTTCTAAAAGCCTTTCTATGTAATCCTTCTCCTCCTCTTTTAGCATATCTATTTCTAATTCTTCAGTCTTGTCCACTTTTTGATTTACAAAATCTTAAAAGTCTTTAATAGGAATGTCTTTTGACTTGCATAGTTCCGATATACTTGTTTTAACCTTGTTTTTAGAATATTCTCTTTTTGGAGGAGTCTACTATAATTTGGTTAATTTCTTGGGAGACTCTTTTTTTTAAATTAGTTTTGCTACAGATGTTTCTTCACACAACTATTTTTGTGACTTTGATTGGTTTTCATTTGCTTTGCTTTCTGCCTTTTCTGGAACTTCTTTGAATAAGGATGAATGTTCCATATCATCAATACTCCTTTGTGAACCCGATAAGATCTTGTTACCCTCCAAATTTAATTTTGATAAAATCTTCTATTCACTTTCTAACTTTATGACATCTTTCTTTTTCTTGACTTTCTTTCCTTTATTTTTCTATTTTTTAGCGTCAACAAGTATGCTTTGTAACTTGGCTCTATTATTTGATTTGGGAGACTTTTTCATCCTGAAGAAGATATTGTCCTATTCCAAAAGTTATGAAGAGGACATTTTATCCTTGCATTTATCTATTTTATTGATCATATCTAGATGGAGACTCCCTCTATTATTTGTTGGAGATATTCTAGTTCTTTCCTGCTGACTTCCATTGATTCAGAGTGTGGGACTGTTGCCCTTTCCTACTTCATCCTCTTTTGGCTTTACTTCCTTTGAATTGTTTGATGTATCTTTTGTGCTCTTTGATACAACTTCTTCAGATTCATACTCTTCCTGCAACATTCATACTCTTCCTGCAACATTCGCATATGCCTTATTCTGATCATGGAAAGAGATTTTTTGAGATTTGATGTTTTTTGCAAAGTTCTAAAGGAAGACTTCTACTCATCATCAAGTTTGATTAACTCTATAATCTTACCCTCATATTTCTAAAAGTTTAAATTATATGTTGATCTATTGGTGATTAATTTTATTGGTTTAAGATTTGTCTTATTAATTTTACATTTGATTAAAAGTTTTATATTGTTGCATCTTTCAAATGATGCATCCAAACTGATCAACTCTCCTAATGATCTTCCATTCCTTTTAAAAATACCTACTTAATTTAACTTTTGAGTGATCAAATTAATGGAAAACATGTTGGAATAGTTAAATCTAAATTAACCTCTTTATAGTTTGGAATCATGTCAAAAAACTTAATCAAATGACCCTTTAAAGAATAGTTAGATTCCATAAGAAATTATTTCGTCACACCTTCTTCACTACAATGTATAAAAAATATTCTATCAAAGTAATGTGAAGTACTCACCTAATAGCCACAAAAAGTCCTCCAACCAATCAACCAGTTAATCAGATTATATATCTCTACTTTAAGGCCATTCCAAAAGGTAAAAAAACTAACCTCTTGAAATTCTTGCTACCTTTCTTCACTATCTTGATCATTGATGATGAGTATCTTGTCTTCATGATCTCCTAGAGTGTGATAAATGGAATTAGGGTAAGAAAAATTTGGACAAAGATTGAGGAGCACCCTACAATGTGGAGGAATGTAGGTGTTTGATCATTTTGTAGATGTGGAATCCTTCGATTGGGATGGATAATCTACAGATGAATTGAAAGAGAAACCCTTCTATTGAGTGTAAATGGGATTCAGGTTGAGGCTGGCGTATTTCATTAAATTGAAGACAAAGATCTACTTGTCTAGGCTAGTTGTTGAATGAATTATTGGCATTACTTTTTCCAGGAGCTGGTCAGAATCGTGAATGGTTCCCCACTTACAAAAGAGACCTTGAACATTGCCAGCCTCCCAATCCTGTAGATCTGATAAAGGGGGAAAATGATTTGAAGTTTTAACTGAATAAGATGAGCCTACATGTCTAAATTCATCTGCACATTCCTGCAATTTTGAGCATCTAAAACCATGATTGGTCGATCTACTTAAATTCAAATGCCCTAGATTTTTAGGTTTTATGATTATGTGGGAGTATTGTCTAGCTGTATGAACATATTTCACATTTTTCACCTTTTTCTCTTTTTTTATTCTACTCACCATTTCTCCATTTATTACTGACTATTATTATTATATAATCTAGTAATATATTATTATTATATTAAAATATATATTATTATATTATTATTAAATATAATATTGTCATAAAATGTGTCGAAAGGGGTCATAAGTTATCATATGACCCATTTCAACCCATTTGATCAAACGAAATAGGTCGCTAGGGGTCCTAAATGAAATGCATCAAAAGGGGTGATAGGTTATCCTATGACCACTTTCAACCCATCCAAACAAACCAAATAGGTCCCTAGGGGTCCTAACATCCCTAGTGAGATTTGTTGTCATGAAATGTGTCAAAAGGGGTCATAGGTTATCCTATGACCCCTTTTGACACATTCGATCAAACCAAATAGGTCCTTAGGGATCCTAGGACCCCTAGGGACATATGTTGTCATGAAATGTGTTAAAAGGTCCTAAGGGGGTCTTAGGATACCCATTCAATCAAATATAGTAGGTCTCTAGGGGTCCTAGGATATCTAGGAACATATGTTGTCATGAAATGTGTCAAAAGGGGTCATAGGTTATCCTATCACCCCTTTCGACCCATTTGATCAAATCAAATAGGTCCCTAGGGGGGCTAATACTCCTAGGGACATATGTTGTCATGAAATGCATCAAGAGGGGTCATAGGTTATCCTATGACCCCTTTTGACCCATTCAAACAAATCAAATATATGTTGTCATGAAATGCATCGAAAGGGGTCATAGGTTATCCTAAGACCCCTTTCAACACATTTGATCAAATTAAATAGGTATGTTGTTATGAAATACATTGAAAGGGGTCATAGGTTATCTTATAACCCCTTTCGACCCATTCAATCAAATCAAATAGGACCCTAGGGGTCTTAGGACCCCTAGGGACATATGTTGTCATGAAATGCATCAAAAGTGGTCATAGGTTATCCTATTACCTCTTTCAACCCATTAAAACAAACCAAATAGGTCCCTAAGGGTCCTAGGACCCCTAGGGACAAATGTTGTCATGAAATGCATTGGAAGTGGTCATAGCTTATCCTATGACCCCTTTTGACCCATTCAATCAAACCAAATAAGTGCTTAGGGGTCCTAGGACCTAGGACCCCTATGGACATTTTTTGTTATGAAATGTGTCAAAAGGGGTCATAGGTTATCATATGACCTCTTTCGACCCATTGGATCAAACCAAATAGGTCCCTAGGGGTCCTAGAGCCCTTAGGGACATATGTTGTCATGAAATACATCGATAGGGGCCATAGGCTATCATATGACCCCTTTTGACCCATTCGATCAAACCAAATAGGTCGCTAAGGGTCCTAGGACACCTAGGGACATATTTTGTCATGAAATGCATTGACAAGGGTCATAGATTATCCTATGACCCTTCTCAACCCATTCGATTAAACCGAATAGGTTGCTACGGGTCCTAGGACCCCTAAGAACATATGTTGTCATGAAATACGTCAAAAGGGGTCATAGATTATCCTATGACCCCTTTCTACCCATTTGATCAAATCAAATAGGTCCCTAGGGGTCTTAAGACCACTACAAACATATGTTATCATGAAATGTATCAAAGGGGATCATAGGTTATGTTATGACCACTTTTCACCCATTCAAACAAACCAAATAGGTCCCTAGGGGTCATAGAAACCCTAGGGACATTTGTTGTCATGAAATACATCAAAAGGGGTCATAGGGTAAGACCCCTAGGGACCCAGTTGGTTTGTTCAAATGGGTAAAAAGGGGTCATAGGATAATCTATGAACCCTTTCGACCTATTCGAACAAACCAAATAGTTCACTAGGGATTCTAGGACCCCTAGGGACATTTGTTGTCATGCAATGTGTCGAAAGGGGTCATAGGATAACCTATGACCCCTTTCGACCCATTTGAACAAAGCAAATAGGTCCCTAGTGGTCCCAAGACCCCTAGCAACATATATTGTCATGAAATGCATTGAAGGGGGTCATAGGTTATCATATGACCCCTTTCAACACATTCAATTAAACCAAATAGGTCCCTCATGGTCCTCGGACCCGTAGGGACATATGTTGTCAGGAAATGCATTGAAAGGGGTCATAGGTAAGCCTATGACCCCTTTCAACACATTCGATCAAATCAAATAGGTTCCCCTAGGGACATATGTTGTCATGAAATGCATTGAAAGGGGTCATAGGTTATCTTCTGACCCCTTTAGGTACATTCGATCGAATCAAATAGGTCCCTATGGGTCTTAGGACTCCTAGGGACATATGTTGTCATGAAATGCATCGAAAGGGGCCATATGTTATACTATGAGACCTTTTGACACATTTAATCAAATCAAATAGATCCCTAGGGGACCATTTTCAATTATAGATGGACTACCCTAGCCTACGACCCCGTAATAATAATAATATCATAATAATAATAATCATAGTAATACATTACTATATTATATGAAAATTAAAATATATGACTATTTATTACCTAGAGTATTAATCATAATATATGACTATGTAATAATAATAATAATCATAATAATAATTATATATATTATGATATTATATTTAATAATAATAATAGTCATATATATTACTATATTATATTTTATAAAATACTAATATATAATAATATACAATTTTCTTCACATTGCCCACACTTGCCAAATTTTGACTTCCCTCCAAAATTTTGGCATCCATTTCGGGTATTGGATATGGGATCAAGTACCCAAAATACTTGCACACTTTTTCCAAAATATTATGTCACTGCAAACATGACAATCACATTTTTTGGGGGTCATTTTCACGAGTTTGGAGAAAAATAATTTCTTAGGGCCCATACGATCAAAGAAATTGCTATAATGTATGATTAGGTGTGTAATATTATTTTTTGAATGGGGAGAAGTAGTTTTCGAAAGGTTAAATGCAAAAGGAAGGTATCAAATGAAGACATTGAACCATATGAGGAAAGGGACGAGATAAATCACTGAAGGAAGAGACAAGGAATGTTGAATGTGAATCAAGTTGACAATGTATTGATCGAAGGTGAAATCATAGAGTCAGATTATGAATATTTGCAGTTGGGGAATGAAAATGTACCAATTGATAATGTGATAATGTTGGGATTGAAAATTTAGAGAATGAAAATTTGGAGAATGAAAATTTACTAGTTCATAATGTAAATTGCATGATTGACCATGTCAAAAAAAGAAGAAGCACATGAACGTTACATATCTCCTAATTATAATCAACATGAAGGTCCTAGAACACCAAAAAGGATAATTGAAATTGATGAAACGATTATTACCAATTTGGAAGGAAAGAAAATCACAAAGAACTATTCAGTTATATTTTCTTCAAGACTATATAAGATGTTTTTCGGCAACAAGACAGTGGTGGAGCAATGTCAACTTTTTATGCACTTATTAAAGATACAAAAGATGAGACCTATGCTTTCTAATTTGAAGATTCATGTCAATAAAAAATTGGAAAGAAATGCCATTGTTGTGAATAATATTTTCAGTGCTCTCAATAGCATTGGGAAAAATAATAGGGAAAAAGATAAGGGAGCTACTCGAAGGGTTATTAAAACCTCTTTGGTAAGTCATCAGTTGAGAAAGGGTAGATATATGATACAAACTTGTATTGACTTGAACCTAAATCACTCTACTTTGAGAAGAGCACTTAGTAAACGAGAGAGAATTGATGATCCTTTTTAAATGAAACATGCCCTTTTGGTGGGAGACTTCCATGTTTTGATAAGAAGCTATCTAATGATGTGAAGGAAGAAATTACACAATTTTGGCACTCTAGCTCAAGAGTATCACCCAATGCTAAAGATGTGTTGAAGTTGAGAATTGGCATCAGAGACCACATGCCACATCCTAAGCATTATTTTCAGGTAAGTCAAACTATGTTAAAAAAAACATAGAGAGAGTCATCCAAGATTGCATATATCACAAAGGGCTTTTGAATCTTTGAAACCATTTTATTATGTGCCTCTTAAAATTTGAAATACCTGTTGTTCCAAATATCATGTGGAGTTTTTCATGTACCATGCACTATTATGCTCCATCTATTCTACCTTTAATAGTAAAGAAATGTTGGAGAATTGTGGTGCTAGTGGGCTTCCAAAATCATCAACATGATTAATAAATCAATTTTTATATCGTAGAGTTGATAGTTGTTTGTTTTATAGAAATGATTTCTTAAATGAGAAGTGTTTAGAATGTGGTGGCTTATCCAAGTTTTACACATGTTTCTATGAGGGGTGCAAACAAGATCTTGGGAGGACAATAGTAAAAAAAATGGTATATGAAATGGTGAAATACACATTGAAGAGTGGGGGTAAGGGCTTTGGATGTGAATTGGTTGCAAAAGAAATCAACATCGCTACTTTTATTTTAGATTTGAAGAAAAACCTTTTCTATAAGCATCCAAGGCATAGTCATAGGTCTCAGTGGTTGGATCAACAATTTAGAATGTGTAGGGAAACCTTTCTCATTTGCACTATTATACTAGTTGTTGACTTTGTAGATAACTAAGTATTGTAGCCTCAAAATGAGACAAAATCTCAATATTACAAGTCCATTTAGATTGCTATTTTTGTCCACATAACATATAGACATTTTCTTGATAGTGTGGAAGATAATTGAAAGATTAATAGAGAGTACCATTTTTTACATGAGTGATGATAGATCTCACTCTCACGAGTTTGTGCAACATTGTTTCAAGAATTTTTTTGATTTCTTACAAGAGCATGACATTGTTATGGATAGACATATCATTTGGTTGGATAATTGAATAGGTCAATTCAAGAATGCTCACATGTTTTATTGGTTGTGTAGGATGCACATAGAGAGGGGGGTGCCTCATATTTGGGATTTTTTGAGGCCAGCCATGGGAAAGGGGAACATGATGGAGCAGGAACATATGTGAAGAGAGCTCTAGTTAAGGAGTAACTGAAGAATTTAGGAGCAGAGCTTCTTGATGCTTGTAACATTGTTGATTGGTGTAATTCAACATTATCACAAAGGGAGACACTTGATTTAGTAGTATGTAGGTTGTTTTGGTTGGTTGAGGAAGGGTCCATAGGTGATAAATCAGATTGTGCTATAGTTAGAGGTTGATCAAAAATGCATTCATTCCGAAGCTCTAATTCTAGTACATGGACCATTTGGACATGACAACTAGATTTCTTTTGTCCTAGTTGCTTTTAGTGTGATTGGGATCACTGTGAGTCAAGTGAGTGGGTGGACACATGAGCTCCACATAATCTTACTCCATCATCTATCATACCCTCTATCACAAATGATGACATGGAAAGTTCACTTGAGCATAACCATCTATCCAATCTTCTTTAGCCAAGACATGTCTTTGCATTGGTTTCACCATAGGGGAATGATGAGAAATAAGATTATTGGTTAGCACATTTTGTAAGAGGTAAAAAAAAGCCTACAAAACTGATCACAAGTGATGATGGATTCACATATCTTATTGGTTTAGTTGTTGTTGTTGGAATGGCTATAGACATACATGCTTAGAAGAAATGGAATTCCTACATTCTAAGACTATTAAAAGAACAAAATAATTCTCATATATTCACATCTTATTATAGCAACAAATGTGAAGTTGTTGAAGCATCAATGAAGATCAAAAGTAAATGAACATTTTACTATTACTAATGTTGATCATGAAGCCCTATTAGAGACCCCAAACCAAAGAGAGGACCCTACAGGAACACCCGACTAGATATATTTACTTTTTATGTTCTTTTGTTCATAATGATTCAATGAATTGATGATTATCTTGTTTAATAGAATTAGTTACTAATATTTATATGATATTGGAATGTAGGTACATCATAAGAGTAGCCATGCATGAAGATAAAAAACTAAATAAGGAGCAGAATGAAGAAAAATTTATTCTATTTTTCACAGTACGATTTTTGACACTATGATTTTTGACTACAATTTTTGATAGTTGTGTATTGATGTAATAATGATGAAACACTTGAGATATTGTAAATGTAAACTTGTTGATTTAATGTAAGAAACAAAGATGTTTTTTCTTAATGCAATTTATGTGCAGGGACCTAAAAAATGATGATTTTAATACATACTAGAACCAAACTTGCACTATTCCCAATGCAAAAAACTTGAGAGAGGTAAAAAATAAATTTTTTATTTAATACTAACCCTAGTGACACCCTTGTTTTGGCAGCAGAGAGCCTCCATCGTATGTTGCCACCCCATACCAAATAGTCTCCAAGTTGCTCTAAGTGCATTTTGAGGTCAATCTTCTGAGGGTTGTAAGTTGGAGCTCATGGGGGCTATTGATGAAATGTAAAATGCTATAGAACAATCACAATATGAAATTTATGAGAGCCAAATCATTTCATCATGCTATAGATATTAGATTTATGACATTTTGTTTGGATTTGGCATAACAATTTCTCTCGATGCCAAAAATCATAGTGTGCCTTAGTGCATATGTGCATTGCTGCATAACTTTTAAACTGATGATCTTGGCATCAAATCATCAACATCATTAGCTTTGGATGGGTGGGTGAACCCTAGTGACACTCTTGTTTCAATCACAAAGAGCTTGCATTGTTCATGACCACCCTGTACCAAAGAGTCTCCAAGTTGCTCTAAGTACATTTTGAAGCCGATCATCTGAGGGTCATAACTTGAAGCTCGTGGGGGCTATCGATGAAACACCAAATTATATAAGATGGTTAAGCTGAGGCTTACAATAATATATCTCATTTCTGAGAGATCACATTTGATTTAGATTTGAAATAACGATCTTGCTCGATGCCAAAACTCACAATATGCCTTAGTTCATAGGTGCATCACTACGTAAGTTTGAAACTACTAATCTTGGCATCAAATTGTTAGCATCATTAGCTCTAGATGGGTGGGAAATTCCTATTGACACCCTTGTTCTAGTCATGGAGAGCATCCATCATTCATAGCAACCCCATATAGAAGAGTCTCCAAGGTGCTTTAAGTGCATTTTGAGGTTGATCTTCTTAGTGTTGTAACTTAGAGCTCATGGGGTCTATCGATGAAATGTCAAATGATATAGGAGGGTCATGCCAAGGTCTACAATAATCTATCTCATTTGTAAGAGGTCACATTCTGTTTGGATTCGACATAACGATCTTGCTCAATGCCAAAACTTGTAGTGTGCCTCAATTCATAGGTACATCATTGCGTAACTTTTAAACCATTGATCTTGGCATCGAATCATCAATGTCATTAGCTTAGAATGGGAAGGTGAACCCTAGTGACACCCTTTTTCTAGTCACAGAGAGCCTTCATCATTCACGAACACACCATACTAAAGAGTCTACAAGGTGCTCTAAGTGCATTTTGAGGTCAATCTTTTGAGGGTCATAACTCAAAGCTCATGGGGCCTATTGATAAAATGTTGAATGCTATAGGATGGTCATGCCAAGGCCTACAATAACCTATCTCATTTCTGAGAGATCACATTCTGTTTGGATTCAACACAATGATCATGCTCGATGCCAAAACTCATAGTGTACCTCAGTTCATTGGTTCATCGTTGCGTAACTTTGAAACTACTAATCTTGGCATCAAATAATTAGTTCAATTAGCTCCAAATGGGTGAGTGAACCCTATTGACACCCTTTTTCCAGCCACAGAGAGGCTTCATTATTCACAGCCACCCTGTACCAAAGAGTCTCCAAGGAGCTCTAAGTGCATTTCAAGGTTGATCTTCCAAGTGTTGACTTGGAGCTCATGGGGGCTATCAATGAAGTGTCAAATGATATAGGATGGTCATGCCAAGGCCTACAATAACCTATGTCATTTTAGAGATCATATTCCATTTGGATTTGACACAACAATCTCGCTTGATGCCAAAACTTATTGTGTGCCTCAATTCATTGGTGCATCACTGTGTAACTTTGAAATTGATGATCTTAGCATCGAATCATTAGCACCATTACCTCCATATGGGTGGGTGAAACCTAGTAACACCCTTTTTCTAGCCGCAAAGAGCCTCCATTGTTCATGGCCACCCCATACCAAAGAGTCTCCAAGGTGCTCTAAGTACATTTCAAGGTCAATCTTTTGAGGGTCGTAATTCTGATCTCATGTGGGATATTGATGAAAAATTGAATTCTATAGGATGGTCATTCTAGTGACTACAATAACCTATCTCATTTTTAAGAGATCACATTCTATTTGGATTCAACACAATTGTCTCGCTCAATGCCAAAACTTGTAGTGTGCTTCAGTTGATAGGTACATCACTGTGTAACTTTGAAACCATTGATCTTAGCATCGAATCATCAGTGCCATTAGCTCTAGACTGGAAGGTGTTCCTTAGAGACACCCTTGTTTGAACCATGAAAAGCATCCATCATTCGTAGCCACCTCATACCGAAGAGTCTCCAAGGTACTTTAAGTACATTTTGAGGTTGATCTTTTGAGGTTTGTAACTTGGAGCTCATTAGGGCTATTGATGAAACGTCAAATGATACAAGATGGTTATTCTGAGACCTACAATAACCTATCTTATTTTCAAAAGATCACATTTCTTTTGGATTCGACATAATAATCTCACTCAATCCCAAAACTCGCAATGTGCCTCAA